>JASDFA010000019.1:58755000-59245000 GCA_035772735.1 Datura wrightii | reverse complement strand
TAACAACAACGTAACCAACAGTTAAATAAGTTCTTGTTTATAAATTATATATACTAAAACTATTAACAATTATTTACTGTGAATTGAAACTATGGATATGAGCATGCCAAGGTTAAGAACAAGTAATGAATTTGACGATAATCACAATTTGGTTAATCTTTTCTTCATGTTGCTAGCCAAGAACATTAGCCTAGAAATTAAAACTCTCGTATTTAATTTCACTTTAGAATCATAAACCATTCGTCTACATTTCTGTGATCAAATGCAATTTATGACCTAGCACTACAATTCTGGTTCCTAAATTGACTAATACGGCTTTCAAGTATATTTCTATCAGGAAAGCACATCAAAACCCAATTTTCCCAAATCAAGTTAAGAACAATACCCTATTAATTCACAACTTTCCAATTTCGTGCTCTCTCGAGTGAAATTGGACTTTTTAGATGTACATTAATGTCGGCCACACACTAATGCAGTAAGAACAAGAATTAATAGAACAACATGGAAGAAGAAGAAGAAAACCATATAATTAACAATCAAAATTCATCACCATTGTTCAAAACCTCAGCAAGGAAGAGAATTAGCCACTCATTTGTGGATTAATCATCCTAAAACGAGTGTAAATCATACATACAATTGATTGAAAGAAGAAAGGAAGAGAAGAAATCCCTTAGCTTTTTCGTCCCTCAACTGACTCTAACCCACGTCCTTGCTCCACCAAGTCTGAATTATGAAAAATAAACCTAAGTGTGTTATTTATAGTAGTAGGACACTTTCCCAGAATAACAAGCAACGTGTCACGGAGTGCATCGCGGAGCACGGCCTCCGTGACACGCTACAGACGCGGAAGCCCTTTGGAAATCACCCGAAATTGGCCCAGGCAGCACCCTGCCGCGTTGGCAGCATGTCACGCTGCTTGGGAAGCGCGTTGGCAGCCCTTGGTCGCGGAGGCCACCTGCCGTGGCACGTTGCCAACGTGCAGGTGGGCTGTTGTGTGCCTCCTCTTCGCCGACGTTCGCGTGTTAATTCCGTTTCCAAGCATCTACTTCACCAACTCATGAATTAGTTACTCAAAAGTCATCAAAACCTACAAAACAAAGGCTAATCATGTTGGTTAGCACATATCTTTACTTCATATAAATTTACATGAAAATATATACAATAACTTAGATAAACAAGACTAATTTAAGTCATAAAGCGTATCTCGGGCATATATTTGTGCCCATGATCATAGATCCTTCTACATGCTTATTTCTCCACAAGACTTTGACTGAAGCTACCTCCTTGTTCCATAGCTTATGAACCTGACGGTCAAGGATCTGAACTGGGACCTCTTCGTAAGAGACACTATCTTTCACCCCCACACTGTCCAATGGCACAACTGAAGTTGGATCACCGATGCACTTCTTTAATAGTGACACATGGAATACTGGGTGCACATATTCCAATTCTGAAAGTAATTCTAGCTCATAGTCTACCTTGCCAATTCACTTCAGGATTCAATAGGGTCCCATATATCTCAGACTTAGCTTTCCTTTCTTCCCAAATCTCATCACCCCTTTCATGGGGGAAATTTTTAGATAAACCAGTCATCCACTACAAACTCCAGTTCTTTTCTCCTCACATCAGCATAAGATTTTTGACAGCTCTAAGCTGTCTTCAACCTTTCTCGAATGAGTTGTACCTTCTGCATAGCTTCATGGACTGAGTCTGGATCGATTAGAGTGGCTTCACCAACTTCAAACCACCCGATAGGAGATCTACACCTCCTGCCATACAATGCCTCAAACGGGGCCATCTGGATACTGGAGTGGTAGCAGTTGTTGTATGCAAACTCTATGAGAGGTAAGTGATCATCCCAACTGCCCTTGAAATTGATCACGCATGCCCTCAACATATCTTCTAGGGTCTAAATAGTCCGCGCAGCTTGTCCATCTGTCTGCTGGTGAAAAGTTGTGTTGAGCTTGACCTAGGTACCAAGTCCTTTCTGGAAGGACTTCCAGAAGTGAGAGGTGAACTGGGTACCTCTGTATGAGATAATGGACAAGGATACCCCATGAAGTTTGACCAACTCCCGAATATAAAGCCTGGCATAGTCCTCAGCTGAGTCTGTAGTTTTAACTAGGAGGAAGTGTGCTGACTTAGTCATTTGGTCTATTATCACCCAAATTGAATCATGTTGGCGACGAGTCCGAGGTAGACCTGTAATAAAGTCCATATTTATTTATTCCCACTTCCAAGTGGGTATGCTGATATCTTGAGTCATACCTCCCGGTCTCTGGTGTTCTACTTTGACTTGCTAGCAGTTCGGACACTTAGCTACAAATTCAGCGATGTCTCTCTTCACGTCGTTCCACCAGTAAATATCCCGTAAATCACAATACATCTTAGTGGCACCAGGGTGGATGGAATATCTTAAACTGTGTGCTTTAGCCAGTATCTACTATCTCAAATCACCCACATCCAGTACGCACAATCTACCCTGGTAACAAAGCACACCATCTCCCCCTTGGGAGAAAGCCTCCAATTCTTTTCTAAGAACCGCCTCCTTCAGTTTAAGCAGTACGAGATCTTCATCCTGCCTTAACTTAAATTCAACTACCAACGAGGAATCTGACCACTCTGCCAACTACTCTACCCTCAACTGTATCAACCAACTGTACTCCCAACCGAGCTAATCTATGGATATCCTTTGCCAGCTCCTTTTTGCCTTCCTCAACATGAGCACGCTCCCAATAAACACTCTACTTAGGGCATCAGCCACCACATTGGCTTTGCCCGGGTGATACAGCATGCTCATGTCATAGTCCTTCAGTAGCTCCAACTACCTTTTGTGACGAAGATTCAAATCTTTCTGATTGAACACATACTGAAGGCTCTTGTGATCGGTTTGGAAACATCCATGTTAGCCTCATACAGGTAGTGTCTCCATATCTTCAACACAAACACCACCGCCGCCAACTCTAGGTCATGAGTTGGATAATTCTTTTCATGAACCTTGAGTTGTCTGGAGGTGTAAGCTATCATCTTACCTCACTGCAGAAGAACGCAACCAAGTCCAACTCTGGAAGCGTCGCAATACACTACAAACCCATCTGTTCCTTCTAGAAAGGTCAACACTTGAGTGGTAGTAAGTCGAGTTTTTAATTCCTGAAAACTCTTCTCACACGCATCTGACCACTGAAATTTCACCTTCTTCTAAGTCAACCTAGTCAGAGGGGATGCTATAGAGGAAAATCCTTCCACAAAACGTCGGTAGTAACCGGCTTGACCCAAGAAACTTATGATTTCGGTTGGGGAAGTAGGTATGGGCCAGTCTTGCTATCTTTTGAGTATCTACCTGGATACCCTCACCCAAGACCACATGAACCAGGAAAGTCACGGACTTCAACCAGAATTCGCATTTGCTAAACTTGGCGAACAACTGCGATCTCTGAGTGTCTGTAGCACTATCCCCAGGTGATTAGCATGCTCTTCCTTATTTATGGAATATACCAGAATGTCGTCGATAAATACAATGACAAACATATCCAAATACTACTTAAAGACCCTGTTCATCAGGTCCATAAAAGCTGGGGGAGCCTTTGTGAGTCCAAAGGACATAACCACGAACTCGTAGTGACCATACCAAGTCCTCAAAGTTGTTTTCGGTATGTCACACTCTCTGACCCTTAGCGGATGATACCCCGACCTAAGATCTATCTTAGAGAAACAACTGGCTCCCTGAAGCTGGTCGAACAAGTTGTCAATCTTGGGTAGGGGATACCTGTTCTTGACTGTGACCTTGCTCAGCTGACGGTAATTAATGCACATTCTGAATGTACCGTCTTTCTTTCGCACGAATATTACTCGAGCACCCCAGGGAGAAATGTTGGGTCTGATAAAACCCTTATCAAGAAGGTCTTTTAGCTGCTCCTTCAACTCCTTAAGCTCAGCTGGAGCCATTCTGTAAGGAGGGATGGAGATGGACTGTGTATCTGGGAGAAGGTCGATATCGAAGTTTATTTCCCGCTCAGGAGGGACTCCGAGAAGATCTTCGGGAAACACATTAGGGAACTCGCTAACAACTGGGACTGACTGGATAGTTGGGGTCTAAGAGTTGGAATCTTTGACCCGAACTAAATTATAAATGCACCCTTTGGAAATAAGCTTCCTGGCCTTAAGGTAGGAAATAAACTTATTACACCTCGTAAGTTCTTGACACTTAGTTGGCCTATTCGCATGTTGGTTAAGAGTTTTAGAATGCCATACGTGCGAGAAAAGGTCCCGGGGAGAGACCGGACAAGCGCCAAGTCGGAGCGTCGCAAGGCAAATGCGACTTATAAATCGCATTCGACAAATGCGACTTAAAGAGGAGGGGTTCGGGCCCAAGTATATAAGACTCCCACTTCGTTTTTAAGTTATATTTCCATTTTATTTCCAGTGAACAACCAGAGAACAGAGGAGGACGAAGGTTCAACATAAATTTCCTTCCGTTTACGCCATCAAACGCAGCCCAAACTCAAATTAACTTCGGGTAGCGAAGTATAAAGCTACAGGGAGCATTCCTACGGAGTTAGTTTCGTGATATTCGGCCGACGAATCGTCGTCTCACCGAGCCAAGGTAAGTGGAATTGCTCCAAACTAGTGTTAATATACTCCCAGCATTAAAGTGAGTATTTCTCCCTTCTAGACTTCTGAGAAATTACGAGTTTTTGACCATTCTTCGATAAGTCGAAGAATAAGCAGTAGGTATATCCATAAGTATGGTTTCTTTCCAAAATAATAGTAGAATTAATTATATTCTTTCGTGAATATGCATACAGTTTGAAGAAATAGCTGAATACTAGCCGAGCTACGCTAGTTAATCAGAAAGTCGGCAGTTGAGGTATGTAAAGCCGGTTTCTTTCGGCAAGCTAGTAGTTCCAATATAGCAAAATAGTATGAACTCCAGTAGAACATTTCAAAAGCCGTATATTATGTTCAGTACGAATTTAGTAAGCATGTTAGAATTATTATACAGTGTTCAGCATGAGAATCAGTAAAATAATATCACTCCCAGCAGAATATTCCAGAAATATTATTTCAGACTCAGTATATCTCAGTATCAGATTCAGTATGTTTCAATATGAGATTCAGAACAAAATACCAGAATATAAATATTATTATCAGATTTAGTATATATATTACATGTGGTTATTGCTATCTATAAAGACATGATTGTTCTGTGTTGGGCACCCTTAGAGGTTCCTTGACTACCCCAGGGTTAATAGTTGTGTCGACTCGCCCGCCATAGGGTGAGGATACGTCGCTCTACGGAGTGGCATTTCGTCCACCATCGGACGAAGATGGGATGTGGATTCTCCATAGCAGGCTGATCAGCACTATACCATACCCCCAATCGAGCACTTGCGCTCGGGGTGCAGATTACAGTTTTTAGATTACAGATTTCAGGAGTCCTCCGGACTCAGATACAGCTATAGTCAGGGGCCCAGCGAGCCCAAGTTGCATACCCAAGGGGTCGGCTGGATGCTCATAGTTACTAGGTGGATGGAAAGACCTGGGTAGGGGTATATAGATTGTGTGATAGTTGGTACCTTACGGCTTATGGGGGCAGGTAAGGTTCTTGTATGCTATGTTGTATTAGTTATTAATAGTAGAAAGTAGACCGCCATGTTATCAGGTATGACTCTTACTCTTTTCAGTAAAGTTATGCTGTTTTCAGATTCCACTATTTCAGTCAGTCTCAGCCCGTCTCCTATTACTTCAGTATCTATCAGTATTATTGTTTGCTTTCAGTTATTTTCAGTTATTGCTTGCATACTCAGTACCAGTGGTACTGACGCCCGTTTTGGGACGCTGCATTACTTGCCTGCAGGTACTCATAGACGAGGAGCAGATCCCTCGTAGTTCCAGCCAGCGTACAGAGTCTCCAGCTCCTGTCATCCGGAGCTTGACAGCTAAAGGTTTACTTCCCTTTTTGTTTGTACAGTATAGGTAGGCCGGGGCCCTGTCCTGACCATCTTATTATTCTTAGAGGCTTGCAGATTGTATATTCCCTGTGGTTAGTTGTACCGGTCGTGTGGGGCCGTATGTATGTTTCAGTTTGCATGTGATGGCCATGTGGGGCCTTGTTCAGTTGTCAGTTGGTGACCTTGTCGGTCACAGATCAGTTCAGTACTTGATTATACTTTTCTGTGATAACTAGTCAGCATGGTGGCCTTGTCGGCCCGCATAGGTTCCCTTATGCTCAGTTGTTCTGGTTGGCTGTTATATTCCTACAGGTGGCTATAGTCCTAGTCGGCCGGAGGCTGTATTTACAGCTGTTATATATCCCATTGTTTTCATAAATACAGAATTAGAGCCAGTCTGGCACCAAAAGTGCTTAAGCTCAGTGGTCCAGCAGTCCAGGTCCTAGTAGGGCACCAGGTGCCAGTCATGCCTCCCAAGGTGGGGCGTGACAAAACTGACCCTTAGGCGCTGAACCACCGCCTGTCCACTCTAAAGCTGGCCCATTAGGGAACTAAAACCTAACGACCCTAGTTCTGCAGTCGTCTAAGGCATAACCGAGGTGTAACCAATCCATGCTAAGAATGAGGTCGAAGTCAACCATGTCTAACTCTACAAGGTCAGCTGGTATGACCTTATTGAAGATTGAGACTGGGTAGTTTCTATACACCCGGCTGGCTCTAACCGACTCGCCAACTGGGTTGGAGACTAAGAATGGTTCTGAGAGGACCTGTGGAATAATATCGAACTGGGCGGCTATATAGGGAGTCACGAACGAAAATGTGGCTCCCAGATCTAGTAGGGCATACACTTCTAGATGAAAAAGGCGTAACATACTCGTGACCACATCAGGTGAGCTCTCCTGATCCTGATGAGAAGATAATGCATAAAAATGGTTTTGGCACTGGCCGCCATCCGTACCTGAAGGGTTGGCCTGCTGGAGTTACTGAAGTAGTGGATTGTGACCTCCCCCGTACTGCTGACGAACATTCTTTAAGCTGATGAACAAGTTGTCCACAACCAAAATAGCCCTCTCGACCTTGAAGACACTCTCCTAGATGGTTCTTGCCACATTTATGGAAAGTTGGGTAGCGATTTCTGGTGTTGTAGATTTGGGACTAAGAGTCAGATGCTCAACCTCTCCGATCCGTGTGGGACCGAAAAGTAGGGGCACTGGCTGAACTGGGTGTTGGAGCCTGCTGCTACTACTGTTATGGGCGATTACTACCGCCAGATCTCTGATGGCCCTAATCTGACTGGCCAGTTCTTACCCATTTGCTCTCCTACTCCAAATATTTTAATTCTTCTACCTTAATTTGCTAGGCATGAACTATGAGGCTGGAGAGATCGATGTCTTTAATAAGCATTGTTGTCCTGCACTCCTTGAGGACCAAGTTTGACACTCCATTCACAAACTTCAACATGCGAGCCCTTAGCTTGGCTACAATCTCTGGAGCATATTTAGACAACCTGGTGAACTCCAGTGCATGTTCTTCTACTGTCCTATTTCCTTGTTTTAGATTCATGAATTCTGCCATTTTTGACTCCCTAAGCTCCCGAAGGAAGAATCTGTCTAGGAAGGTTGTAGTGAACTCTTCTCATTCCACCGGTCCTGCTCCCTCTAGTCTCCCCTCCTTCTATTATTCGTACCAGATCTGGGCTACTCCTTTCAGTTGGTAGGCAGCCAAGTTAGCACTCTCCGAGGAATTGACACCCATAATCCGAGTGATCTTTCTAATCTCATCCACGAACTCTTGTGGGTCCTCTCCCACCTTAGATCCATGGAAATCTGTAGGGTTCATCCGAGTGAAGTCCCAAACTCCAGCAGCTGCTGCGGACCTATTATTATTGATCGAAACCACCAACTGCTTCACTTGATTAGTAACTGTCTGAGCGAGCAACTGGATAGCCGTCCTAAACTCTGCGGTGGACACTAAGTCATCCTGAGGGGCTGTTGGAGCTGGTGGAGCAGGTCGGTGAGTGTTACTGGCCCTTCTTCCATTACCATATCGCAGAGGCATGATTCACTGAAATGAAACAGAGCACGAGTTAGGAGAACGATTCTAGAATTGAATTTGAACGCACAATAAAGAGTATGAACAAAAAGGAGTTTTCTTAATAACATCTCATAGCCTCCCCATCATAAGTGTGGACGCTTCACACCCATGAAAAGGACTCTACTCGATGCGGCTTTCAAACATCCAAGGATATTCTAAACCTAGTGCTCTGATACCAATTTTGTCACGCCCCGAGTCTACACCCTGGAAGGGACACGGTACTTGGAGTCACAAGAAACCCCAAGTCAACCCATGGTCTATCATAACACTAGCATTCTGAGTAACTATAAATAGCGGAGGCTTTAAAGTAAAAGTACAAAACATTTATGAAAATTAAGCTGAATCATAAAGTTTAAAAACATCTGAAATAAAACTGGAAGTCTGAAACCATGTCTATGTCAGAAAGCCAACTACAACTGAAAAGTTGCTGGGCAGGTCCCCAGCTAACTCTAGATCTAAATAAAAGAAAGATAACTTAAGGAAGTAAGTCTCTTCCTTAGAAAATGAGGACTCACCAATGATGTTGCTGGAATCTTCTGAAATCGATCTGCTAACGAGGCTGAGACTGAGATCCTGTAGCTGTATCATAAAATGATACAGCATAAAAGGTATGCATCAGTACTTTGAATGTACTGAGTAAGTGAGAGAAACCATACACAATGAATAAAAATGCTGAACTAAAAAGACATGCAATGACCAACTGAAACATGCTGAAACTAAACAACTATAATAATCTGAGATGGTTTAAATGACCCTATCTGATGGTCAGGACATGCCCAAAATCTGAGATACTAATCTGAAGTACCACACTAAACTGATTTGAACTGACTAATCTAAGACTGAATTGAGCTGACCAGTGGGAGAGTCTATAACAAACATATAACCACGTGAGCTAGACATGGAGTCCGATGTATACACCCCACCGGTAGAACCCAATATACCTTGCCAGGGTATAAAGGCATAAACTGGGTGATCACAGGTCTAGGTCCATGACGCCAATATAAATATATCCTACAGTGGCAATGTAGTTCTGGAAACCTGGGAACGCTGGAACCCCAATCCGCTCGGTGCTAAGGCCTACTCCCACTGGATAGTCCTAGACTGACTACTAAGCTGATAGCTCAAAATTGGGGCCCAAGACTAAGTCAGGAATACCTATAGAGAAGCACCCTCAGAGTCTTATCGGACCGGATTCTATAATTGGGTTCTATAACTGGTCAAAGTTGCTTATCTGGAAGCGTCGTAACCATCTAAAGAAAAAATTGTAATCTAAAGTTGGGGTCCTTAGGTGGTCAGAGCTGCTTATCTGAAAGTCTCATGACCACCTAAAGAACCACTAAAACTGATACTGAGTCTAATTCTAATAACTGGGAGGCACTACTGACACCTCGAGAGTTTCTGTAGTCAAACTGATCAGCTAACATTTTTGACTAACGCTGAGTATACTAGCATTCTGAAATGAAACTGAACTGACCTATATCTGACTGAGATTTTAGTACAAACTAAAATCTTCAACACTAAAAGAAGCAAGCAATTTCGATAACCAATCACTTATGCAAGTCTCTAGTTTTTTTCTGCATTCAAGAGCTAGGGCTACAATTTACTTTACAGAGACTAGTATCAATATAGTCACAAACTGGTGGAAAATATCTAGAATTAATATCAAATAATATTCCACATGAATTAAATGAAGTCTGACAGATAATTTCTTCATATTCGAAAGTTTCAGGGCTAGAACTGATCGAGAAGACATGGAAGAATTTTGGAGACAAAAGGGAAGAACTATTCCCTTGTTGAATTTCCACATACCTGGTGATGGAAATCCTTGAGAGAATTCCTTGAAAAATCTGAGAAGGATCGATCAACTTCTACCCTGAGCCTTTTTGACAGAAACTTTACGTTCTAACTATTGAAGAGATGAGAAAAATGAGAGAAACCGTCGATTTCCCCCCTAATACCGCTGATTAAAACCAAAACGATGTAGTTTAAGGACCAAGTAGGTGGAAAATTACAAAAGTAACCCTAGGAATTAAATTTGAAATTTGGCCGAAGGGTCCCAACGGGTCACTCAATGAGTCGTTGGTTGAGACCACGACTTGTTCAGACCTCTCATTGATTTCACTGCCTAGGACAAGAATACACTAGATCTGGCAACGGGGGTCACCACGACTCATTGGATGAACCTACGGGTCGTTGGTTCCTCCCATGGCCACTGGACAAGGAAACCTAGTAAGCTTGACAACGGGTGACACAACGACTCGTTGGTTAAATAACCGAGTAGTCATGTCTAGTCGTTAGGTTCACTAGAAAGATTTTTTCAAAAAAATGTCTAAGTTGACATGACAGATGTTGACAACGGCTCGTTCTAGGAAACAACGAGTCGTTGTTTCCTCTCGACTTCACTGGAAGGGAATTTCAGGGATCTCATCGACGACTCTTACAATGGGTCGTTGTTTCTGAGAATGACTCGTTGGTTGAGTCATGGGGTCTTGGGAAAGATTTCTGAGCTGGGGAAACCACAACTGATAGGAAGACTCGTTGTTTCTCACAATGCGTCGTTCCTTGTCTCATAGGATCCCGAGAGACCAAGACCTGCTGACCACGACTGACAAAACGAGTCGTTGGAGCTGACCACGACTCGTTGTCTCACTCTTTCTAAGACACTATTTTTTTGGTTTTTCTTCTGAATTTTCTTAAAATGCCTGGGTCTAGTCTAGGAATGATTTTGGGTTGTTACATTCCTGCAATTGACCCGACTTGAATTACGCTGGTGTTGTGTAGGCTTTAAACCTTTGAATTCTGGATTCACAGAGAGCTAGTGCAAATTAAATGAAGATCCAAATTTGAGAAGCAGATAAATATATATTATCGTGTGGAATCAATTATTTTACCAGCTTAGCCATAAAATTCTATTTACAATTAGGGCTTTACAAAATATTACAACTACAACTTTCTACAGACTTGACAAATAATGATTTTTTCAGTGGGTTTGGTTCAACTTTGTCAGAAATATCTAGATGAGACAATTTTTAAAATTTAATAAAGATTGAAAGTGATTTGGATTGGTTTGGAATCAAAATTAGTAATTAAAATCGAGTTATGATACATGTATATCACATGTGTATTACTGTATATTATATATATCACATGCTGATCTTAGGCATATTTACATGCTGAAGTGCTATTTTATATCTTACTTTAAGTCATGCTTGTCGATTAAATTAAGTATAATCTCATGTATTTTGTGTATATTTATGTGCATGAACTAACCAATTTGATTAGCGCATGTTTGTAGGTAAAAAATGCTAAGGATGGGCTTAATATGATGATGCATGAGCAAGAAGGAAGCTCGGAAGGAGTTTAAACAAAAATGCATGAAGATGGAAAGGGGAGGACTGGCGCACATGCCAGTGTGCCACGTCGGTAGGCAGCGTGTCAGGCGTCGTGCCACGCTCAAGCGTACGCGCACGAGGACCAGGCAAGACAGCAGCTGCAGTGTGCGTCCATCAACATGCCACACTGGGCATCCTCCATGTTACACATCGTGCCACGCCCGTCCAGCACCAGGTCCATGCCCCATTCCATTGTGCCTGCACAACCAGTCTGTGCCACGGAGGGCTTGCTGATCAACAGTCTGTGTGGCACGGAGGCAGAATACTCATGACAAATTTTCACTTAGTATAAAATGAACACTTGGTCTATTTTGTTAAGATATCACGACATTATTTTGGAAAACGCGGAGGGGCAAAGGAGAGAAAAATAAGAATCTACCTAGGGTTTGAATTTCTTCATTTTTCACTTTTGTTTCAACATGAATTGTAAACACAGTATGAATTCGTCTATTAGCATGAGTGGCTAAGAGCCTTCTTCTGGGATTGAGGCCACATAACATGATTGTATTTGTTTAATTTATAGTTGGTTCAAGTTCTTCATTATTGTTTGTCTTGCATTCTTGTTTTTATTCATTTTAGTGCTTGATCATCATTGAAATGCATGTGTTATTCTTAGGCAAACTCGAAACAGAAAAACCTAGGATAGAATTAGGGATGCAAGAAGTGAGTTCAAGTTATTAAGGCTGATTCGCGATTAGGATAGAAATATACCTAATTCACCTGTCACGACCCAAGTCTATACCCTGGACGCGACACAATGCCTAGAGCCCCAAGTGACCCTAAGCTAACCTATTGCATAGCATAATTAAAATCTAACAACAAATAATCAAGCATATTTGAGTGGAAGTTAACTAAAAATGTCTGATCATAAACATAAGGACATAGTTTAATAGAAAACACCGAGTCATAAGATGAAAACTAACACTACACTGTCTGAAAGCCTCTACTAGTCTGATGAGCTACTGGGACAAGCCCCCAGCTAGCTCTGAATCTGAAACTAAAATGATACAGTATTAAGGAAAACATAACTCCCATCCTTGGAAGATAAGGACTCACCAACGTCAGCTGATAGAAGTCTGGAATGTGTGTAACCGCAAGGCTGAGTCTGGAAACCTAGATTTATATCATAAAATGATGTAGCACATAAAGTATGCGATCAGTACTTGAAATGTATTGAGTATCTGGGAATGTAACTGAAGCTACAAACATACAAGTATGCTGAGAAATATGGAACTAAATACATAATTGAGGTGAAGTACAATGACCCTTGATGTGCCCGCAAGTGTACGGGTCGTGCAAGTAATATAGTGGTTCTTTTAAAGAACCGGAATGTCGAACCCACAGGGACTGGACCCATTCCTCTAACTATCTAGTTCAAGTGTGATATTAAATACCGCATGTGTTGATTAGTGAAGTTTTCGAGGGAGGTTTAATTAAGTCTAATTTTGGTCAACGAAATATTCTGAATTCACTCCAGGAGCAACATAGAGTTAAAACCAGATAATCATGTGCTATCACGAATTGCAATGGGTTAAGTATGAAACTATCGATTGTAGTCTCACATAATTAGAATTGCATGTTCATGGCCTTTCGAGCCTATAAACACGACAAACTAGCCTCGCTGCATCATTGTGAGCGAGGATGCTAATTCTAGTTCGTGGGCAATTAATTATGTGGATGTGGTTATGTGGAAATGAGTAGGGACTCTCGTGCACCTAATCATTTAACTCAAATTAGCCTCACAACTACTTCTTTGAGGGGTGATGTGATAATTCTAAGTCGGTCTCTAAATAATCTCGTTTTATAAACCAAGTAAGGCATTAAGTATATCTCTATCCTAACACAAATTATATCGCGAGATACAATCATGCTCCTTACATTCTCATGTTCTGACCTAGGTAAATGCTTCCTCAAGCATATGCCCAAGATAACGTGTATGTTTTCATGGTGATCAAGCATAAAAGCAACCAATAATCCAGAATGCAAGATAAAACAACAATCAATAACTTAATTCCAAAATAATTTCATAAAAACACAATCATAATTCATGGCTTCAACCCTAGAGGAAGGGTTCTAGCCATTCATGTTCGTAAAACTACAAGAAACTACAACTAAATTAACATACTTACAAGAAATTGGTAGAAGAGAAGGGAATTTGACAAACCCTAGATGAGTTCTCCCACTTCTCCCTTCACTCCTAGGTAGTTTTCCAGAATAAAATCGTGACCAAGTGTTTTTAGGAGCTAAGGGACCTATTTATAGTAAATGAGAACCATGCACAATTTAGCCTGTCGTGGAATGGCTCCGTGTCATGGAGTGTATTGTGGAGCATTGCCTCCGTGACACGGAGGGAACGCGGAGGCTCTCTGGAAATTGCCTCAAGATGCCATGCTGCCGAGGGTCACCGCTCTGGCCAGCGTGACACGCTGCTCATGCAGCTCGTTGGCATGCTGCTGGTGCGCAGCTGGCCTGGCGTGGCACGGCGCTAGCACACTGGAGCCTGCCTGCATGCTGCCTTGTCTCGTGCACCTGGCATGGGCGTGGAACGGCGCTGGGCGCGGCCAGCCTTGCCAAGGCATGCTCCTTGCCGACTTTCGCACATTGCTCCCGACTCTATTCCTCTACTTCACCAACTTATGAATTAGTTCCTCAAATTCATTAAAACCTACAAAACAAAGACTAATCACGTTGGTTAGTACATGTATTCACATTTATATAAAATTACATGAAAATGTATAAAATAAATTAGGTAAACAAGACTAAATTAAGGTATAAATCATCACTCGGGCATGCTATTTTGCCCGAGATCACAACCCCACACTTAAAGCCTTGTTCGTCCTCAAACAATCTTTTACATCTCATGCATATGGAGACTCACACATAGCTAATTTATCAAAATAATTCAAGCTACGGCTATAATGATTATTTAAGATGACAAGCTAACAATAGAGCATGCACGATTTAATCATTGAAATGAAATACAACTCTGTTAAGACTTCTTAACCTCAAGAAGCGACTCTCAATCTTAGCAAACTCATGCAAATCAACTAATTAAAAAATCCCACATGAATTATATCCTTCATTCAACATGTGCCCTCACGGAACGAGAGTTACCCATTTTCACACGCAAAAACTTTTTAAATCACAACATGTGTGGGTACATGAATAGAATTACGCTCACTCTCACAAATAATTCACATGCATCATGTAATGACCCATAAGCTTGCCCTTAGTGTTTTATTCCACTAATTTGAGGATGTATGAATGTAAGATCAAGTAGGACTTTTTAGGTTGTAATGTAACTAAGGGATGGGTAGGTACTATTATAGCCAGTAATAGTGACTATCTTCCCTAAGCGCTTTTAATACATCACGCCCTCATTACAAACTTCCTTTCCCTTACTTCACCTTTTTCTCCTTTCAGCTTTCTTTTTCCTCTTTTGTTCCCCCTTTGTTTAAGCACTTTTGGCTTATTAGTAAGGAGTTCTATACGTAACTTTTCATTAATTTATTTTCTTACTCCTTATAATAATCAGCCATTTTCACACCAGTGCACCCTCGACCTTTCTCAACTTTCACAACTTCCATTTTTCCTTCTTTTTCATTTTTTCTCACTCCTTTACTCTTTCGGATTATTCACTTAAGCGCTTAGGAGTTTTGGATCAAATTCAAGGCTAATGAAAGTAAAAGGATTAAGCTTATGTTGCAGCTATCAAAGAATAGGCTCAAGGCTCAATGGGGCTAACTAGGATTAATTATTCAAGGTAGGTAAAATGAGGGATAACATTTGGGTTCATTCAAAGAAATGCCTAAATCATCTCCTACAATTCACATCCTTCATTTCATTTTATAAACACACCAGGCAAGTTCTAGACAATCCACAATAGCACAGAATACTGAAAAATCTTACACTCATGGCACATGCTCAATTCAAGACACATTCAGCAGACGCTTAACCCAGCTAATCGCAAGAATTCAAACATTAAGCTTCAATCATATTGAGTCAAATTCAAGAGCCTAAGTATCTCAACCAAAGTTATACCACTTTCATACTTCAACACTACCCATACTTGCCTCTTACAAACATTTATAGCACATACCAAGAACATCAAGCATCAATTAGCTACGGGTTCACAAACCCACAACCTATCGACTAATTTTTCCTCAAGACGGTCGTCATCCATCCATCATCGGAAACAGTCCCTAACTATGACTAAAAACATTATATACAAACAAAGAAAAGAAAAAGAAAATTTTTTATTCTTCGGTTCAAAGACCCCCCGTCGGAAAAGAACCGAAAAGAAAAACCAACGGGTGCTGAATTCATGCTTGAATCATAAAAAAATTTCAAATTTCTCATAAATTCCTCACAGGCATTACATTCACCAAAAAAATTTGTTAAGCACAAAAAATTTGAAATTTTTCTCACGCCACACTTAAATCATGCTATGTCCTCATAGCATCAAATTAAAATTTAAAGGACGAGAAATACTCCCTAAGCCTCATGCCAAGCTAAAAGCATGTTTTTCTTCAAGTTCTCATAGGTGGCTGTTTGACCCCACACTTCTTCTATTCCATGCTTTTTAGCTTCCTCCTCAACTGGTACTCAGACTTCCCTCTATCTGTGCTTAACTTTCCACCAAAGACACAAACATAATGAAAATAACAAAATCAACACAAACCAAAATTAGAAAAAATGTACCTGGGGTACCCTTGGGTTGCCTCCCAAGCAGCGCCTAATTTTTCGTCGCGGCACGACGTGGACTGTCCTTTTCAGGACATCCTCATACCTGGGTTCCCATGCGAGAACCATCTCCTTTTATTTTGATTTTTAGAGGGAACAGCCTCCACTCTATTCCTCTCTTCCTCCAACTTCATCATAATTTGAAGCCCTTTATCAGACTCGGGCTGAACACTTGTCCTTACCTTTGGCCATGCACCTGTGGAATCCTCCACCCCACACTCATCCTCTAACAACACACTAACCTGACAAAGGTTTCTGTAGTGTGTGGATGGGTACAGTTCTTGGTATACGCGGAAGAGTTCTTCTTCATCCTTGACCCTCATTTTCAGGGTCCCTGCTTTCAAGTCGATCACCACTCCTCCGGTGGCCAAGAATGGTCGTCCCAAGATTAAGGGTACCTGGTCATCAACCTGAAAATCCAAGATAATAAAATCAGCAGGTATAATAAACTTACCTACTTTGATGAGAAGGTCCTCTATGATTCCCTCAAGTGTCACTCGTGACTTATCAGCCAACTGCAGCATCAACCTCGTTGGCCTCGGTTTTCCCAACCCCAGGGTGTTGAATAAATATAGGGGCATTAGGTTAACTGCTGCCCCTAAATCACACAAAGCTCATAGCACTTCAGCTTTACCAATTTGTATGGGGAGGGTAAAACTTCCTGGGTCTTTGAGCTTCTTCGGCATCTTGCTCAATACCTAGTGACTGCACTCCTCAGTTAGTGATACAGTCTGGGCATCCACCAATCTAACTTTGTTCGCCCTCACGTCCTTCAAGTATTTAGCATACTTGGGCATTCCCTGCAAAACATCAATAAGAGGTAAATTTATGTGAAGTTCTTTGAAACTCTTAAAGAACTTTTTGAAGCATTCCTCCTCCTTGCTCTTTTTGAATTTCTAAGGGAATGGTGGTGGTGGTCTTTGTGCTGGATGCAATGAAGATTGTGCATTTTGTTGCCCAGCACTCTAATTGTCTCCCGAGTTGATGGATGGTCCTGATCTAACCAACTCCGGATGCACCTCCTTTCTCAGCTCACTTGACACTGCATCAACTAATTGCTTGCCGCTTCTCAGACTGATGGCATTGATCTGTTGGGGGTTAGGATCTGTGTCGCTTGGTAGTCCCCCCTGCGATCTCATGTTTTGAGCAGCTACTATCTGACCCACTTGTTTTTCAAGATTTCGGGTGGCCACTTGCTGATTTTTTAAGTCTGTTGCCATCCTCGCCTGATTTGCCGCTAACTGAGTCTGGGTCTCCATGATTTTCTGCAGTGTTTCCTCAATGCTACTGCTAACTTGACCATCATTCTGCCTATTCTGCTGATACTGTTGTTGTTGAGGGTGCTGGTAACTTTGCTTTTGGTTTCCACCCCAAGAAAAATTCGGGTGGCCCTGCCAATTTCTGTTGTAACTGGTTCCAAAATTCTAATTGTTGCGCTGCACATTACCAACAAAATTGACTGATTCTGGGTTGGCTCCACAAGATTCTGCATTGTGCCCATTGTTACCACAAATTTCGCACCAACTTGGAGCTTGTTGAACTGCATTAACCTGGCCCTGTTGTTGGTTCATACTCAGTTTATTGAACTGAGTCATCATCTGATGCTGGAACGAAGCTAACTGCGTTGCCAAGGCATTCATTCCATCAACCTCGATCAACCCTGATCTCTTTCCTACCCCTCTCAATGACTCGCTTTGCCACTCTAGATTTCCTTGCGCAATTCTGTTCAACAAAGTGTACAACTCATCATACGTCTTCTCCAAGGCTTGCCCACCCAATGCAGAGTCTAGTAATATTTTTGTGTGTGGGTCTAGACTTTCTACAAAGGTATGGGCCAGCACTTCATTTGATTGCTGGTGATGGGGACAGTCTCTCAACAATGACTTGAATCTTTCCCAAGCCAAATATAAATTCTCATCAGGCCTCTACTTGAAACTCAGTATTTCACTTCTCAACTTTGCAGTCTTGCCTGAAGGAAAAAATCTGATAAGGAACTTCTTTTCCAACTCATTCCAAGAAGTTATGGAGTTCGGTAGCTCAGCTTTCAACCACTTTTTTCGCCTCTCCCAACTATGAAAATGAGAAGAGGGTCAGTCGGACATAATCTGTGGACACGCCGGTGGGGACAAACATGTCACTAATCTCAAGAAAGTTCTGTAAGTGCTGTTGCGGGTCCTCATGTGCCATCCCAGTGAATTGACCACTAGAATGTAACAGCTGCACCATGTTCTGTTTAAGCTCAAAGTTCCCTCCAGGCTGCGGTTTACGGATACTAGAGTTCACATTAGTCGCTTGTGGGATTGCCACTTCGCGAACTGGTCTAGCTGTCATTGCTTCCGATGACAATTGTGCTTGTCCCGCGGGTGGTTGTTGTTGTACCTTTTCTTGAAGTCTCTTCAGCTTTTGCTCTAGAGCTACTCTCCTTTGCAAATGGATTTGACGTTCAGGTTCAAGCAACGATTCCACAAGCTCTCTATTTTTAGCCAGCTCGGCAGGAAAACCTGTCACCTGCAAATAATCAGACTAAGACCAAGTTTCTCAACACTTAAGGAAATTTAAAAATCACACAAAAACAGATAAATTATCAAAACTTCGCTGAGTCCCCGGCAACGGTGCCAAAAACTTGATGTGTCTGCAAGTGTACGGGTCGTGCAAGTAATATAGTGGCTTTTTTAAAGAACCGGAATGTCGAACCCACAGGGACTGGACCCATTCCTCTAACTATCTAGTTCAAGTGTGATATTAAATACCGTCAGTGTTGATTTTGAGAAGTTTTTGAGGGAGGTTTAATTAAGTCTAATTTTGGTCAACGAAATATTCTGAATTCACTCCAGGAGCAACATAGAGTTAAAACCAGATAATCATGTGCTATCACGAATTGCAATGGGTTAAGTATGAAACTATCGATTGTAGTCTCACATAATTAGAATTGCATGTTCATGGCCTTTCGAGCCTATAAACACGACAAACTAGCCTCGCTGCATCATTCTGAGCAAGGATGCTAATTCTAGTTCGTGGGCAATTAATTACGTGGATGTGGTTATGTGGAAATGAGTAGGGACTCTCGTGCACCTAATCATTTAACTCAACTTATCCTCACAACTACTTCTTTGAGGGGTGATGTGATAATTCTAAGTCGATCTCTAAATAATCCCGTTTTATAAACAAAGCAAGGCATTAGGTATATCTCTATCCTAACACAAATTATATCGCGAGATACAATCATACTCCTTACATTCTCATGTTCTGACCTAGGTAAATGCTTCCTCAAGCATATGCCCAAGATAACGTGTATGTTTTCATGGTGATCAATCATAAAAGCAACCAATAATCCAGAATGCAAGACAAAACAACAATCAATAACTTAATTCCAAAATAATTTCATAAAAACACAATCATAATTCATGGCTTCAACCCTAGAGGAAGGGTTCTAGCCATTCATGTTCGTAAAACTACAAGAAACTACAACTAAATTAACATACTTACAAGAAATTGGTAGAAGAGAAGGGAATTTGACAAACCCTATATGAGTTCTCCCACTTCTCCCTTTACTCCTAGGTAGTTTTCCAGAATAAAATCGTGACCAAGTGTTTTTAGGAGCTAAGGGACCTATTTATAGTAAATGAGAACCGTGCACAATTTAGCTTGTCGTGGAATGGCTCCATGTCACGGGGTGTATCGCGGAGCATTGCCTCCGTGACACGGAGGGAACGCGGAGGCTCTCTGGAAATTGCCTCAAGATGCCATGCTGCCGAGGGTCACCGCGCTGGCCAGCGTGACACGCTGCTCATGCAGCGCATTGGCATGCTGCTGGCGCGCAGCTGGCCTTGCGTGGCACGGCGTTGGCGCGCTGGAGCCTGCCTGCATGCTGCCTTGTCTCGTGCGCCTGGCATGGGCGTGGCACGGCGCTGGGCGCGGCACACGCACAGCGTGGCACGCTGCCTGGCGCGGCCAGCCTTGCCAAGGCATCCTCCTTGCCGACTTTCGCACATTGCTCCCGACTCCATTCCTCTACTTCACCAACTTATGAATTAGTTCCTCAAATTCATTAAAACCTACAAAACAAAGACTAATCACGTTGGTTAGTACATGTATTCACATTTATATAAAATTACATGAAAATGTATAAAATAAATTAGATAAACAAGACTAAATTAAGGTATAAAGCATCACTCAGGCATGTTATTTTGCCCGAGATCAACCCTATTTGAGATACAAGAAAACCAACATAAGATGCTAGTGTGAAAACATTTAATGAAATACAAGTAAATCTAGTTTTTTGGGTCATGTACATGTACTGAAGACTAAATCTAAAATCATAAATTGAAACGTATAACTGAAATAACTATACTAAAACTGAAATGAACTGTACTAAAATAGCATGCAAAGACCTATCTGAAATTGTAACTACTACAAATAGACTGAAAATCTGAGAACGGTGTAAGAAGTGATAAACTGAGTTAGGGTCATAAGTGTATCCTAAAATTTGAAAGATTGGATTGGACTGAGGATTCTGACTGAACCGGACTAAACTAAGAATCATGACTGAGCTGGACTAAATTGTACTGTGTAAGATACTATAACTAACATGTAACCACATTAGCTAAACATGGAGTCCGATGTACACCCCCCAATCAGAGAAGGCCCATTATACCTTGCTCGGGTACAGTAGCTGAACTGAGTGATCACTGACTAAAAAACACATTTAGGTCAAATCCTACGGTGGCAATGTAGTTCTGGAAACCTGGGTGCGCTGGAACCCCGGCCGGCTCGGTGCTAAATACTTCTCCCAACTGAAAACCTATTTATACCTAACAGTACTGATAGCTCGAAACTAATGTCCTAAGACTAAATCAGAACTACTTATTTGGAAGCGTCCTTAGAGTCTAAAGGACCTGAAAACTGAAAATACTAATGTTTTAAGACTTGTCAGAGCTGCTTTTGTGAAAGTTTCGTAACAGCCTAAAGAACACTGACTTTTCTGAAAACTGGTATTCTAAGACTTATCGGAGCTGCTTTGCCTGAAAGCTTCATAATAGTCTAAAGAACACTGACTATGCCGGACATACTAAAATCATTAGTAAAATTTTATGATTAATTCATATTAAAATAATGCATACAGAGATCATGGTAGAATAATATACTCAAGCCACTATATTTTTGATAATAGTGTTGAAATTGTGGGGCTAAACCTTTAAAATGATGATAATCTGAAATCTTGAAAATACATTATGAAATTGTGAGTAATTCATGACCATCATGTACGCTTGGGCAAATTATGTGATTATTAAGGTAAAGCTAGCTTATGAGTAACTTCTCTAAAATATCAGCTTAAAATCAAAGGCATTGTCAATGTACTGTAAAGGCTAAAATAATAACATGACTATATCTATGAATCATAATTCTAGTCCTGAAACTTGAGACAGGAGGTAGAAAACTCAACAAAAATATTCTTGAAAATAATGCTAAATCATGACTGAGTCTTAGAAATCATGCTAACATTATATCTTGGACATAAATCAGGGATGTGAGTGGGGAATCATGAACATTATATACTGATTATCATAAAAACCTTGAAAAAATCACGGAAGACATGAGAATATTCATAAAATGGAAACCCTGAGACTTGCTTTTCTAAAGAATTAAAGTAGTTAGGGTTTGAGCATAATTTGGGATACAAGGATGAAAGAAGATCCTTGTTAAAGTCCTATATACCTATAGAAGAAATACCTAAGAAAAAACTTGAGAGTTTGAGAAGAAGCAACAACCTTAGCTCTTGACTTAGGAAATCTATCTGAGTTCTTACAGTGAAGTTCTGAGAGCGTGAGGGAAGAATGAGGAGGAATATCGACTAACCCCTCTAAATTCCCCCTAGAATACCCCAATACAACGTATCTTAGGAATTAAAATAGTGGGAATTTACAAAAACTTCCCTATAGAAAAAGTCTGAAAAGTTGCCACCAGGGTCCAACGGGTCTCACAATGAGTTGTTGATTATGACCATGGCTCGTTGAAACCAGTCATTGGTTCTGGGACTGAAAAGTCAGTTTTTGGACTTCGACCAACGAATGGAAAAGATGACTAGTTATATGGAAAAATGGGTTGTTGAATCCAGTCGTTGCAATTGGAGGGATTTTGAACAACTCCACACTTCTTCCAACGGACGAACAGAATGACCCGTTAGATAAAACTACGGGTCGTTGAATCCAACTGTTGTCACTAGAGGGAACTTGTAACTTTTCTCCAACGGCTCCCTGTGATGAGTCGTTATACCCAATGACGGCTCGTCGTCTGGCTCGTTGCTTGGAGAACTGATTTGACAAGATTCTGGACTACCATTAACGGATCTAAATAATGGCTCATTACATGAAGCAATGGATCGTTGTATCGCTCGTTGAATCTGGGGAAAAAATCTACAAAGACCGACAATGACTTACACAATGGGTCGTCGGTATTGACAACGACTTGTTGGTTGTGTCGTTCTGAGGCAAAAAAAATTTGCTTCCGTTTTTGGTTTTCATTCTAAGTCTAGGTCTAGTCTAAGAAATTTTGGGGTGTTGCATCACCTTGCTTGATTATAAAATGAGAAGATAGATGGACACTTGAATTTGATATGTCACATCACCGCTCTTTGATGTAGTTGTGAAGTCAAGTTTATGTTAAATGATTAGAGGTTTGAAAGTCCATAACCAAGGGCATTAACCCCATAAACCACTTCATATAGATAATTGCATATGAATTAAGTTGTCATATTTTCACTAAACGATGTAGTTGTGACGCTAATTTGATTATGTTAGAGGCTCAAAAGACCAAGAACATGATTTTTTTCTAGTGAGACAACAAATGAAGAAGCATACTTGAACCAGTATGAATGTAGCTATACGTGATGGTTTGGCCTTAACCCTGGATTATTTTCATTATTGTTTTTCAACTAAATTTGTGAATCATCCTTAGATTTAGAAAAAAAAACATTTAAATCTTGAAAACTTGCACTTTTGAAACTTGAATTAATACTTAAACTTGATAATTCACTATAATCTAGTCCCTATGGGTTCGACATCAAGCTTTTAAAGAGTCACTGTATTACTTGTACGACCGCATGTGCTTGTGCGTGCGCCAAGGCGTAGTCAAGTTTTTGGATACGGGGCGTACATGATGTGATTTGGTTGGATTTTTATCAAAATCAAATCAAATCAACTCTATTGATTAGGTCGGTTTGACATTTTGTCACATAAATACTATTTTAATTTTGTTTTTCAAGTTATAAATAAAGTGTTAATAAATCAATATATGTTTAATTGGAAATTTAACAAACATATGTACTATTAAACGCAAAAATTTTATTTTGTTAGTCTAACTAAAAGTTTTAATAATTTATGTGTTCAAACTTAGCTAAATTTTAATAATCAGCACAAAAGTCAACATAAGATCGAATAACTTATACACTTTATTTAATTTAAAAAATATAAATAGTGCACCATTTCAAATTCGAAGAAAATATAAGAGTTTAATTACATTTGATAATAAATTAAGATTTGTTTAAAGTATAAAAATAGATGTACTATATAATTCTATATTAAATATCGAATGAGAGAATCACAAATATTTCTTGACATAATTTTTAGATAAAATCTTATATAAAGTTTACACATAGACACCCATATAAATTATATATTTATTTGATTTAATTTTTCTTACTCAATACAAAACCTAGTCAGTTTTTTATCTATTTGATTTGACTTTTCAATTTGGTGCTGTTTTTCAGTTTGATTTGTACACCAGGGGTTACATACATATACACAGATATGCAGGAGGAATATACAGGGATATATCGAGATAATAATATACATGCAGGGTTTACACAACTATAACGTACTTCCTTTCTCCCAAAATAATTGTCACGTTTCATTTTTTGAAAGTCAATTTGAGTAATTTTTAAAGCTACATTAGATAAAATTTATTTGATATTTTGAATTGAAATTAGATATTTAAAAACTATAGAGAAATTACTATAAATTATAACTTTTCTCATATCAATATAATTTAAAAACACATCCTAAGATGTTGGTCAAAAATTTATCATTTGACTCTCAAAATAGAAATTATGACAAATAATTTGAAACAAAAAAAGTATAATATTATAACATCCCGAAACTTTCCTAGACCAGACTCAGACCCAGACCTTGCAAGAAAAATTCAGAAGAAAACCAGATAAAAAAGTTGCCTCAGAATGACTGAGACAGCGAGTCGTGGTCAGCTCTAATAACTCGTTGTGACAGTCGTGGTAAGCAGTAATTGGTCTCTCGAGAACCCACGAGACAAGGAATGACCCGTTGTGAGAAACGAGTCGTCCTATCACTCGTTGGTTCCCCAGCTCAGAACTCCTTTTCTAGGACCCCACGACTCAACCACGAGTCGTCGTCAGAAACAACAACTCGTGGTATGAGTCATTGGGTGAGAATCCCAGAAACTCCTTCCAGTGATGACGAGCGGAAATAACGACCCGTTGTGTCCCACAATGAGTCGTTGTCACTGCCCGTTGTGTCAAGTTTGAGATTTTTTTGAAATTTTCCAGTGAAACTAATGACTGGACACAACGACCCGTTGGGTCCACCAACGAATCGTTGTGTCACCCGTTGCCAGACCTTTCAGACTTTCTCGTTCAGTGACCACGGGAGGAACTAAAAACCCGTTGGTTCATCCAACGAGTCGTGGGATCACCCGTTACCAGATCTAGTGATCCCAGGCAGTAGGAAGAACAAGTGGTCCCAATGAGTCGTGGTCTCAACCAACGACTCGTTGAGTGACCCATTGGTTTCCCTGTCGGTCAGTTTCTAGACTTTTATTCCAGAGATATTTTTGTAATTTTTTACCTATTTAGTCCCTAAACTATGTCTTTTTAAGTATTATTTCAGAGAATTTAGAGAGATTAAACGGTTTTTCTCCTCATTCCCCACTTAGACTTTCAGAAAATCGATCGTAGAACCCAGGTCACTTCTCTCAAGAAAGAACTAGGGCTCCTTGCCAGTTGCAGAAGTTCAAGTCTTTTTCTCTAGAAATTTCTTATCTAGGTATGTGGGAATTCAACAAGGGAATAGTTCTTCCCTTGTGTCCTCAAAATCTTCTCTATTTTCTCTATCAGTTACAGCCCTGTGGATTCGAAATGTAGAAAATTGTCAAACCAATTTCTCTAAGATTTCAAGTGGAATATTTCTCATGGTTTTAACTACTTTATTATTCCATATTTCTAGAAATTTTTGAAAATTATATCTAGTGGAATGATTTAGACCTAGTTCTCAGTTCAGTAAAATTTAGAATCTTGCGTGTTGGACTAGTTTCCCTGTAGCTTGATTCTATCAGTTTTGAGATCCCCATATTGTTAGTTTTGAGATCATAGTTACCAAGGACCACGACTCGTGGTCTAAGTCGTCGAGTGCATTGTCCAAAATTCATTTGAGAATCACCAAGAGGAACCCTACGAGTCATTACTGGTGACCACGAGTCCACTCGTCACCTTCACTGCCCCAATTCTCAAATCATCGGCACCCAGCTGGCCACGACTCATCCCACTACTCGTGGTGACCAACCGTAGGGTACACTGCCAAGCTTTTCTTCAACTTCCCTTAACCCTTGCCCACGGCTGACTCAACGAGTCGTGGGGACTGACAATGACTCGTGGTCAAGTTCGTGGGGACTTCAAAACCCAAAATCTCAACTCAACTCCTTCTCTTCACTAGGAGTCTCTTCACGACTCATGGTCTATCCCACGAATCACAGAACTACTGGTTTTGTGACCTGGTGTCAGATTTTCGATTTTTCTCCGTTTAAACTTTCGGGTCTGATCTTAGGGCTTCCGGGATATAACAAGAGTATGACCACCATATATCTGGTGGTAGTAGCCACCCACAGCAGCAGCGGCAAAGGGCTCCAGCACCCACTTCAGCCAGCGGCCCTACTTTCCCATCCCACAAGGATCGGAGGGGTGGAGCATCTGGCACACAGTCCCAAAGTCACAGCGCCAGCAACCACTGCCCAGCTTCTCTATGTGTGGCAAGAACCATCCAGGGGAATGCCTTCAAGGCCGATAGGGTTGCTTTGGGTGTGGAAAACTTGGTTATCGGCTCTGATAATGCCCGTTAGCAGGATGGGGGAGATCACAATCCACCACTTCAGCAGCTCCAGCAAACTGACCAGCTTAGCAGGCCAACACTTCAGGTATGGATGGCGGCCAGCGCCAAAACCATTTTTATTCTTTGTTCTCTCATCAGTATCAGGAGAGCTCACCTGACGTGGTCATGGGTATGTTACGCCTCTTCCATCTAGATGTGTATGCCCTACTAGATCCAAGAGCCACACTATCATTCATGACTCCCTATGTAGCTGTCCAGTTTAATATCAGTCCATAAGTCCTCTTAGAACCATTCTCAGTCTGCACCCTAATTGGTGAGCTAGTTAGAGCCACTTGGGTGTATAAAAACTGCTCAGTCTCAATCTTGAATAAGATCATTCCAGCTGATCTTATAGAGTTAGACATGGTTGACTTTGACCTCATTCTTGGCATGGATTGGTTACACTTTGGTTATGCCTCAGTCGACTGCAGAACTAGGGTCGTCAGATTTCTGTTCCCTAATGAGCTAGTTTTAAAGTGGACGGGCAGTAGTTCAGTGCCTAAGTGTCGGTTTATTTCCTACCTTAAGGCTAGAAAGCTTATTTATAAAGGGTGTATTTATCATCTAATTCGAGTAAAAGATTCCAGCTCTGAGACCCCGACTATTCAGTCAGTTCCAGTTGTTAGTGAGTTCCCTAACGTGTTTCCCGAAAATCACTCTGAAGTTCCTCCTGAGTGAGAAATAGACTTTGGCATATACCTTCTTCCATACACTCAGCCCATTTCCATCCCTCCTTACAGAATGGCTCCAGCTAAGCTTAAAGAGTTGAAGGAGCAATTAAAAGACCTCCTTGATAAGGGTTTCATTACGCCCAGCATCTCTCCATGGGGTGCTCCAGTACTATTCATGTGAAAAAAGGACAACACCCTCAGAATGTGTATCGACTACCGTCAGTTGAATAAGGTCACAGTTAAGAACAGGTATCCTCTACCTAGAATTGACAACTTGCTCGATCAACTTCAGGGAGCCAGTTGTTTCTCCAAGGTAGATCGCCAGTTGTTTGCTAAGTTCAGCAAATGCGAATTCTGGTTGAGGTCGGTGACTTTCCTTGGTCACATGGTCTCAGGTGAGGGTATTCAGGTAAATCTTCAAAAGATAGCAGCAGTGAAAGACTGGCCAAGACCTACTTCCCCAACCGAAATTAGAAGTTTCTTGGGTCTAGCCGGTTATTACCAATATTTTATGGAAGGTTTCTCCTCTATTGCATCTCCTCAGACTAGGTTGACTCAGAAAAAGGTGAAATTTCAGTGGGCAGATGCGTGTGAGAAGAGTTTTCAGGAGTTAAAGATTCAACTCACTACCGCTCCAGTGTTAACCTTACTAGAAGGAACAGATAGGTTCGTGGTGTATTGTGACGCTTCCAGAGTTGGACTTGGTTGCGTTCTGATGTAGCGGGGTAAGGTGATAGCTTATGCCTCCAGACAGCTCAAGGTTTATGAGAAGAACTATCTGACTCATGACCTGGAGTTGGCAGCGGTGGTGTTTGCATTGAAAATATGGAGGCACTACCTTTACGGGGCTCACGTGGATGTTTTCACCGATCACAATAGCCTTCAGTATGTGTTTAGTCAGAAAGATCTAAATCTTCGTCATAGAAGATGGTTGGAGCTACTGAATGACTATGACATGAGTGTGTTGTATCACCCGGGCAAAGACAATGTGGTGGCTGATGCCCTAAGCAAGATGTCTATGGGGAGCATGGCTCATGTTGAAGAGGGCAAAAAGGAACTGGCAAAGGATATCCACAGGTTAGCTCGGTTGGGAGTGCAGTTGGTTGATACAGCCGAGGGCGGAGTAGTGGTGTAGAGTTGATCAGATTCCCGTTGGTAGTTGAAGTTAAGTCAAGGAAGGATGAAGATCCCATACTGCTTAAGCTGAAGGAGGTGATTCTCATACTTTCTCCCAAGGGAGAGATGGTGTACTCCGTTACCAGGGTAGACTGTGTGTACCAGATGTAGGTGATTTGAGACAGCAGATACTGGTTAAAGCACACAATTCGAGATATTATATCCAACCAGGTACTACTAAGATGCACCGTGATTTATGGGATATTTACTGGTGGAACGGCACGAAGAGAGACATGGCAGAATTTATATCTAAGTGCCCGAACTGCTGGCAGGTCAAGGTGGAACATTAGAAACCGGGAGGTATGACTCAGGATATTAGTATACCTACATGGAAGTGGGAAGAAGTGATTATGAATTTTATTACAGGTCTACCTCGTACTCATCGGCAGCATGACTCAATCTGGGTGATAGTAGACCGGATGATCAAGTCAGCACATTTCCTCCCAGTTAAAACTACAGACTCAGTAGAGGATTACGCTAGGCTTTATATCCGGGAGTTGGTCAGACTGCATGGGGTGCCCTTGTCTATTATTTCAGATAGAGGTACCCAGTTCACCTCATATTTCTAGAAGTCATTTCAGAAGGGACTTGGTACCCAGGTCAAGCTCAGCACAGCTTTTCACCAGAAGACAGATGGACAAACTGAGTGGACTATACAAACTTTGGATATGCTGAGAGCATGTGTGATTGATTTCAAGGTCAGTTGGGATAATCACCTACCTCTCATCGAGTTTGCGTACAATGACAACTACCACTCTAGTATTCAGATGGCCCCGTTTGAGGGGTTATATGGTAGGAGGTTTAGATCCTCTATAGGATGGTTTGAGGTTGGTGAAGCTACCCTGATAGGGGCAGACTCAGTTCATGAGGCTATATAGAAGGTGCAACTTATCAGGGAGAGGTTGAAAACAGCACAAAGCTGTCAAAAATCCTATGTTGATGTGAGGAGAAGAGAGTTAGAGTTTGCAGTGGATGATTGGGTTTATCTAAAAATTTCATACATGAAAGGGATAATGAGGTTTAAGAAGAAAGGAAAACTCATCCCGAGATATGTGGAACCTTACAGAATTCTTAAGCGAATAGACGGTGAGGCAAATGAGTTAGAACTACCTCCAGAGTTAGCATCGGTGCACCCAGTCTTTCATGTTTCACTATTGAAGAAGTGTATCGGTGATCCAACTTCAGTTGTGCCACTAGACAGCGTAGGAATAAAAGACAGTCTCTCTTACCAAGAGGTCCCAGTTCAAATCTTTGACTGTTAGGTTCGTAAGCTGAGAAACAAGGAATACGCTTCGTTGCAAGTTTTGTGGAGGAACCAGCTAGTTAAGGGAGCCACATGGGAAGCAGAAGCAGACACGATGCCCAAAAACTCACTTATTCCCTTCCAGTTTAGTTCCAACATCAAGTACTAAATCCCTCCTCAATACTCTATTCAGTTTCGTACTTATTAGCTCTATTCAGATTTTCTATGTGCATTATAGTTGCATCAGCTTTGTTAGCCTGGTTAAGTTAGTTTGAAGTCAGTTACTCCTTCAAAAATCAGCTCATAGTCTCTGTCTAGAAATTGTAACTCTTTTCCTAGTTTTCCAGTAGTTTTAGTCTTCATTCGAGGACGAATGATTCCAAGGGAAAGATATTATAACACCCCAAAACTTTTCTAGATCAGAATCAGACCTTGCAAGAAAAATCTAGAAGAAAACCAGAAAAAAAAAGTTTCCTCAGAACGACTGAGACAATGAGTCGTGGTCGCTCCAACGATTCGTTGTGTCGATCGTGGTCAGCAGTAATTGATCTCTCGGGAACCCACAAGACAAGGAATGACACGTTGTGAGAAACAACAAGTTGTCCTGTCACTCATTGGTTCCCCATCTCAAAACTCCTTTTCTAGGACCCCACGACTCAACCAACGAGTCATTTTCAGAAACAACAACTCATGGTGTGAGTCGTTTGGTGAGAACACAAGTAAACTCCTTCCAGTGATGACGAGTGGAAACAATGACTCATTGTGTCCCACAACAAGCCGTTGTCAGCACCCGTTATGTCAAGTTTGAGATTTTCTTTGAAATTTTCCAATGAAAGCAATTACTGGACATAACGACTCATTGGTCCACCAATGAGTCATTGTGTCACCCGTTGCCAGACCTTTCAGACTTTCTCGTCCAGTGACCACCGGAGGAACCAACAACCCGCTGGTTCATCTAACGAGTCATGATATCCCCCGTTGCCAGATCTAGTGATCCCAACACCCAGGCAGTAGGACCAACAAGTGGTCCCAATGAGTCATGGTCTCAACCAACAACGCGTTAAGTGACCCATTGATTCCCTATCTGTCAGTATTCAAATTTTTATTTCAAGGATATTTTTATAATTTCCCATCTATTTAGTCCCTAAACTACGTCGTTTTAAGTATTATTTCAAAGAATTTATAGGGATTAAACAGTTTTCCCCCTCATTCCCAACTTAGATTTTTAGAATATCCACCGTAGAACCCAGGTCACTTCTCTCAAGCAAGAACTAGGGATCCGTGTCAGTTGCAGAAGTTCAAGTCTTTTTCTCCAAGGATTTCTTATCCAGATATGTGGGAATTGAACAAGAAAATAGTTCTTCTCTTGTGTCCCCAAAATCTTCTCTATTTTCTCTATCAGTTATAGCCCTGTGGATTCGAAATGTAGAAAATTGTCAGACCAATATCTCTAAGATTTCAAGTGGAATATTTCTCATGATTTTAACTGCTTTATTATTCCTTATTTCTAGAAATTTGTAAAAATTATATCTAGTGGAATGATTTAGCCCTAGTTCTCAATTCAGTAAAATTTAGAATCTTGCGTGTTGGACTAGTTTTTCTGTAGCTTGATTCTATCAGTTTGAGATCCCCATATTATTAGTGTATGTGGAAATTTCAGTCAGATACATATTAGTCTAGTCTCAATCAGATTATTACACTCAGTGTTGTCCAGAAAAGTCAGCTGATCAGTTTGACTATAGTCATTTCTTGAGTGTCAGTGGTGCCTCCCAGTTATCAAAATTAGACTCAGTTATCAGATTTTAGTGGTTCTTTAGACGTTTACGACACTTCTAGATAAGCAGCTCTGACCAGTCTTAGAACCCCCAGCTTCAGATTTCAGTTTGTTCTTTAGATGGTTACAACGCTTCCAAACAAGTAGCTCTGGCTAGTCTTAGAACACTACTTACAGAATCCGGGCTGATAAGACTCTCTGGATACTTTCAGATAGGTATTCCTGACTTAGTCTTGGGCCCCAGTTTTGAGCTATCAACTTAGCAGTCAGTTTAGGACTATCTAGTGGGAGTAGGATTTAGCACCGAGCAGACCGGGGTTCCAGCGTACCCAGGTTCCCAGAACTACGTTGCCACCATAGGTTATTTTTATTGGCCTTATGGCCCCAGACTTGTGATCACCTAGTTCATGCATTTATACCCTAGTAAGGTATATTGGGTCCTACCAATAGGGTGTATACATCGGACTCCACGTCTAGCTTACGTAGTTACATATCGATTATAGACTCTCCCACTAGTCAGTTCAGTCTTAGTTAGCTCAGCTTAGAAGAGTTTCAGACTACTCAGTTCAGATCAGTTCAGTACGGTAGTTCAGATTAGTATCTTAGATTTAGGGCATATCTTTGACCATCAGACAGGGTCATTTTGACCATCTCAGTATATTCAGTTTCAGCTTTTCAGCTGGTCATTGCATGTCATTACAGTTTAGTTATTTTATTCTCTGTATTATATTTCTCCTACTTACTCAGTACATTCAAAGTACTAACGTATACCTTCTATGTTGTATCGTTTTATGATACACCTGCGGGTTCTCAGTCTCAGCAGCGTTAGCAAATCTTATCCAGGAGTTTTCAGCTGCACTAGTGGTGAGTCCTCATCTTTCGAGGACGATGTTAGTTTTCTTTAGTTATATTTCTTTCAGTAGACTTTAGGGTTAGCTGAGGGCTTGTCCCAGCAACTCATCAGATAGACGGCTTTCAGACGCAGACGCAAATTCAGATTTTTAGTTTTGTTTTCAGTTGTATAAAGCTTTATGATTTAGTTCTTCTTTATAAAAGGTTTTTATTATTTTTAAAGCTTCCGCTATGATATTACTCAGACTACCAGTGTTATGATAGGCCATGGGTTGACGTAGGATCACTTGTGACTTCAAGTACTGTATCTCGTCCAGGGTATAGACTTGGGTCATAAAAAATATATACACATACATACCACGTCAAAGCTTCATCTCAAGGAGGAGAAGGAGGAGAAGGAGGAGAAAGAAGCTAAAAGACTTAAGAACAAACATGTCACGTTGGAATTCTTTACTATAATCAAGCTAAAAAATAATAACATCTTTTTGTTGTAAAATATATTTAAAATATGTATGTCCATTTTGTATTACTTGAAAAGCAAGAACTAGTTAGAGAGTAACCATTAGTTACAAAGTAGTTAGAAATAAATCAAGTTGATTTCCTTACATGGTGACCAAGAAGTATTCCTCCTATAAATAGGAGGATGTTTTCATCTATTAGACACACAAGAGAATATATAATACAATCTCTCCCTCCTCTCTACAAAGTTCTTCTTTTATATTTTTTTACAATTTTGTAACTTCTATAATATTTTTAGTTTTGTTAGCTTTTTCTCTCCTTTATTTTCTTTATATTCTTTAGTTGCTTATCATCTTTTTTACTTTCTTTTTAAACCGAATTAATGTGGAATTGTATATTTGAATTTCATATGAAATTATTTATCCTTTCTTATTCTTTTTAAATTTTTCTCCATATTTAAAAATAGTATCATATGATATAATAATTTATTTTAAAGCCATTTCTAAGGTCTTTTAAAAGAGAGAAAACCCTATTTTGCCTACTTCTCTTGCCGTCGGCAAACCTATTTGACTACTCTGGTGGCGATGGCCACCGTATTGTTTGGGCAACCTTCACCTGAGGCTGACCCACCCCTTACTGTGTAGAAACCTCCTTTGGATTATGCATCAAAGTTGCGCCAATCCCGATCACCATAAACACATGCCGATAAAACCTGTTAACTACTTTTATGGAGAGCCTAGAGTTATCTGGGAAGAGGAAGAAATTACTCAAATAATTTATAAGGAGAATTTACAATACATTGTCATTGAAAAATTTTCGTATGGATGGCCAGATATCCAAGATCTTAGAAAGATGATTCCAAAACAGTGTGATTTGAAAGGAGAACGTAACATTGGATTATTGAGTAATAGACACGTGCTTATAAGGGCGTCAAATATGGAAGACTATGTCAATTTGTTATCAAGACCTACTTTCTACTTGACCCACAGACAATGAACGTATCTGATGCATACACTAAAGTGGGATCCGTTGTTTGATCCTGAAGAAGAAATGACGACAGTAATAGCGTGGATATCATTTCTCTCACTACCTCAATGCGTATTACTAGATATGAGTACTCTTTTTTCTTCACTAGAATTATTTTCACATGATTTTTTCTAGTATGATTTAAATGAGACACATTATATATTAATGGACATCCAAGGGGGAGTGTTGTAAAATATATTTAAAATATGTATGTCCATTTTGTATTACTTGAAAAGCAAGAACTGGTTATCAGAACTAGTTAGAGAGTAACCATTAGTTATAAAGTAGTTAGAAATAAACCACTTTAATTTCTTTACTTGGTGACCAAGAAGTATTCCTCCTATAAATAAGGAAATGTTTTCATCTATTAGATACACTAAGAGAATATATAATACAATCTCTTCCTCCTCTCAATAAAGTTCTTTTATTTTTCTTTGCAATTCTATAACTTTTATAACATGTTATCATTACAAGTCTCTAACTGTGTTCACTGAAATCGATTATATTCTTGAATTTTGTTCCTGATTTAAGGTTATCACGTAACAATTAATTTTTTTTTCATGTTTCATTGTCTTATCTTTTATAAATTGTGTTAAGGTAAATTGATTCGACATTAATAATGATTCTTAAATCTCATGTTGTTGCCACTATATTCACTAATACTTATGGATATCAAGTTTTAGTACACACCATCTGTTTATGTCCTAAAGTGTAAGTTAATAATTTTATTAATTTTGATTCATACTTGGCTAACATATAATTAGATAATATATACACTGCCTATTCACATAAATTGGTGACATCTTACTTTATCAATTCCAAGAAATAATATACTAATTTTTTATTTTTTCGTAATGATCATGTCAATCATAAAATGTTTCACTATACAAGTTTATCATATTCATGAATAAAATAGCCCCTAACCGGTTAACTTTAAATATCTATGGATTATGTGTTCAGATTTTTAATATTTTATACATGTAAAATTTTATTTAAAGCAATGGTTACATAGTCTATTATAATTAATAGTTATTGATTACTGTGAGGTGCTTGAAATAGTAATTATTATTGTTGTCTTATTATTCATGATATTAACTCAAGTGTTTTTCTTGTGATAGTTTTTATTATGTAAACTTATCAAAGTTTGAGTTTGTGGCCCTTGACATTTTTAGAAAGAATTATTTTTCATGGGTATTTGATGATGAAATTCATCTTAAGGCTAGAGGTCTTGGTGATATTATCATAGAAGGAAAGGAAGCATTCAAATCAGGATAATGTGAAGGCCATAATTTTTGACATCATCTTGATGGAGAGTTGAAAATTGAATATTTGATTATAAAAGATTCAGTTGAATTGTCAAAAAATTGAAAGAATGATATGACCACCTTAAAGCAATAATATTATCAAAAGCTTGTCATGAGTGAATTCACTTATGGTTACAAGATTTAAAACTGTAACTGAATATAATTCTGTTGTTTTTAAAATAAGTCATGATTGAAATTATGCGGTGAACCTATATGAAAAAAAAGGACTTGTTGAAAAAGACTTCATCTACTTTTTATGTCTCAAATATGGTGATAGAACAACAATACCATTACGAAATATCATGAGGTCTTCTGGTGGCTAAGTAATATAGCACCCTTTTGATGAAAAAGATAATTATGAAGCCTGCCCAGTGGCTTTTCTCCATTCTCTGAAGTGAATATGATAGCAGTGTATAATATATCTGAAAGAAGACAAGTGAATAAATGAATGCACATGAATATGAGAATGGGACAAAATTAAAATAGTCATCTTTATGATAATTATAAGAGCATTATAAGTTCTCAAAATGGTCTTAAAAAAGTGAAGGTAATTTCGCCATACATAAGCATGATATGAAAGGTCATTGACGTGCGGTTATTGTGCGACCTAATTTGATAAGTTTTATAAATCCTCCATCAAAATAAAAAAAATATAAAGTGATGGTACACTTGAACTTTCAATGTGATATTGATGTGTGTCATAAAAATTTCAAGGCATGACAATAAGCCTATAATAAAATTTTATGAAGCATGTACAATTGGTTATAGTCCATGGCTTGTGTTAAGCATCATGAATGCTCACTAGTTCTTGAAAATGAATGTGTCAAGGTGTAATAAACTTATGGATAAGAGCATTCACATGTATGATTGGATAAATGCCACAACTCACCTCTATGAGAGGTTTGAGAATAAAAATTATTTTGACATAAACGGTCATTGATCGCGTACTTTTAGTACATCACAAATATTGTGATATATTTTGTCATGAACTATCAAAGGGTAAAAAAAATAAATAATTTTTGCATATAAAGATTTTAACCATGACCAGAATGAATATTATTGTGTGGCCGCATGAATTTGTCGTTAAAAGCGTACCTATGATACGTTAAACAAAAATATTTTATTAGATCTTATGAAGAAAAATTATTAAAGGAAAAAGTAAAGCAGGAAATGAATCTTGCCTATAATGATTTTGATCATGACAATAATAATATGGTCTTCTTCTTAAAAAAGAAGATGTTCACCATATACATGGTATTATGAAACATGTGGTAGTACATAATTATTTAAAAGACACGGAAGAGCTAATGTTTACTACCTAGATGAATGAAATTATTTATAATATTGGTATTATAGTAAGTCTCAAAAGAAACTTATTAAGTTTCAAAGACATTGGTCAAAAATAAATTATATTGAGACAATAATTATGAAAGATTTAATATCTTCATATTACTACAATTGAAGCGAGTTTTAAATATTTATGTAAAAGGTTACCCATCTTTACCTCTTGTTTGTAGTACAAAAATATGGGCATGATGATAGAATCATATGCGATAGTTAACTAGAAGTTTACTGAAATAAGTATCAGTTGGCTTAATCGGTTGGCCATCCCAGTTCAAGTAATGCAAAAATAATTGAGTTTCACACAGTTATATGTTGAAGAAATAAAAAATTCTTCAAGAATTCTCTTGTGTTGCTTGTTCTCATGAGAAAATGATCATTATACCAGCTAAACTTGGGATTATATTCCCTAAATTTTTAGAACATATAAAAAAGTGAATATAGGCCCGTTCACCTACCATGTGGATCATTTGTTATTATATAATTTAGTAGATGCATCTATGATAAGGTCACATGTGTGTTTGATATCAATTTGCCTTTTGATTTTTTGCAAAGGTTTTTTGCTCAAATTATTAAATTAAAAGCACAGTTTCAACTATAAAATATGTTGATAAAGTTGGTTTATATCTAAGGTGGTTTAGCAGAAATTGTTTGCCTCTAGTTATAGCTAAATCATTGATTATGAGAATAAAATTTTCAAATAAAATTTAATATGAAATGTGTTTATTTAACAGGTAGCAATATTTGTATGCATCAAACCAACAAGATTCCCCTATCACAATTGGTTCAGGGCTAGAAATCAAATAATTCTCATAAAAATTTGAATGTGTGATATATGACTCAAACGCTCCACCACGCATAAAGATGGATCCCCAAATAAGATTGGGGATAAATGATTCTTAACTTTAGGGGGAGAAGTGATTAGCAACTGAAAATTATGTGTGAAATGAATTATCTAGCTCCTCGTAAAAAATAAAATATGAACTTGAAGCTCAAGAGATAATTCATTTGCAAAATGTTACAAATCAATTGCCAGATGTATTTACTGACATTATGTCATAATCCAACTGCAAATGTTCCAATAAAAATTAAAGTCCTTGAAGGACAGAGTCTACGGTACGCCTAAAGCGTGATAGATCAATTGATTTCAAAGATAAAACTCTTCGAAGAAGGAGAGGAGCAAATGATCAAGATGTTCATAATAATGAGACAAATGCTTTAAAAGAGCACTATGACATAATATTTCATAAAACTTTAGCAAAGGTTCAGGTACCTGAACATGATGAAAAATAAAGAGATCTCGATAAGTTATGCCGTATTGAAATCAATATCAAAATGATCGTCGATAATATTTTTGATATAATGTAGTGCTCAAAATTATAAATGGTAAAGAGGATCTTGAATTCAAATTTGTTAAAGAATGTGACAGATAAATTATTAGCCAAATAAAACATGCAATTCATGTATGTTTCATTCACATGGTAAATGTAAAATATTTTAGATTTACACTCCAAACACTTGAAGGTATAATGTCAATGGGTACAAATAAGTTCTTGTTTGAAAGGTGAAATGAAAAATAAAACCGTAAGATATAAAGTATAGCTTATGCCTTGTGGCATAAAGTTTTTTCACATAAGTCCTGATATGATTATATGGAGATGTGTTCTCCTATGGTAGATGTTTTCAAGTTTCATGACTCTAACAATACATGAAAAATATGATATGTGTACATAAAATTTTAGTCATGTCTAGCTAGATAGTGAAATTTATATGAAAAATCTTAAAGGATTAAAAAGGTTTTAAAGCGATTCCATTGAGTACCCTAATGGTTATGACGACACTTAACGTAAAGAAAGATCAATCTCGATCTAATAAAAATGGTTAGAAAGTATCATGTCTTAGTGAAATTGGTGCACTTATGTATTCTGTTATTATTATTCATAAGATAATATTTTTATAAATATGCAGACAAGATATAATTTTACTTTTATGCAAAGATATTTGAGTGAAATCAAATGTTAGTATGAATTTATTATTTCTAACCAATATTGTGAAGGAATTGTTGGTTATGCAAATGCAGGAAGATTATTTGATCTACATAACATTTTATCGCACAAAAGTTATCTATTTGCATGTGATGATACAACCATATTCTACAGGGCAATCAATTACTGATATTTATTCAAGTCATGCCAAGATACAAATAACTTATAAAGCAAGCGACCCAACACATAGGAGATGTGTTATTTTTCTTTGAATTAAAGGTTTCAATATTTTATGAAATAATGTTGCTTGTATTCAACTGAAGAGAACATACATCAAAGGAGATAGAACAAATCATATTTCACTAAAGTTCTTTTCAGTATAAACTCCAACAAAATGGTGTAGTTGATGTTCACAAGTTTGTTTCATAGATGACTTGGTAGATCACTAAAGCCTTACTAACATCAACATTTGAGAAGTTGATATACAATATTGGAATGCATCATATTCGAGAAATAAAGTGATGTTATTATCAGGGGGAGTAAAATACGCGCTGCACTCTTTTTTCCTTAGCTAAGGTTTTGTCCCATTGAATTTTTCTGACAAGGTTTTTAATGAGGCAGCTCTCAATGCGTATTACTAGATACGAGTACTCTTTTTCCTTCACTAGAATTTTTTTCACATGATTTTTTCTAGTATGATTTAAATAAGGATCATTATCTATTAATGAAAATCCTAAGGAGAGTGTTGTAAAATATATTTAAAATATGTATGTCCATTTTGCATTACTTGAAAAGCAAGAACTAGTTAGAGAGTAACTATTAGTTACAAAGTAGTTAGAAATAAATCAAGTTAATTTCATTACTTGGTGACCAAGAAGTATTCCTCCTATAAATAGGAGGATGTTTTCATCTATTAGACACACTAGAGAATATATAATACAATCTCTCTCTCCTTTCTATAAAGTTCTTCTCTTTATTTTTCTAACAATTCTGTAACTTTTATAACATTTTTAGTTTTGTTAGCTTTTTCTCTCCTTTATTTTCTTTATATTCTTTAGTTGTTCATCATCCTTTTTACTTTATTTTTAAACCAAATTAATGTGGAATTGTATATTTGAATTTCTTATAAAATTATTTAATCCTTTCTTTTTCTTTTAAAATCTTTCTCCATATTTAAGTCTCATATGATATAATAATTTATTTTAAAGTAATTTCTGAGATCTTTTAAAAGAGAGAAAACCCTAGTTTGCCTACTCCTCTTGCCGCTGGCAAAACTATTTAACTACTCTGGTGGCGATGGCCACCACATTATCTGGGCAGCCTCCGCCTGAGGCTGATCCATCCCTTATTATGCAAAAACCTCCTTTGGATTATGCATCAAAACTGCGCCCAACCCCAATGACCATAAACCCGTACTGGTAAAACATGTTAACTACTTTCATGGAGAGCTTAGAGTTATCTGGGAAGAGGAAGAAATTACTCAAATAATTTATAAGGAGAATTTGCAATACGTTTTCATTGAAAATATTTTGTATGGATGGCCAGATATCCAAGATCTTAGAAAGATGATTCCAAAACAATGTGATTTGAAAGGAGAACATAACATTGGATTGTTGAGTAATAGACACATGCTTATAAGGGCATCAACTATGGAAGACTATGTGAATTTGTTATCAATACCTACTTTCTACTTGGCCCACAAATAATGGACGTATCCGATGCTTACACCAAAGTGAGATCCATTGTTTGATCCTGAAGAAGAAACAATGACAACAATAGCGTGGATATCATTCCCCTCACTACCTCTGAATTTTTTTATGAAAGAGACTATGTTTTCATTAGTTGTTGTAGTTGGAAAGCCGTTGCAAGTGGATATAGCCACAAGGAATCAGACCAAACCTAGCTGCAAGGGTGAAGGTGGAAGTTGATCTATTGGGGGACCTCCCTAAGAGAATCAATATTGGAATAAGGAAACAGACAGGCGAAGTCATGGAGAAATGGATCAGGATCAAATATGTTCATGTCCCAAAATATTGAATAAACTGTAGAATCTAGGGGCACAATGAATAAGAATGCTATGTCTTACACTCTGAATTATACCCCAAAAAAGAAAGATATGGAACAACAACAGGTTAGAAAGGGTGAAAATCAAGTCCAATCAGTAATGGAGAATACAGACAATAATGTCTAGAAGTTGGAAGCGAGGGAGAAACTTTCCTCAAGGACTGGTGTTAATTTCCAGAAACAAGCTAACAGGAAATATGGGAGGAGCAAACATCAAAAGGAATTGAAAAAGGACCATATGTGGAATCAAAAGCAGCCACAGAAGGGATTCAGTGATGCCAACCAGTTTGAAATTCTAAAATATCAAGAAAGGGAACAACAAGCAAACACATTAAGGAGTACAAAAGCCATAGATGTCAGGAATAAGGAGGAGCTGAGAGGACAAGAAACACCACATGCTAGTAAGAAAATGAATAACGCAGCAGACACCATATCACAGGGCTCAGTAACAGCACATAGGATAGTAAAGAATAAAGAAATAGTTGGAAATATTGCAATAGTGGTATGGAAACTAGAAGAGGAAAAGGAGAAGGAATTGGAGCAATTGGGTACAAAAGTTATAGAGGATACTTCAACATACCAATAGCGGTGAAGGTGAAGATAGAGGAAAAGAAGTTCCAGATTTGCAAGAACCATCAGTGTCACAGAATCAATTCATACAGGATCATATGGCGTATGAGGATATGTAGGAGAACATTAATAATGCAAGTTGCGAGGGAGATCTATCACCAAAGAAAATAGATGAAATGAATAATAGAGCCAAAAAAGATAAAGCTGGTCAAGCTACTATACCTTTGCAGGTTCAAACAAGAAGCAGAAGGACAGGTAATCTGTTAGTGATCAATGATTGGGAAACTGCTATTTTGAAATATTAGATTTGTTAATTCTCAAAACTCATTTGAGAGATTAATGAAACTGAACAGAAGGCATCAATACTCATCTATAACTTTAATGGAGCCTTTTCAAGGACCAGAGGAGCTTGATCAATTCAAAAGAAGGTTGGGGTTTCAACATGGTATAGCAAATTTTTCATCCAAGATTTACGTGTTGTGGAGAGATAAATGGAGGTTCAAATCCTGATGGACACAACTCAGCAAATAACTTTGTCCTTTTCTGGTTACAATAGGAATTTCAAAGTTACAACTATAAATGCTAGATGTAATGCATTAAAGGGGCTAGAATTATGAGAAAATTTGGAGGAACTAGTTATACCATTCATGAACCTTGGATTGTTGGTGGGGATTTTAATGTTATCTTAAATGAAGAGGAGAAACAAGAAGGCTACCATTCACGCAAAGTGAGGCTGTTGATATTGCACAATGCCTTAGCAATTGTGCTTTGGTGGAGTTGAAAACAGGTGACAACAGGTTTACTTGGTGGAATAGTAGGGTGGAAGAAGAATGTATTTTCAAAAGATTGGATAGAGTGGTTGTAAATCAAGAATTATTGAACATGTTATCTTCCAGTGAAGTGCATAACTTGATTAGGCAAGAACCAGATCATGCACTGCTACATGTAATTTGCAACACTGTAGAGGAACCTGTTATTAAGCCATTCAAGTTCCTTAATTTTTGGGCAAATCATAAAAAAATTTAAGGAAGTGGTGAAGGAAAACTGAAAAGTTGTCTTTGTTGGAAACCCTTTTATGGAGTTTAAGGCCAAGCTTAGCAGAGTTAAAAGGGCACTGATTTTATGGAACAAACAATCTTTTGGTAATATTTTTCAACAAATTGAAACATTGGAAGATACTATCAAAGTGAAGGAAATCCATCTAGAAATGCAACCTTCGCCAGAAAAACAGGATGGAGTTAAGTAAAGTTGAAGTTGATTTGAAGAAATTTAGGCATATGGAAGAGGAGTTCTGAAAACAAAAGGCAGGAATGAGATGGTCTTTTGAATGAGACAAAAATACAAAGTTCTTTAACTCTTATGTAAGGGGAAGAAGGAGAAAGCTTCATATTAGTGAAATCCAACTAGTGGATGGAGAGAATTTAAATTCAGCAGATGACACTGGTGATGAAGTTGTTAATTTCTTCTCAGAGCAGTTCAGCAAGGAAGGAGGGGGAGGTAATTTTAATATGCTTGAGAATATTCCTTCATTAATCTCTCAACAACAAAATGAGGAGATGATTAGACTATCTAATGTGGAGGAAGTTAAGAAGGTAGTGTTTGAAATGAAGGGGATAGTATCAGTGGACCAGATGGTTTTACTGGGATAATTTTTTAGGAATGTTGGGATATTATAAGGGAATACATCACAATAATGGTAAAGGACTTCTTCTACGGATATGAAATTTCCAGGTTCATTACTCATACTAATTTGGTCCTTCTTCCAAAGAAAGAGAGGGTTGTAAATTTCTCAAATCTTAGACATATTAGCTTGAGTACTTTTGCTAACAAGATCTTATCTAGAATGCTTCATGACTGATTGGCAACTTGTTTGCCACTTATTATCTCAAGGAACCAAAGTGGTTTTGTTAAAGGAAGAAGCATAACAGAAAATGTTCTAACTAGCATAGGAAATCATCAGAGACATCAATTTGAGAAATAAATGGCACAATGTGGTAGTGAAATTGATATGACAAAAGCATATGATAGAGTATCATAGATATTTCTCACTAAGGTGTTGAGAAAATTTGACTTTTCAAAGGTCATTATTAATATGTTATGGAGGCTAGATTCTAGCAATTGGTATTCTGTGCTAGTAAATGGGCATTCATATGGTTTTATCAAGTCATCAAGAGGTTTGAAGTAGGATAATTCAATATCACCACTATTGTTCATTATTGTTGCTGAAGTTTTGTCCAGAGGGATGAATAAGCTAAATGAGGATGTTGAATTTAAGGGTTATGGAATGCCCAGATGGAGTTCAGAAATTAATCATCTGGCCTATGCTGATGATACAATTCTTTTCTATTCAAGAGATAGAAAGTCAGTCAAGAAAATGGTGAAGGTGTTGGCAGAATATGAGCAAGTATCAGGCCAAATGATTAACAAGAGTAAGAGTTTCTTTTATATTCATGAAAATACACCAATGGTGATTAGACATAACTTGAAGAGATGGACAGTGATCAATCAAGGGTCTTTTCCTTTTATTTATTTGGGATGTCTAGTATTTTATAGTAGAAAGAAAAATATCCTTCTTTGAGGATTTAGTGAGGAAAATTTTAAGAAGTATTCTGATGTGGAAAAACAAATTTGTAACATTTAGAGGAAGATCCATCCTGATCACTCATGTGTTAGAGACCATGCCTGTATACTTGTTTTCTGCAATTAATCCTCCAAAGGGACTATTGAGCAAATTCTAAAGCAGTTAGCTAAGTTCTTTTGGAGTAAAAATAGGGAGAATAAAGGAAAACACTGGATAGGTTGGGAGGATTTGTGTTATCTTAGGAGTGAAGAGGGTTTAGGTTTCAAATATCTTCATGATGTTTCTAAGGCTCTTTTTGCATAACTTTGGTGGAATTTCAGAGTTTTCACTGGTTTCCTTTGGAGTGCATATATATAGAATAAGTACTGCAAGATGAATCATCCCACTATGGCAACTGGAAGAGGAGCATCTCACATTTGGAAAAAGATGTTAGAAGTCAGAGAGGATGTGGAACATGAGATTTGGTGGCAGATTAAAGCAGGAACAGCCAGTTTCTGATTTGATAACTGGACACAACAAGGGGCATTATACTACATTGAGGCAAACAACAATGGAGAAGAGGTGTAGGTGGAGGTGAAAGATTTGATTCATACTGGGGACTCAAATAGGGAGAAGCTGAGAAGAAAGCTTTCTGAAGAGATGACATCTCATATTATGGAATTGATTTCTCCACCGGTATATGCTGATCTGGATAGGATATGGTGGATGGATAATTCTAAAGATACCTTTTCAGTCTAGTCTGCCTTTCAGTTAGTGAGAAGAAAGAGGGAGGAGGTTGGCTGGCTTTCGAATGTATAGATAAAGGGGATGCCTTTCAAAATTTGTTTTTCTTATGGAGAGTATTGAAGGAGAGAATTGCTACTAATGACAATCTCAAGAGATTGAGGAAGCAAATTGCTTCCATATGCCATTGTTGTGATAGAAATTACCAACAGAAAACAGTGACACGCTTATTTCTAACATTTTCCATGGCTAATAATTTATGAAAGTATTTTGCTATATGTGCAAGTCTAAACATTGATGGGAGAAATTTACAGCAAGTCATTACTAGTTGGTGGGATGCACCAGTTTCTATTATACAGTAGAGGATGTTTAGGGCTATACCTGCTATTCTTTTCCCATCTATTAAACAGCAGAGGATGTTTAAGGCTATACCTGCTATTATTTTGTGGGAACTTTGGAAGAGGAGGAATCCTAGGAGGCATGGATTAAAAGTCCATCACATTGGGGAGAGATGATTGCATGTCTTTAATCTTTCAAGCCAAGACTTCATTACAGAATTGTTAGATGGAAATTCCCACAGGAAAAGTGGGTCAAATGCAACACTGATGTTGCATGCTGAGGTAAACCAAGGGGGGAGTGCATATAGTTTTTGCATCAGGAATTCTGAAGGGAACTTAATATATGCAGAGGTTATGGCTATTGGAGAGACTACAAATATGCAAACAGAAGCGATAGTTATATGGTGTGCTCTGAGACATTGCATTTCCTTAAACTATAATATTGTTTTAGAGACTAATTCACTCAGTCTAAAACATGTTACTGAAGGAGTGAAAAATCCCATGGGAAGTGGCAAATAGAATGGATGGGATACATGGCATGTTGAATCAGCTAAATATAAAAATCAGGCACACATTCAGAGAAGCGGATGAATTAGCAAATTCTTTGGCTAATTATGTACTCGATTGCAGTGGTAGACACATATTTACAAGTTTCAATCAACTACCTACTACATGCAAGAAGATTCTCAACTCCAAAGAGACCCAGATTTCATATTTGAGGATTAAAACGAGAAGAATAAGGGATTCGAGCTAGCAAGGATACATTCATATTCAAAGCATACCATCACAGTTAAGAGTATTTATAATAAGTCATGCATTTATAAGGATTACTTTGACAATTCTTCCTAGTCTATACTAGGACAGCAAAACAAAAAGGAGTTTTCCAGCAAAAAAAGGCAACTTGGTTAGATCTAGATGTTAGCTTTCATACCCAGTAAACATAGACCACCGAAGGAGATTAGGGAGACTTGTTTTTCCTCATTTAAACTTCAGAGGTGTCTTCATCAAGTGATATGCGACTTGCACCTCATAGTAATCTTCCTACCAGATAGCCGCCTGCATAGAAGAGATAAGAAGTTACATCCAACGACTCAAGGAGTAGAAGAAACGGGAGAAAGGAAAGCACCTCTTTAAGCTGCTTGACTATCACAAGCAAAAGAGGCCAATTTATCACCTAGAGATGAAGAAGCTCGAACTGCAAATTAATGAATGGTGGCATCATGATGGATTTGGAAACCCTGGCTCAGGTGTCAGTTGATGTTCTGTAAGAATTCGGTCTGAATGACCGAATCGACATATAGAATGACTAGGGTTGGTTGGGCTGGGTTATTTTACCACTTGATCTTATTTGTAATATAATTTATGAAAAAAAGGTGCTCGACCCATATTATGTTTTAAAAAAATAAACTTTCTCCATATTATTGAAAAAATGCCTTCATCAACATCCTTTTCTAATTTCATTCAATTTTTCTCTTTTGAAAATTAAACACTTTCTTGAAAATAAAATAAATAATTTATGTAATTATGGAGAGTCGTCCTCAAGCCCAAAAAATCACTAATTATTCTTAAAGAAAATAATCAATTCAAAACCCTTATGGTAAAAGTTCTAATATTTTGACAATTTCTCATGTCAACAGAAAAAATAATATAATAAAAGAAAATAATGTTCTTTAGCTGTTATGAAAAAATCAACAGTGACTCCCTTTTTATTTTATTTTATTTTATTTTTGGTTCTTTTATTTGATTTTACCTTTAAATAGTTTTATTTTGTATTAATTTTGATAGAGTTTTAATTTGGACTAAAAATATAGAGTCTATTTGGATTGGCTTATTTTAGGTGTTTTTAAGTTAAAATAGTTTTAAAGGAGTTTTATAGTATTTGAATAAAATAAAAAAGTGCTTTTATATAATTATTTTTAAGCTGAAATAATAAAAATAAGTCAAAAGTTATAAGTTATAAAATCCAACTTATAAGAGCCTGTTTGGTTGCACTTTTTAACTTTTTGGAGTGTTTAGCTCAGTCAAAAAGTGTTTTTAAAAAGCTAAAAAGCAAAAGTGGGTTTTCCCCAACTTTTTATTTTTTGGCTTATAAGTCATTCATGTTTGACCAATATATTTACCTTTTTACCCTCATAATATTTTTGTAATTTCAAAAATACCCTCAAACAAATAAAACCTAGCAAATCTGTCTCTTTTTCTCTTTTTTTTCTAATAAAAAATAAAGAGAGATTTGCCTAATTTTATTCAAATTATATATTTTAAAAAATAAAAATAACATAAATAATTAGTTTATATTAAAAATAAATAAATAAAATAAAATAATTTTAATTTAATTACTTTAGAAATAAAAATATCAAAGTAATTCACTTTTTATAGTGTTAACAGCTTTAAGGGAATTTCAGTCATTTGACCAAAAATAAGTGCTTAATAGCACTTATATACCAAACACATCAATGACTTTTTTCAGCTTCAACACTTTCATCCAAACACATAACTGATTATTTATAAAATAAATTTCAGCACTTTAAAAGCCATTTTTTTTCACCTTAACCAAATGGGCTCTAAGCTATCCAAACATGCTCTTACTTTTCACACATTGTCATCACAAATATTTTGCTATGTGTGTTTTTAGAAACGAAGTCTAATCTTTAAAAAATATTATTCACATAATATCAAAAATGTTTGATATTTGAAATATAATATTTTTAAAATAATAATAATTTAAGATTTTTTTAATTATTATAAAAATTACATAGATGATTTATTTTATCCTATACAAAAATAAGGCACACATTCAGAGAAGCGAATGAATTAGCAGATTCTTTGACTAATTATGCACTCGATTGGAATGGTAGACACATATTTACAAGTTTCAATCAACTACCTGCTACATGCAAGAAGATTCTCAACACAGAAAAGACCCAGATTCCATATCCGAGGATTAAAACAAGAAGAATAAGGGATTCGAGCTAGCAAGGATATATTCATATTCAAAGCATACCACCACAGTTAAGAGAATTTACAACAAGTCTTGCATTTATAAGGATTGCTGTGACAATTCTTCCTAATTTATACTAGGGCAGCAAAACAAAAAGGAGTTTTCCAACAAAAAAAGGCAACTTGGTCGGATCTAGATGTTAGCTTTCATACCCAGTGAACATAGACCACCAAAGGAGATTAGGGCAACTTGTTTTTCCTTATCTGAATTTCAGAGGTGTCTTCATCAAGTGATGTACGACTTGCACCTCATAGTAATCTTCCCACCAGATAGCCGCCTGCATAGAAGAGATAAGAAGTTATATCCAACGACTCAAGGAGTAGAAGAAACGGGAGAAAGGAAAGCACCTCTTTGAGCTGCTTGACTATCACAAGCAAAGGAGGCCGATTTATCACTCAGAGATGAAGAGACTCGAACTGCAAACTGGTGAATGGCGGCATAATGATGGATTTGGAAAGCCTGGCTCAGGTGTCAGTTAATGCTCTGTAAGAATTTGGTCTGAATGACCGGATTGACATATAGAATGACTATGGTTGGTTGGACTGGGTTATTTTATAACTTGGTCCTATTTGTAATATAATTTATGAATAAAAAGAGCTCGACCCATATTCTGTTTCTAAAAAATAAACTTTTTCTATATTATTGAAAAAGTGCCTTCATCAACATCCTTTTCTGATTTCATTCAATTTTTCTCTTTCAAAAATTAAACACTTTCTTGAAAATAAAAATAAATATTTTATGTAATTATGGAGAATCATCCTCAAACCCAAAAAAAACATTAATTATTTTTAAAGAAATAATCAATTCAAAACCCTTATCGTAAAAGTTCTAATTTTTTTGACAATTCTCATGTCGACAGAAAAGAAGAAATATAATAAAAGAAAATATTGTTCTTTAATTGTTACGACAAAATCAACAGTCACTCCCTTTTTATTTTATTTTATTTTATTTTTGGTTTTTTATTTGATTTTACCTTTAAATAGTTTTGTTTTGTATTAGTTTTGATAGAGTTTTAATATAGACTGAAAATATAGAGTCTATTTGGATTGACTTATTTTAGGTGTTTTTAAGTTAAAATAGTTTTATAGTATTTGAATAAAATAAAAAAATACTTTTATATAATTATTTTTAAACTAAAATAATAAAAATAAGTCAAAAGTTATAAGTTAGAAGATCCACCTTATAAATCTATCTAAACAGGCTCTTACTTTTCATACATCGTCATCACAAATATTTTGATGTGTGTATTTTTTAGAAAAGAAGTTTAATCTTTAAAAAGTATTATTCACACAATAACAAAAATGTACGATATTTGAAATATAATATTTTTAAAATAAGAATAATTTAAGAATTTTTTTTGTAAAATAACAATAGTTTAAGAATTTTTTAATTATTATAAAAATTACATAGATGACTTATTTTAGTCCTATACATCTCTAAATATTTGTTAAAAAATATTTTGTTATCTTTCAAATAGGGAATTTTAATTAAATAATAATAAAAATAATTTAAATACAAAATTCACAGAAAATATAACAATATAAGATGTTTAGTCTACTAACTCAAAATAATATTACTGTTATCTGACTATTCACACAGTGCGTGGGTATTACTCACCATCGTTCATTAAACAGGCCTTAAAAAACCGCTGCTTGGCTTCCTTGTTTGTCACCTCTCTTCTTTTCCCCCTTCCTCCCTTCATCGGCGACGTGACTTCTGGAATCAATGCCGAGTTCTTCAACGGAATTCTAGGGTTTCAATGATTGGCATTGCCATTTTACTTCCTATTTCTTCCTTCTTCGCATTTTTCTAACTGAATTTGTGCTTACTCTCCCCGAATTTCCTCTACATTTTGCTAAATTCTCATCGTTTGCCAACCGAATCGTCTGTCTCGAAATTCTAAGTGATCACTGACGGTGAACGCTGGTAATGTCGTATGCTATCCATTTCTTCCAGTTAATTTATTTTTACAGATTTATAATTGATTTAGTTTTTTGAAATGAAAAAAAAAGAAGATGATATTTCTAGTTCTTTTATAGGCGTTTTATGATGACTCAATTGAAGCGTAACCCATTAATTGTTTCGTCAATTCCACAATTTCCTGTATATGTCTCTTGTTGATAAGTAGTATATATAGTGGATAAATAAGTATATAATTTGGTATTTTGAGGTTTACCTATCTAGATAATTCTAGTAAAAGTGGTTGCCACTGTTTGTCCAAATTTTGTCGGTTGCCAATTTACGTGCGACTTTTTAGTGGCATTGTGACATATAATTCAACGTGCAGTTCATGATCAATGTACTTGACATACCAGTTTTCTAGGCCTTCTTCTGAGAACTCATTGATTATTATTTGTTTTTTCATGTACATAGTGCTACATATCTGGACATGCATTTTTGGTTCCTTTATGAAAAAAGGACCTTTTACATTCTTTTTTTGTTGGATAAGTGAAACATTTCATCATGGATACTTGTGGCATTTTATTGAATAAATTTTGATAATTCAAGTTCTAGTTTTTCCAAAATTAACTTTTCCAGAGTATTACTTGAAGCAGGTTCCCATAGGTTGACAACCAACCGAAACATGGTCTAACAATGACGAAACAGAGGGGAATGGGGATAGTTTATATAACCAACTCCAACAAATTTGGGATTGACGAAGTGTTTGATGATTGAATCTGGGAAACTTCCTCATTTTTACCACTTAAACTTTACTTTTACAGTGGCTACTCTAATCAAAGTTTTTCGTCCATAAACAGATATCCTATTTCATGTTCTTAATGGATTTGACAAATAATTTGCATCTCCTTTGCAAATGGGTCCAATACCCTAACATGTCTACAGTTTGAGGTTACCTTAACATCTAAGAAAATATTGATACAGTTCGTGATCAGAAGTTTGCTAGTTATTTTGACCTTCCACACTTGATGCCTTCTCTTTGATGCCCATTTCATTTGTGTTTTATATTTTCCTGTTGCTATAACTTTGAAGGCTTGGGTTCTTTATAGAGTGGTGGCTATTAGGCTGCTTCGTTGTCTATGCTAATGGCAGACCAAACTTTTGTTCATGTTAAGTAGAGCTTTACCCTGATATGAACCTTTGAAGGCTAGGGTTCTTTATGGAGTGGAGGATATTAGGCTGCTTAGTTGTCTATGCTAATGACGGACCAAACTTTTGTTCACGTGAAGTAGAGCTTTCCCTGATATGTACCCATGAATGTAATATGAACTTCACAATCTTTTAGCTAGTAAGTGCCCTTAAGTTTTGATCTCTTGATGCCAAAATTTTTCTTTACTTATATATGTGTGTATAATGCAACTATTGATTATGAAAAAGACTTGTAAATGGTTGCCAATTCATTTTAATTATTTACTTATTCAAATAAGAAAATTAGGAGACTTGTAAGTGTTAGGGAGCTAAGGCCTAATTTGTTTTTATTAAGATTAGGACGTCTGAATCTGAATGCACATTTGAATGATTAAGATGTTTCTAGATTGGAACACTGAATAATTAAGACTGTTTGTTTTTCAACATCTGAATGTGCATACTTTATTTATTTGTAAACAAATTAAATATACAATTCAAATAAAAAGTAATTAAATATTAGAGAAAATATCAATTTAATAAAATAAATTTATTATCTAATAAAAAATAAAATATTTATATTTGCTAGTGATGGTGGAGATGGTACATAGTGGTTGTGTTGATGGTTAGTTATAGTGGTTGTGATAGTTGCTCCTAATGGTGGTAGTGATAATTGTGTTGATGGAGGTGATTGGTTTTGTAGTGGCTAGCGCGATGGTGGTGATTGTAATGGTGAAGTTGGTGAATGTTAGTAATTGACGATGTTGATTGTGATGACTGAAGAATATGTGGTGGTTGATGATGTGTTATTGGTAGTTGGCGGTGATGCTAGTTGTGATGGTGGAAGTGATTGGTAGTAGGGATTGACCGCAATGGTGGTAGCCATTGATAGGTATGGTGGAGGCAGCGGCGGCAGTGGATAGAGCTATAATGATGAAGGTGATATGTGTGATAACGACTGATAGTAGTGGTTAGCAGCAATGGTGGTTGCCCATAGTTGTTGTGATGGCAGAGGTGGTTGGCGACGGTAATGGTAGTTGACAATGGTGGCAGAGGTTGTTGATGGTGGTTGTGATGACATAGGTGATTAGTGGTGGCGGTTGGTGGTTTTGAACAGAGTGGTGGTGAAAGTTACCTACACGAACATTCATCTTAATGATATTAAGATTTTGTTCCAAATCTTAATGATTAAGATTCATTCAGATTAAATAAGCACTTAAATCTTATTGAAAATAAATGTACTTAATGGTCAAAGATCTGAACCATTCAGATTCAGACCTCCAAATGAGCCTAAGAGTACTTAGAAGACCCCCCTTTTGAAGTCTTACTGTGCTCTTTATTCTGCATGTAGTATTTTTTTGTCATTCCATTACATCAGGAATTATAGGTTGTTCACTTAGTACATAGCTTTATACATAGTTTTCTAGTATGACATTCTTCAAATTTACTGGAAGTTTATCTTTCCGAATTATAGATTCTCAAGAACTTGATGGTATGTTCTCTTGGAAGTGGGAGAATGGAAGCCTTGACAAGGCTTCTTGTAGCTGGAAATATCCAACAAACAGCTTCAGGTGAAAAATACAACTCAATTTAGACAGTTTATGTGTTTATGTCCATTTAATTGTGCCCTGTCATGTTAGCAATAATTCTTGACCTGGTCCAGTGTACTCCTCATTATCTTATATGCTTCTATTTTCTTTTCGCATTATTTTTTACTTTTGTTTGTTGAGATATTTTACCTTTGTTTCTCACTGCCTTCTTTCCTTGGCAGAGGAAGCAGGCCGCCATAAATTAGCTGCTCAGTACATTCAAAGAGAATTGAGAGAGGCAGATGAAGCAAATCTGATTGATGAAGAAGGTATTTATATTCTCTAGCTTTTGCACCTCAGGTCCCGATGCTTGACAGGGAAGATGAGAAAAAGTTCATGTTGTTAGTGGCTTGATTTGCATGCTTTGTTGATAAAGATCGGTTTACCATTTAATGCATCTATATTTTGCTCTTATTGTTCAATCACCTTGACATGTTCTTGCAGATATGCACATGTTTGGTTTGAGGCCACTCTCAGATCCTTTACATTTGGTAAGGTCCAGAAAGTGCACCTGTAAATCTTGACTAAGATCGTCCCACTTGTTGATACCATCGCAAATGTTTTATTGCTAGACAAATTTTCTTCCAATAATTGCTTCACATTTGTGTTTATAAAAGAGTAGTGGCTTTCTTTTGTCTATGTCAGTATTCAGAAAACAGGAAATATAGAATGATAATGATATAAATGCAGTGCCATACATGTTCTCTTTTTCCTCGCAAATAAGCTTTATCTGCAGAGCTGTGCGTGGGCTATCACAAGTTTTTAGGCGGAAATTACTAATCATAAAGAAGAATTAAGGCAGAATTGGGTTAAAAGTAGTTGTACTGCAAATTAATTATGACTTCTGGCTGAATGTGTCTGGGGAGAAACTGCTGAATAAACCACAACCTTCAGCATCGACTCTGATTAATTACTCATCTTATATGGAATAAAAGATAAGAGAAATTAAGGTGGAACTTCTATTTCGTGTTTTACGAAAGGTCTGATTTTGCAGGCTTATGCAACTTTCGCAAGGTTGACTCTAGGATTTGATATGATGATATTCATGAGAATTAGTTGAACTAGTGAGTTCCATTGGACTTTGATGTCTTGATTGAGTTCATGCATATCAAGAGATATTAGGTATCATAAAATTTCGAGTTTAGAAAGGGAAGATAGTATTTCATAACTATGAAGTGCGAATAAATTGAAGATATTTTTTGGTGTAAATTTTTTTGAAGAAATTAAACCTTTAAATTTAGTGAAGGGGAAGCTATATATGTTAATATGAAGTTATAGCAGTAACTCCATTAGGGGGACAAAATTCTATTAATCAGTCAATAATTAGGCCCAATCCCAAAATAGTTCGTGTTGACTATATGAATACTCAGTAGCCATTCTGTCTATTCGTGTCTACAATACTAAAAGGTTTTGTCTCAAGACAAATTAGGGTCCCTACACTAATATTGAAATCTCTAACCAGATTAAAAAGGACTTCGGTGAGCACTAGACTTAGTATAAGTATAACATGACTAAGCTATTTTCCCACTTGTGGTTTCGTATATATAGATCCTTTGCTTCCGTCTTGTGTTCTACCCTTAATAGTCTGCCTTCTGATAAAATCTTTTCTAACAATTTTGTTTTTGTTTTTCGCCTTGAAAAGGGATAAAGTCTTTTCCTAAATATTCCCAACCATATGACGCTGTGTCTATGGAATTCCTTTTTGGTGCCTTCAATCATTATAATCTATTAGAAATGTTAAATTATTGTTCCTAAATCAATAACCCTATCAGCAAAGGTTTTTGGACTTTTATTGCTAGAGACTTAGTAGGAGTTCACATATGAGACTTTCGATTTTTGTTCTGGTTTTAGTAAACCAAAATTGTTTTAATTGTTGTTGGAGAATAACTAGAGTGTAGGCAATTAGTGTTGGATTTGTCTTTTAGAAAAGGACATTAAAGTGATAAAAAATGTTTTAGGCTTTTCCTTTAGATGAGATTAATTCATTTGAACCAACTAAACATTTTTTTACTTTTCACTATTGAAAGGTGTTTGCAATGTATAAAACATGCACACAAACACACATATATATATACATACACAACTAAATATTTTTCTATTTTTGCTATTGAAAGGTGTTTACGATATATATATATATATATATATATATATATATATATATATATAGATAGATAGATAGATAGATAGATAGATAGAGAGAGAGAGAGAGAGATAAAATAGATAGATAAATAGATAGGTAGATAGATAGATAGATAGATAGATAGATAGAGAGAGAGAGAGAGAGAGAGAGAGAGAGAGAGAGAGAGAGAGAGAGAGTGACAACACTTCATGATACTCTTTCGCTCCACCATGACATGTCAGAGGTGGGGTTCACATTGTTTTGTTTGCTGAAAACCTCTTTGTTTCTGAGAACATCACATGTTGCGCAAAGGGATCCTTAATGACTATGCTAGTAAAAGGTTGTGTCTAGACAATGTAACCGGATGAAAATATGTTTATGAGGTCTCAGGTTCAAACCCCAGTAGAGGCAAAAAATACTAGGTGATTTCTTTCCATCTGTCTTATCCTTGGTGAATAGAGTTACTTAGTAACTGTTGCTAGTGGGAGATGACAGGTATCCAATAGAATTAGTTGAAGTGCGCGCAAATTGGCCCATACACCACAGTTATAAAAAAATGTTTAATTTTCCATACGCTGATATTTGAATTTTTTCACCCATAAGCATAACGATAGGCTGACTTTGACTAGCGCAAAATTTAGGAATTAGACATTTAAATAGTATATTGTGTTGGCCATCTCAAAAATAGTATATCGGGTTGGTTTTTATGTCGAATTGTTCAAAATAGTAGTTGATATGTATAAAAATGAAGTAGTTAGTTAAAATGGTGTTGTGTCAAATTTAAAATTAAATATAGAGTTGTAATAGTTTATATTACTTTGAATTATTGGAGGAACAACTTTTTCATTTCAGTAAATAGGACAAGTTTTTTTTTTTAATTTTTTGGGGCAGAGTGAAAGTAGGCAGTCTTATTGGCATGGAGGGAGTGCAACATTAACTCTCTCAAAGCCCTTATGTTTGTTACTTGTCTCATGGTGGCAGTATTTGTTTTAATTTCGGTCTCCTTCCAAACATATTCCTTAAGTCTAGCAGCAAACAATCTACTCTCACCAGGTGAAAGGACATATGGTTGATCATCTAATAGGAAATTTCTCCTATAGAAGATTTAACACTGATAAAAAGAATAATTAACGTATAACCAGGTAATGATAACCTCAAAAGGACTTACATGATTGCTTCTGTGAGAATAATTCCTAATGCACTCATTCATAGTTTTGCGGTAAAATTGATTCTTGAATATTTGTTCTTAAGGTATGTTGCAATGCTTGTAAGAAGCCAATAAAGGCCAGCCAATACGTTGCCCATGCAGGTTTTTCCCTTTTTTAATAACTTAAAACATCTTGTGTTCTAGTGTCATTGTAGTTATACATCAGTTTGTTGTATGCATAGTTTTATTTCAGCACTTAAATAGACGCCTTTTCCTTCTGTTTACAAATGCATGGACTTATCATAGTTGGAAAGAACATCACAGATGATAAACTATGAGATACTAGTCCCAAAATCATTATCTGCCTCAATCATTTCTTCTTTAAGACAACAGAAATGTGTATCTCTTAAAGTAACACCATAATGCCATTCTTAATACAATGCTAATAATGTAATGGGACTTTTTGGTGATTTTTCATTTCATTTATGAATCATATTCTGCTTTCCTAGTGTTGCTTTATAATCTTGAACTGACTATTTTCTATATAGTTCCAAATACAGGTCGTGAAATTAGTTTTGGAGCCATTTCATATATGAAATATGTTGAGTTTTGTGTCCATCTTTTCTAGAAGTAAAGCTTAAAATGTAAGAGAGAGGATACTTTTCTCCTTATTACCCCAAAGAGAAAGAGATTACATTTTTCTAATTAATTATGTTTCAACATACATGAGCCTGGTTCGTTTTCTTGGGTTAAGCCTGTTGAAGTACTTTTTTCAAATTGATAGTGGTTCAACTTGAACCTAAGACGTTTGTCTACTCTGATATCATGTGAAAGAATCAGAGCATCCAACTCAAAACCTAGAATTACCAGTAAGGCAGCCCCAGAATATTGCAAACCCTTTTGGAGACCCTTACACAACCAACTTAGGACAACTGTATACTTTAATAATCCTGCATGTGTATCCAGGTTCTAGTGATTACACGTGGATTGATTTTTACTTAGAAGAAAAAGTGGCTTAACAGGCTAAGAGCATGGGTCTGGAGCCTTTGGAGACCCTTACTTTGCCATTTTAGGACAAGTGTATTCTCCAAAAGCTTGTGTGGCTAATTGCTTTTACTCTAACCATCTCATCCAAAAGCTTCAAATTGTCGGAGATGATACTTTTATAATTTATTTGCTTAATTTTGTCTTAACACTCTCATGTATATTCTTGACCTTTTCTCTCTTTATTTAATTTTTGGGTCAAGCATATGGAAATCCTTTTTTGTGAATGGGCGGTGATGAGAGTTGACTCTAGGACTTTTTTCTGCTGCGATACTACATGAAAGCATTTGATTATCTAAGTTAATATCTTAAGGCTATGAGTGGAGTACCCAGAACATTATAAACCCCCTTGGAGACTTCTACTGATAGCTGCATTCAGGAATTTCCAGTAATTCGAGAATTCATGGACTGGTCAGGAAGATTCTGAGATCTTTGAGAATGGCAGTCACAGGATAATGCTAAGAATTATAGAAGAAGAAGACTAGTATTCATTCATAATATGTGATCCATACATGTACAATGCCTTATATGAAATCTGCTGGACAAGTTAGTTATTGAAACAATTTACAACTAACAGATTCTAACAACTTTAACAGAATGTGGTCCCCACTAACTAACTAATTATATTGATCTGCTGACGTGGCATTAACAACTTTAACTAACTGAATCATCTTCACATTATTATGTATCAGTACTCCCTGCTGGAAAGAGATCCTTGACCTCAAGGATCAAAAAGAGGGAACCTAATCTTGAAAGCATTGTCAAACTCCCTTGTAGCACAATCAGTAGGAAGGCCAGTCCATTTAACAAGGATTTGAGCCACAGCTTTATTGCTCTTTTTCACCATCCTCCTCTGCAAAACCCCTTCAGGTTGTGGGCAGTAGGGACTGGCAATATCAATGACAGGGGGATAAGAGATCGGGTCAGGCACTTGAAAACATCTCTTGAGTAATGACACATGGACAGTAGGATGGAGAACAATAGTGTATAAACCCCGGGACCAACTTCCTTAGCAATCTGGAAAGGACCATAGTATTTAGTAGAAAGCTTGTGGAAGGACTGGTTAGAAACAATGGACTGCCTATAGGGCTGAGTTTTGAAATAACACCCAATCACCAACATTAAAACTCCTATCAGATCTGTGAGAATCAGCTTGTTACTTCATCCTAAGCTGAGCTCTTCCCAAATGGTGCTTAAGCAATTGTAACTTCAATTCCCTACTAATAAGAGTGTTGTCTACCTCAGCAGAAGTAGAAGATTCACCTGGAAGATAGGGTAAATGCAAGGGGGGTGGTCTACCATATAAAGCTTCATATGGTGGTCTGTATAGAAGAGTGATAAGAGGTGTTATACCAATATTCAGCCATTGGTAAACAATCAAACCAAGCAGAAGCATTATCTGCACAAAAACACCTCAGATAGGTCTCCAAACACCTATTGACCACCTCAGTTTGGCTATCAGACTGAGGATGATATGCTGAAGATGTGTTGAGTTGGACCCCTTGCAAGGAAAACAATTCCTGCCAAAAAGAACTGAGAAACACAGCATCTCTGTCATTGATAATGTTATCAGGTAATCCACGTAATCTAACCACCTCATTAAGGAAAGCAGAAGCTACTGACTGAGCAGTATAGGGATGCTTCAAGGGAATAAAGTACAGCATACTTGCTCAATCTATCCACTACTACCAAGACCACCTCATGTCCATTTGACTTAGGGAGACCATCAATGAAATCCATGCTTATTTGAGACCAAACTACTTCAGGAATAAGGAGAGGCTGTAGTAATCCAGGATAAGCAGCTAGATTAGATTTATTCCTTTGGCAGGTGGCACAGCCTTGCACAAACTTCTTCACATCTTCCCTTAGGCCCTTCAAATAAAAGAAGGTTAGTAACCTTTTCAAAGTAGCCTCTACATCTGAGTGTCCCCCATTTGCAGATGCATGCCAAAATGTCATAATGTCCTTCCTCAACTGAGGAACTCTTACCCACCACCAATCCGCCTTTCCTCCTCAGCTTACCATTAGTCCAAGTGAATTGAGATGCACCAGAAGGATTAGTTTGCAACTGGTCAATTAAGAACTTGATCTCAGTATCAGACTCCTAACTCTGTGCAATGGCCTAAAGTAACTCAGAATTGGCATTGGAAACCACCAAAGCTAATAACTCAGAACCAGTTATCCTAGAGAGGGAATCAGCAGCTTTGTTATCTGACCCTTTCTTATACTCAATAGTATAATCAAAAGGCATGAGCTTGGTCAACCACATAAGCTGAGAATTTGTATGAATTTTCTGCTCTATTAAGAACTTCAGAGCCTTCTAATCAGTTCTAATGATGAACTTCTGTCCCAATAAGTACTGAGACCATTTGGTAACAACATGAACAATAGCAAGAAGTTCTCTGTCATGCACAGACATAGCAGCATGCCTAGGAGACAACAGTGTCTTGCTAATGAAAACAATAGGATGGCCCTGTTGCATCAAAACAGCCCCTATGCCATACCCACTAGCATCAGCTTCTACCACAAAAACCTTGCTCAGATCAGGCAAAGCTAGTACAGGAAGCTGAGTGAGTGCCAACTTCAACTTGTCAAATGCTGCAATAGCCTTAGAAGACCATCTGAAACTATCTTTTTTCAAAAGATCAGTCAATGGCCTACTAATCAGTCCAAACTCCTTTACAAATCTCCTGTAGTAACCAGCCAAACCAAGGAATCCTCTCAATTTTGAGAGTAGTGGGAATGGGCCAGTTCTTCACAACTGATATTTTCTGAGGATCAGTAGAAACACCTTCTGCAGATACTAAATGACCTAAGTATTCTATCCTTTGACCCCCAAAAAAACTTCTGCAAATATTAAATGACTAGGTTTCTATCCTTTGAACCCCCAAAAAAACACTTGCTTTGTTTTGCAAATAGCTGATGCCTCTACAACTCAACAAAGACAACCCTAAGATGTAACAAATGGTCTTCTCTACTCTGACTGTAGATTAGAATGTCATCAAAGAAGACTTACACATACTTCCTGAGAAATGACTGGAACGTAGTGTTCATCAACCCCTAAAAGGTAGCTGGTGCATTGGACAATCCAAAACATCATCAGGTACTCATAGTGTGTCCTAAAGGCAGTTTTAGGTACATCTTCTTCAGCCATCCTTAATTGGTGGTATCCAGATCTAAGGTCTATCTTAGAGAAAACCTTGGACCCTCTTAACTCATCAAGTAAATCCTCCACAATAGGGATAGGAAACTTGTTCTTCACAGTTCCCTTATTTAGATCTCTATAATCTACACAAAGCCTCCAAGTTCCATCTTTCTTCCCTACTAAAACAACAGGAGATGCAAATGGACTACTGCTAGGCTGTATATACCTTGGTCAAGCATCAATTGCACCAATTTTTCAATTATATCCTTTTTAACAGAAGGATACCTGTAGGGTCTCTTATTTATTGGCTCCATACCAGTCTGCAATACAATCCTATGATCAAAGACCCCCTGTAGGGTAGTAATTGAGTAGGTTCATCAAATAATCCTTTGAACTAATCAACAATCCAGATTATCCAGAATCTTCTACTAACTGTTGTACAGATTCTAATACATGACCCTGTAATTCATGGCACTTAGCAGGTACTACTTGAATCGTACAAAGTTGTGATTCATTACCTGAGATCTTGTCCATGGTTCCAGCTTTTGAAGTTGTAATCTGTTTGCCTGCTCCCCTTAGCAAATGTCTCTTTCCCTGATACCAAAACTCCATAGTAAGCTTACTGAAGTTCATTTTGATGTCTCCCAAGGTTAGCAACCACTGGACCCCCAATACTACCACAAGACCCTAGTGGCAGTAGTAGAAATTTTGCAGAAAACTCAGCTCCTTGCAACAACCAAGTGATGTCACAAACTCTATCCACCCTCATGTCATTATCATTGGCTGCAGCTACCAACTGAGGTGTAGTTGCCCTAGTAGTGCATGCCAACTGCTTCAGTACCTCAGGGTCAATGAAATTATGAGAGCTTCCAGTGTTAATCAAGATGAGAAGAGGTCTTTTAGAGTGATAACCCATCAGCCTTAATGTTCTAAACCCCACTGAACCATTAGAGCATGAATAGATATCTCCATCTGCTCTATCTGTATGTTTGCTTCCATCAATTCCATCTCCTGTGCCCCAGAGCTTCCTCCTCATACTGTACCTCTTCATCTTCTATTTCCTCCAATTCCAACTGATAGAGCTGTTTTAGATTCTTGTTTCCTGGCACATTCTTCTCAGTATAGAAGTAACACAGCCCCTTAGATCTTTTATCATTGATCTCTTCCAAACTTAACCTTCTTCTGGTAAAGCCTCTATTACCTGTAAAGTTCTCACTTCCAGGAGTTGGTAATATAGGAGGTTTACTCTGCATTCTTGGATCTCCGAGTCTCCTGTAGCTAGGACCAGCGTTTTGGATTGCCACAGGAGGTTGTTTGTAAGCTTTAGCTTGGGCAGTTAAGTAAACTTCTTGCAGTCTTGCAGTTCTATACAACTGAGACAAGGTAGTAAGATTTGTCAACTCTACGGCCAAGTTCAACTCCTCCTTGAATTCCCCAATGAACAACTAATTGCATTCTCCTGGGATAGATTTAATCTAGTCAGTTTGCTCTCAAAAAGAGCCTGGTACTCTTTCACAGAACTGGTCTGCTTGATCTTCTTGATCTCTTCCATGGGATCATCATACTCAGCCCCAAATCTCTCCACCTATGCAACCACATACTCATTGCAACTAGGATACTGAGTGTACTGCCTATATTTCATGAATGATTGGTGCCACTGTATTGCTTCCCCTTCTAGGTGTATAGCTGCCAATCCTACTTTTTTATCCATGGGAATTTCATCAAAACTAAAGAATTGCTCCACTCTAAATAACCACGATCTCAAATCTTCCCCTGAAAACTTTGGGAAATCCAATTTAGAGTAGCGAGATATTCCTTGGTGATGGTTCTGATGATTCACAGGAATCCTGTGTCTTGGTTTTTCCTCGACAGATTGTCTCTCCCTTGATTGACTGTCTCGCGAAGTCCCAACCCCTTTCTCCCTTGGCATGGCATCTCCATGAACTCCTCCTAACTGCTTCTTGAGTTCCATAACAGTTTGATCCAATCTCTTGAGGATAGCAACTTCCCAATTGAGGACTCCTAATTCTGCAATCAATTTTTCATCATCTCACTCAGATCACCTCCCTCTATGGTCGAATCCCCAGTAACTTCTCCATTTGGCTTAGTTCCTTTCACCATTGATGCTGAGAACCACTACTGCTCTGATACCAATGATAGCTGAATTTAGGAATTTCCAGGGATTCAAGAATTTATAGACTGGTCAGGAAGATTCAGAGATCTTCGAGAATGGCAGTCACAGGATAAAGCTAAGAATTATAGAAGAAGAAGAAGAAGACTAGTATTCATTTATAATATCTGATCCATACATGTACAATGCCTTATGTGAAATCTGCTGGACTAGTTAGCTATTGAAACAATTAACAACTCACAGATTCTAACAACTTTAACAGAATGTGGTCCCCACTAACTAATTATTTTGATCTGCTGATGTGGCATTAACAACTTTAACTAACTGAATCATCTTCACATTATTATGTATCATCTACCTTATCTTGTCTTGAAGGAAACTTCCATCTCCTAAATGAATTGCAGTAACTGTCTATGACGACAACAAAGAATGTCTCATCATCCGAAAACATGCTAGCAGGGAACTATTCTAAAGAAAAAAAGAAAAAGGGTGGGGGGTGGGGGGTGACTATGATATAGAACTATATTCTCTGTTAAGAGAAAATGATACTTATTGCCCTACCCCATTTTAACTAGTTGCACAAGATGGCCCCATGTCCATCTCAATCTTTTCTTGTTTTAACATAATATGTGTCTGTTAGATTTTATCTTAAAACTCTTGCTGATGAGTTGATTTTCTATTTGAGCTCTCAAGCTTGACAAACACCATCTTGACATGCTCATTGCCTGTGTTCTGACTTCTGAGAATTTGTAGTTCGTCAGTAGAAAATGTAGAAATCTCTAGTGTTGGAGATATAACTGTTACTATTGAATAGTATAAAAAATGGATCCAGATAGAGCAAAATTGATAGTGATAATTTATAACGGGGATATTGTAGTAGTAGTAATAGTGTTTGTTCATGTTGCATTTTCTTCCTCACTATTGGCCTGTGACAGAAACTTGATTAATTTGAAGGTTCTCTTCACTGCTTCTCCTTAAACTTTTGACATATAAACGGTATCTTCCTGTTTCCCTCATCGACTAATCAACCCTGTGTCCTTGCACAATCCATATTAACTTTTCCATAGTTCAAAAAGATATTATCACCGTATCTGAGTTTTGTCTTAATATATTCTGGAAAGTGATGACCAGCCTTAACACTACTCTGTCTTTTTCCTTCTCTAGTCCTTCATCTTGTTTAACATGTTCAGTTTTATCTTTTCAGAGCTTTGTAAGTCATTAAACTCTGCTGAAGAAATTGTTTTGGAGGTCAATGATGGTACCCTGCCCAAGAAACGTCCGAGGAAAGAGAGAAAAAAGTCACTAACTGCATACTCTAGTATCCTTTCCCGATATGAACATTGTTTTTTGTGGTCTTATGCTCTTGAAGAAAAGTTATGAGGTCATTGCTGCAATCTCTATAAGTTGAGATCTGTTGTCATACTTTAAGTTGGTGTTATGGTGTATAACTTCTCTTATTGCTCGATAATGATTTGCCATCTTTAATTTCCTATAGACAAACCTATATCAGTCAGAAAGAAAGCAAAACTTGAATTGATAGATAATGGTTTTGCTGCATCATCATGCTGTTCGGAAGAGCATCATTCAACTGTTTCCTTTCCTAAAGATAAAAGTATCATCCTCCTTCTGTTCATGTTCCTTATTTTACTGACGATTCATAGGGTTTAGCTTAACTGTAAAACCCATTTATTTTTACATTCAACTAAACATTTCCTTTGTATTGTTATTATGTTCCTGACAATGTTTAATGAATTAAATGCACATTTTAGTGACAAGTTTATGCTCCCTCTATTCTATTCTACATAATACTATTTCCTTGTCAATTTGTTCCAAAAAGAAATGACACCTTTCTATATTTGAAAACTCTTTAACTTTTCATTTTACCATTAAATGGCATGCTCTAATATCTTATAAAAATGTGATCACATCCTTTAAGACCACAAGTTTTAAGGATACTTTTGGGTGTGTCAAAAGTCTTTCTTAAACTCCGTGTCTAGGCAAACACTTCGAAACAGGGGGATTAGTTTTTTTTTTCTCCAAATTCAATGGTTGGATAAAATGTTCCCTTTTTAATATTTCGATGTAGGTGGTAGAGGGTTGTGAAACTTTAGTTCTGGGAGCTTCTATTTCTTAAGGGTGCCTCACCAAATGGAAATGATAAAAGAGTTACTTATTTGCCCCTCTATACTGCCTTACAGCGTTCCTGTGCAGTCAAAGGAGCTTGATATTTAGTAATTTTGCAAAAGCTACATCTTCATATGGTTCTTATGCTGATTGCCTGGTTTATTTCCATACAACTGCAGGAATTTCATCACAGTTAAATGTGGCTACTGTGAGAAATAGTTCTATGGTTAAGCCTGGACCTGTAGATTGCTCAGAAGGTGCAATCTTGCACCAGGAAGAACATTCTAAGATGTATGCACTTATCTCTTGATGTAGGCAATGTCATGCATTTTTCCTCTCCCTCTTTCAGAATGCACAATTCCAACTGCTTTTTAACTTTAGTTACTACAAACATTTGGAATCAAATGGTTGTTACTTTGGAGTATATTATGTGTGCTATCTGTTGATGGGTAAACCGTTAAACCCATTAATGATGGCTCATACGTAAAGAGAATGCAGTATTATTATTTCATTTTGAAAATTGAGATAGATACTTGTTTCATAGGGTAGTTTTGTCAATTTAAATTACCAGTTGATTAATTTTTATACACTAGAAATACATGCACTGGAAGAATCATATAAAGGTCCAATTAAGTGGTTACTCTCTGAACTGTGTTGGGAAAATGAAGATCCTTTTTCTTGATTTGATAAATTAATGACATTTTTCTTCATCTTGTAGGCTAATTGCAGGAAATCGTCAGCTATTAACTGATTTTGGTGCAGCAAATGGTGTTACTAAGAGTTGGTCTGCAAATTCAAGAGAAGCTATTCCCTGTAAGGCCAGATTTATATTTCTTCATAAAGTGAATTTCTGTGTAGTTATAATGATATCTTTACTTCTGTTTTTTGGTGTTAGCAAAGGAAAAAAGAAGAGAAATCTACTACTATTCAACACTCACCCTTCTTTGTTTTACAAGGACATATCTTGTTAGGCTACACTTTGTGCATATTGTGTGGGAAATTTTGATTCAAAATTTGCATCATTGAACCTTTTGAGTGGTACAAGGGTACTTCCTGTAATATATTTGGTGTTTCATTTCTTTGGGGTACCTTATTCTTGGGGTGAAGGAAAAACCAGATATTACCTCCCAAAGGCTGTCGACATAGTTAGCTAGCACATGGGAAAAATAATTTGTCGATTTAAAACCATTTCTCCGAAATTCTTAATCCGCTTTCAGGAGAAAATAGAGGGCGTTTCTTTTTCGGTTTGCTTCTCATTGTTTAAAATGGCTCATCTATAGCTTCTATTCTGAAGTTTCAGGTGAAGAGCATCAAGAAAGGTCAACTGCTGGCAGTGACAATACTGGTAGTCATGCTGTTGCAGTTAAAACTCCCACTCAAGTCCAAAAATTTTGTTCAAAGGCTGAAGGTAGTAGTCACATCTTTCCTTCAGTTGCTCATAGCTGCCCTGATTTTTCATATTAGAAAGGCAGTCCCAAACTTTTGTAGTCAAAAGTATTTCGAAGATCACTTTGTTCTGCTCATGATGATTTAATCTTTGAGTAATTTTCTACATTGTCTTTTAATTAACTTCTAATGCTAATATTTACATGGTACTGCTTGTGTGCTGTTGACCTCCAGATGTTCCACATCCACTTGCAACTAAGATGTACTATTCTCAGAGACAACTTCGTCTCAGATCAGCTCTCAGCTATATGTATCATGAGGCATCATGTAATGAGAGTGGCAGCGAGTTTGCCTGTCCTAAAGTATTTAAAAATAATGTGATGCCAGCGGACATATCATGTCATAGCAACAACTCCCATATACAAATTAATTACCAGCAGGAGAAGGTTTGTCAGATTCTGCTTTGTGTTTTAGTTGGTGACACCTTATGTATCCTCATTGATTGTGTTGTTACAGTTTCTTCAATTCTTCGTCTTTGAGATAATATTTGACCTTTTCTTTTTTCTTTTGGAAGAGATAGTTATATTTGCTTCATCCTCGGCCGTTCTGGCTAATATCTATGTTGGATGATTATCATTCATTAAGTTCAATGCATAAAAATTGTTTGTAGTTGGAAAATGTGGTAAGTTACCAAGTTTACTTCCTATGTTTTCTAGGAGTCTTTTAGTCCTATCAAAGTCTTTAGGTAGAAAATATAGAGGACTTCTAGTAGTTGTTATTTTTATTCTTATTTTTATTGGATTTGAGATGAGCTCAAATGGAGCTACGTGATCCATGAAATTCATACAGCCAACCCCAACTTGTTAGGGATTAAGGCGTAGTACTCCCTCTATTTTAAAATAAGTGGTGCTTTACCTTCTCATTTTATTTCAATATAAGTGGTGTTTCACATAATCAAGAAGGCAGTAATGAAGTTTTTACATAATTAAGAAACTATTAAAGAACTACATCTTTTTTCAAGGTATTATTAAGGGAAAGTTAGTAAAAATATATCTTACTTTCTAGGGATGAGTAGTTGTCGTAAAAGGTCTGCTCAGACTAAAACAACCACTTATTTTTAAATGGAGAGAGCAGTTGTTACTAAAGTTTACTTCCTATTGAAAATCCTGTAACATTGACAGAATATGAATGGAAAGGCACCGTTTATCATGACAAAATAGTGTCTGTGATCACATTTCATATTCTAGTGCGTCTTATCTTCTTCAGTGCTAAAACACCCTTTTAACTTCTTAACCTAGTTGAAGCCCTACTGGCGCTCAACTTGCTTAGTTTGTGCTTTAGTGCTTTGGCGTGCTCCTAATTCCCAATGGGTTGTAGGTTTATCAGGATATGATTAGACAGTATATGGCTAGCAAAGTGATGTATTAGTTTTTAACAAAATGTTATGAATGAATTATTTTGTGATAAGGTATATGAAATTAGATTTTAGTTGTGGGAAATTAGTCTCTAGAAGAACTTAAACCTGCACCTTCACATCTTGATTATAAAATTAAAATGGTTCCTGAACTTGATTGACATGGTTTTTGTTTCATTTATTTAGGATTATTGTAGTTTTTCCAAATATTTTGTTCTGATAACTGTTCTCTATGTTTATAGTTATTTTTCGTTGCATTCATATTTTCTTATTTTTTTCCGTTAGTGTTTTCTTCACTAAAACCCGTTTCTCTGTGCATGCTTTGCACTTAAACCCAAGCAAACCTTGGTTCTCTTTTTAATGAAGTAACTGGCTTCATTAATGGCATCAAGAAGATGCAAAAATGTTACAAAAATATAGAAGCAAAAAGGACTAATTGTTAGCTCCGGTAAAAATGATTAGCTTAAGACTTGGGAGGTAATAAAGTTCAAAAAACTACCCGGGAAACAGGGGATATATTGACCGAACTATTAATAGAAGAGGCATCAAGAGAATGGGAAGGAATTGATAGCCCATCGAAACATCTTATGTTCCTTCCATTCCAGATAATCCAAAAAATTGCAGCAGGTATCATCTTCCAGATTTTCCTGATGGTGCTGTCACCTTTCCAGCAATTCCAATCTCAAAAATCTTCTTTGATGCTGTATGGCATTACCCAACTAAGCCCAAATAAAACATGTTCCATAGATCTGTTGCAGCTGAGTAGTGAGGAATAAATGACTGTTTCTGCTTCTTTTTGGCACATATAGCATCTTTTACAAATGTGAATTCCTCCAGAAAAGGTTGTCTTGTGTTTGGCAGACCTCATAAAGTGCAGTCAAACTGAAGCAGATGATTTTAGGGGGTAGCTTAGTCTTCAAAATTATCTTCCATTGCCAGTGATCAGCGATTTCATTGTGAGCTCTTTGACAATTTGTCACTAAGTATTTCCCTGCATCTGCAATTCTCCGTTTGACCTGGATCTTTAAGAAGCCATTTGAATAGCTAGCAATCTGATCAAGCCCTCAAGTTCCCAATATGCATGTTCCTTCTAAACATAATGCTCCATTTGGTGCCACCTCTATTTTGAGTGATTGATGAGTCTGGATGACAGGCTAATTGGATAAGAGCAGGGCAGTCATCCATTAAAATTGTGTTGCACAACCACTTGTCCTTCCAGAATCTGACATAATGTCCTTTCCCTATTGCAAACTGCTTATTCTGTGAGAATTCCTCCATACTTTATTGATGCTTTTCCAAACTCAGCCCCATGAGGTGCTCTTGATAATCTGGTGTACCTGTGTTTTTATATTCCATGTTTGGCATTGATAACCTCCTTGCATAAGGTCTGGTCTTCCAGTGTGCTCTCCATAGCCATTTCATTAGTAAGATTTGTCGTATGTAGTCAGATCCTTGATACCCACTCCACCTTGGTGCTTTGAAAGTAGACTTTAGGACAGTTCACAAGGTAAAACTGGTGTCCATTGTTTTTCCTTTTTCATAAATTCCCCCTGATGTTATCAAGTTGCCTCAATATCTTGCTAGAGATAGGACAAAGTGAAATATACTAAGCGGGAATACTGTCAAGGACATTGCTGATCAAGGTGAACCTACCACCCTTCAAGAGATATTTCATCTTCCAGGATGCTAGCTTTTTCAAACTTCTCAATGACCCCACCTCGTACAACTGTTGACCTGAGTTTGGCACCTAATGGTAGTCCCAAGCTAAGTTGATCGGACTCTTCACTTTCAGTGTTGCACCTGTGTTGAGACGACATGGGTGTGGGTGTGGGTGTGAGACCGGTCAATCAATTTTAGGTAATTTGATCAAAATCGATAGAGACATCGGGACAGATACAATGATTTTTGAAATCAAAGCAAAAGCTAGGATAAAGTCATAGTTTAGGCATATGTCTTGCTTATTGTTAAAAGATATTTATATTGAAAAGTCAGCAACCAGAAGATGCTTTAAAAATAAAAGATAAAAAAAATTATCCAACAAAAAGATGCTTTAAAAATATTTACACGTCAACATCCCTACTGAATGTACATATTTGCTCTAAAAAAATCATGCATTCCTTTCCTTCCAAGTGCCATAATGTGGCATATTTTATAACTCTATTTTTAGATATTTGAATTGTTTTTAGCCGGATCCCTGCACTCGTACCATACCTGGATCCGTACTCTCAAATCTTAAAATTTAGATCATGAAGGATCTGACATCTAGATTTGCACCCGTATGGACACCTGCACTTGATTCCGAGCTTACTTAGGCCCCAAGTAGGTGGTTGGTAATGGTATAATGCTGCAACCCAGAATTTCTGCTAATTCTTCCAGATTCTGCACCTCATTACAGTGTAAATCACACTTTATTTTTTTGAGAAAGGTAACATATGTATTCATCAGTACCAAGATGGTACTGGCGTCAATATTTACAATTACAGAAGGCCTGAACATCGTCCAAGGCTTCAAAAAAGGCCTGGTACATCCTCCAAGGCTTCAAGAAATTCAGTAAAATCATCTGGGCGGTTCAAGGATTACTCCATCAAGAAGGACAGTTTAGTTTGGTTAATAGACAAGCCGGGAAGATTTTCTGTCAATTCTGCCTATGAATGCTACAGCAATACAAGTCCTCAATCTGGCTTTGGGCCTTGGAAGATGATTTGGAAAGTCAAGGTCCCCTACAAGGTGGCATGTTTTACCTGGTTGGTGGCTAGACAAGCTGTGTTAACACAAGACAATCTGATGAAAAGGGGACCTCATCTATGTTCCTGATGTTTTTTTTTGTGAATCTGAAGCTGAGACAAATCATCTCTTTTTACCTTGTAAAGTGACAAACAACTTTGGCAATTCTTCATCAAGTTGAAAGGGATCAGATGAACTATGCCAAAGAATATAACAGAAATTCTGGCTTGCTGGAACAGAGATGGTAATTTGTCAGGACGCAGGGAGAGATGGAAGATGGTTCCAGCTTGCATCTGGTGGACAATATGGAAGGAGAGGAGCTAGAGATGCTTTGAAGATAAGAGTATCACTTTCCAGAAAATGAAAATGAATTGTCTTGTGTTTTTTTACTTTTGGTGTATACATGAATTCTCTCATGAGGCAGAGGATATTACTAGTGTTTTAGAATGTATATGAGAGGATTAGGTGGAAGTTTTGCTTTCTTTAACTCCTACTTGTAGTATTTACTGAAAGTACACCATTGGTGTAGCTTTATTTGTTGATAATAGACATTTTAACTTCTCAAAACACTTCTGCATCCTCTATATAATTTTCTTTGTACCAGAACGGAAAAGACAACGCACTTCATCTTGATATTTTGTATAGAGCATGTAATGTCTTCAAAACATCTGACATTCCTTTCTTTCCTTACATTCCACCATATGCAAGCTGGGACGACATTCCACCACTTCGCTGATACTTCCTGTTGCATTGTTCCAGCTCCACAGAAGGTTCTTTCTATCTTTAGGCATTACCTATTTGACCCAGCCAAAGACAAAAATTAATTGCCATAGATATCGGTGATCTTACAATGCAGAAATAAATGACCGTTGTTTTCTGCCTCCTGACACAAAAAAACATATTAATCCACCTTTTCAGTAAGTTTTCATGTGTCAAACATGCTTTCCTAGCCACCAACCATGTGAAACAGACCACTTCGAATAGAGCCTTGATTTTTCCAAATAAACTTTCAAGGCCATTCGGAGATAGTGTGATTAGTGTCTGACAGAAGATGAAAGACAGAACTTATTGTAAATTTTTGGTTGCTGCTTCCATTCCACACCATTGAATCTTCAACATTCCTTACACAATGAAAGACTTCTCGTGTCTTCAGAATCTCAATCGCCCTCTAAATATCCAATCATTCAGCAATCTTATAAAAGAGATTCTATCCCTGTGATGCCATGCATCGTCAATTGTAACTTCAGGTATAGAGGGCAGACTGAACAAGTGTGGATATGAGAATTTTAGTGGGGGACCATGTCCTAGCCAATTATCATTCCAGAATGATAATTTCCTACCATTGCCAACTCTTGAACCTATGTACACAGCAAATTCCCCCCAGTATTTTCTAATTGCTTTCCAAATACTAACCCAAAAGAAGACCTTACTGGTTTACTACTCCAGCGTCCTGGCGACCATATTTCTGAGTGATCACCTTCCTCAATAAGGATTTATCTTCAGTACTGTATCTCCATAACCACTTCCATAGAAGACTTTTGTTATGCATTCTTAAATTTCTAATGCCCAGACCACCAGATTTTGGTTAGAGATTGGAGACTTTTATCCCACTAGGTGAAAATAGCTAGTTTCCTTATTTCCTTGCCATATGAAGTTCCTTCTGAATGAATATAATCTTTTTTCCACCTAAGGAGGTAGGGGAAAAAGTGAAATAACATAAGTAGGCAAAGAATCCAAAATGCTATTTACCAAGACATTCCTCCCCACAAAGGATAAGTATTGAGTCTAAAATCTTGCTAGTGTCTTGTCACGCTTGTCTATCACTCCATTCCATATTTCCACGGATTTAGCTTTTGTCCCAAGTGAAATTCCCAGGCATACAATAGGTGAAGATCCTACCTCACATTCTAGAATGCCAATGCCATCCAAGAGTTCATGATTTTCCACTTTATTGATTGGAAATAATAAGCTCTTCATCCTGTTAACAGCCTGAGACAGCCTCAAACAGAGTGAGAATCAATATCACATGTCTCAGTTGATCAACTTCAGCATCGCCGAAGCATAAAGTGTCATCAATCAACTTTAGCATCACAGTAAAGTGTCATCAACATATAGTAACTGGGATATCTTCATATTATCTGCCCTGTTGTTCACCTGAAAACCTCTTAACAACCTATTCAGATTAGCAACCTTCAACATGTTAATCTTCATATTATCTGCCCTGTTGTTCACCTGAAAACCTCTTAACAACCTATTCAGATTAGCCACCTTCAACATGTTATTTAGCCCTTCTATTGCTATAATAAATAGAAAAGGGGACAAAGAGGCCCCTTGTCTGAGGTCCCCTTGGGAAGGGAAAAAAACTTCAGGTGTACCATTGACTAGAATAGAGAACCTCACTGTGCTTGTGCAAAAGGAAATCCAGTTAAGTCACTTCCAGCCAAACCACTTGTCCTTCAATATCTGGATGAGAAAGTTCCAATTAACATGATCATAAGCTTTCTCTATATCTAGTTTGCAAAAGATTCTTGGAATCTTCATTTTTAGTCTTATGTCCTCAACCTCATTAGTTACTGGAGGTGCATTCATAATCTGGCTACCCTTAATGGAGGCCATTTGTTGTTGATCTACCAATATGTCCACCACATTTTTTAACCTTTTAGTTAAGAGTTTGGAGATTTTCTTGTAAACATTGTCAATAAGACTAATTGGTTTGAAATCCTTCAAACCTTTGGCACTATTCTTTCTTAGGAATTAATGCCACATAAGTAGCATTAGAACTTTTTCCAAAAAAATTCCTGAGAGAAAATTTTATCAGTCAGCATGAATCCATCTTCAGTATATCCTAACAAGCTTGAAAAAATTCCATGGAATAGCCATCTGGGAAAGGTGCTTTTCACTGGCACACATTCTAATGCTTCTTTTTCCTCAAAAGGTCTTTCTAACCGTCCCTCCTCTTCTTTAGTACTTGGAGAAATTTTGATAGCGAAAATCAGGCCTCCAAGTCTCCGTTTCTGTGTATAAACCTTGATAAAAGGATAGGATTTCGCTTTTGACGTCATCTGCATCACTCATCACTCCCGCATTGACCTCCATACTGTATATGTTGTTGAATCTCCTGTGTGCATTTGCCACTCTGTGAGAAAATTTGGTATTCATGTTCCCTTGTTTCAACCATAACACCCTAGATCTCTGCCATTTCCTCATATCTTGCTATTTCTTAACTCCATTGACAATTTTGCCTTTAACAACAGTTCATCATCAGTAAGGCTTCTGCTCCTGCACCCTATCCAAAACTTTTTAGCATGAAAGAGCTTCAAAAATAGGAGGGCTGGATTCAGGTAAAGCACCTGATTTCTGTCTGTCTCACAGAAAATCAGGGTGTCATCTGCATAAAGCAGATGAGAAATGTTGACACTGGTCCTTCCTCCCACATCAAAGTCATTCAGCCACTGCATCTCCTTGTTTTGTCCAGCAAATCTTGGTTCTTTTTTGTCCTTTTCGCCTTTAAGAACTGTGATCTCCATTTAGAGATGGCAGAGCCAGATGAACTTATCTTAATTTAGAATGTAATAAATTGTTACTTATTGCATGTCCTCCTTCAACGAGTGCAGAATATGCCACCTCTTGATCTTTAGACGTCAGATTGTCTGCTAATTTTTTCCTGGAGATGCAGTGACAAGGAGGAAAACTATAGAATACTTAATTCAGAAAGGAGAGGAGGAAATGGAATATTATTTCCAAAATTGCTGTAAATGTGTAGTTACCAATAAAATGGGATTTATATCAAAAGGCAGTGTGATCTTTTGCAGCGTGTTCTTGTCTTTTTCTTGCAGGTTTCCTGAAGTGTAAAACTCATCCTCATTTCTTTCTTCACCAATTAGGGTGGGAAGCTTCATTGAGCTTATTGAAAATGATTAAAATTAAGTCTTCTGCTAATAGCTTTTCCGGGTTCTTTTAATTGCGGTGATGACTGTTTTATCCCGATACCAGTTTCTATCTTTGTTTTTTCTATGTTAAATCTTTTTATGAAAGACTTTTGGTTATGGAGGAGGTTGTGTTTCCGTGTAATGCAATTTGGATACCTCAGGTGCCAAGAAAGGTGTGTTTCTTCTGTTGGCTAGCTGCTAGAGGGGTGGTCTTGATGGCTGAAAACCTTAGAAAGTGGAAGGTTGTCTGTGTCCGCTGGAGTTACATGTGTATGGAGGTGGGTGAGGACATGGATCATCTTCTTCTACATTGTAGTTTTACAATGAGGTTATGGTGGGATATGTTTAGGTGGTTTGGAATTTCTTGGGCAATGCCAAAAACTATGAAAGATATGATGTTATGTTGGAGGAGTGGGAGGAGGAGAAGATGTAGGGAATGATACGTGGTTCCTCTCTCGTTGATGTGGGTTGTTTGGAGAGAGAAATAGGAGAGCTTTTGAGGGGATAGAGTCGTGTTTTTTTCATTTGAGAAGTCGTCTCCGGTTGCTTTTTTTCTTTTGCTGCACCAATAAAGTTTCTTGTTGTATAGATGATTTGGTGGAGTTTGTAGAGAATCATATCTTTTTGTAGATTCTTCACCTTTTGATATACCCCTTGTATACAGCCAGTTTTTTGGCCTTGTTAATGAATGAAATACATTTACCTGATAATAAAAAAAAAATTCTATCTTTGTCAATTCCAAGATGTAAAACATTTCTACAGCTTCTTATCCAGTTTTACCTGGTCCCTGTTCTATCCCTTAGACCTAAAACCTTAATTCAATTCCATTTCCTAGTAGCTTGGCTTTGGGAGGATGTTTAAGGTTGTCATTGTTGCTCATCTTATGGGTGCAATGTCTCTTTTTTTTCCCTTTTCTGGTGTAGAAGTTGTGTTGAATTCGGACATATTCAAAACATGGTTGCGAATATTCTTTTTTCAGAGCCAAGATAATTAGTCCTCAAGCCAAAATACTGATTGAATCGCATTTGTGAGAATAACGCCTTACCTTTTGAGAAATGTTGTCATCAGTTCTTTGGTGAGTGGTTGAATGAGGCTTCTGTTCGCTTTCTTTATCAGTATGGTTAAATTTAAAGCTTAATCACAAGGGTGTGGCCTAGTGATCAATGAAGTGGGTTGAGCACCATGAGATCGTAGGTTCAAATCCATGGAATCATAGTTTATATAATTAGAATTATGATATAAGAGTACACATTAATTATAGTCCAAACGATATAGACCATCAATCAGTTGATTTTTTCTAATTCATTGGATTTATCCATTATAAAAATATCAGAAAAGAATGGAACAATGTTTTGCAAATATGAATTGAATTTCTTTAATAATTTTTCGTAATACTTGTATCTTTATCCTGGAGCCTCAAAGGAAAGAAAAATCGTTCTTTGCTTAGACTTTGATAAAAAAAGTTTCAGTTAAAATGGATGGTCGTACCTATCCAATAATAGAATATGGATTATGATTGACTCATTATTCACTCGGTTTAGGGACATAATTATTATGTAGGAGAGATGACAGAGGTTGTTCTAGGTGTAGCATTGGAACTGCTATGTAGGCTTTTGTTTACATAGGGTTCGAATTCCTCTCTTTTTGTATTATGATACTCTGTTTTAATTTGTTTGTCTTACTTTCCTTTGCAGTCCATTTAAGAAAGAATGTCTCTTTCCTTTTTTGGTCTTTAAAATCAACTTTCTACATGACATGTTTAAGACATAAGATTAAAGAGCATTTTGGTACATTCTACATATCTTTAATTTAAGACCACAAGATTAAAAAAATTTACTTTCTTAAACTCTGTGTCAAGTCAAAACCAGACAAACAAATTGAAATATAAGTAGTATGAATAGAACACATCAATTCGTTATGTACGGATGATGAGATTCCATTGATATAGAGTCAATTCCAATAGACTTATTGGAGGTCCCATTGGCATGCATCCTATAGAAATTGAACCTATGAATTCGCGAATTATGAGTTGGGTGCTTTATCATGGTGAATAACCAAACTTCAATTGAAATAATTCTTTAGTATAAATCAATGCAATTTGGGAGGAATCAATGAGAGGATATCAGAATTTTCGAATTGAGATAGATTAAGAATTCTACAATTTCTTAGTTTCATCGACCCAATATAATTTAATGGATCCTTCATTCACATTTTCTCCCCACCAAGAAAGTTTTTTAAAAGATAAATATACTAAGTGATTTCTTCACATCTGTCTTAGTCCAGTGTTGTCAAAGGCACGTAAGCCCTGAAGTGAGGCTCAAACCATGTTGAGCGCTTCCCCTCACTTAATGTATGCTTTAGTGTCGTCATTAAGGCTCTACGAAATACTTTTTCTTGCCAATGAGCCTCTTCTGAAGAGACAACAGTAAACAATTGATATTTCACTTTATCGTAAACTTTTTTCAATTTCTTTGTTCATATATTTGTCATTCATGCTTATAATTATTAGTCTTGGACTAAACATATATATTTGTTTTTATTTTTCCTTTTGCACCTTTTTTCATTAAAGCTCACGCTTATCAAAGCTCCAATGGACTTAGAGCTTTTTTTAGCTTTTTGCTTTTGATAACATTGTCCTAGCCTTGATGGACAAAGTTATATATATATATATAAAATTATAATAATAATAATAATAAAATAAAAAATATAAAAAGAATGTTATAGCCAATGTAGTTCTATTTTGATTTGCTATATTTTGTAGTGGTTTTATGAACTCTCATGTGTAATGTCTTCATTTTTGGTGTACATATATGTGAGTGGAATGCCACAAACCTATACTTCTGGTGCTTGTCTGAACAATGGAGAATATCTTTTTTGAGATTTTACTGATCTTTGTATTAGTACAGATTCATTTAGCTGAGTCCAAGTAGTTTGGGATTGTGGTGTAGTTGATTTAGTGATAGTGGTATTCATATAGCCAACCCCGACTAGATGGGAATTGCGGCATTGTTGATTTTTATTGATCCTGGTCATTTTTCTGGTACCTAATGCTAATGTTGGCTTGTGGGACAGGCACGTGATCATTCCTTTCCATTGGTTGAAAAGTCAAATTTACTTCAAATGGTTGAATCTGGGGGATGTCCACCACCGATGAACATCACATCCCAGTTTAGCAACTATAATTTGAATTGTTATTCATTTGCAGGTCACTCAGGTATTCGTCCATCCATGTCTGTTTGTATGAGTGCAATATTCATATCCAGGTCTGTTTTCAATAATTAGGTCTCAGAGACATAATAAATTTTCTATTCCATCCACAATATACCTCTCAAATTGCATAAGAAAGTGAAAAGTGGTGTTGCAGTTGAAGAGGAATATTTCTGCATAATCGTAACTAGGTTGCTTGGTTAGATAACAAAGTTATAGAGAATTTATCTCTTACGGGGTTAAATTGCTCTTGTATTCCCTCTGGAATTGTACTCTCTAGTATGGACAACATTGTGTTTGGAGTTGCAATTTATCACGGCTATCTGAAATGATTAGTGAAATCTAAGGCCTCTCTTGTTTTTGGCGTTACCATGTTTTTGTAGGCAAGCAGCTACAATCTATGCAGCAGACTGAGGGAAATAGTGCAGCTGTACAGAATTACTGAAGGAACTTTTTTATAGAGGAAAGTCAAACATCCTGACTCTTCACTTTTTAAGGTAGGATACATCCGCTGACTGACCGTGCTAAATGGTGGGATTAGCCCATCCTAAGCTTCTCCACCAGATTTGAGAGTTAGACTCCATTATGGAAGACGGTGTGCTAGTTCTTTCTTTGATTTAGATTCTGGTACATGAAGGTTTCTTTCTCTCTGACTCGGAAAACTAACTGCCAACTGTACATAATCTTCCATATAAAAACATCCTTGAGGATGCAGACCCTAGTGACTCATCAAGATATTTCAGATATCCTTTTGGATAATCATTTTGTACAAAGAACGCCAATCACTAATGATATTCACTTTTGTTAATGTCCTTAGTCTTGGAAAAATCATTACAATCTTATATTTGGCTAAGATGTTCTATGTGTCATAATTTGGAAAGAAATACCAACTTGCTGATAGGGGCTTTTTTGGTTGATACTATTCACAAGTTTGTTCTTTATGTTTCTAAGTAATCAATAAGTGGCAGCCTCTGAGTGGATCGATTTGGAATCCAGCTGCTAGGAATACTCATCGTTATATTTGCAATTATGAGAAGTTTGGTGTGATAAGTGGCTTTGTGCTGCTATTCAAACAAACACTTTGCTCCTAGTGGAAGATTGCATTATTCTGTGTGTTTATAATGTTATTATAGTAATGATAAAATATACATGTGTTTCATTCCCCTGAAAGGCCCATTTCAAAGAATTGCATTCGTAGCCATGGTGAAAAAGACGTGAAACAGAAAAATGAGATGCTAAAAAGAAAGTCCCTTTATTTAGAATAACGTCATTTTGAAGTGTATTTTGATCATTTTGTTGTAAAAGAGAATTATAATCTAGAGTAGGAATAGTGACAATTTAATGAATCAGCCTGAAAATTGATCAAACATATAGCCTCATAATGTCAAACGAAATTAAATTGGTGGGGAGTAGGCATCAAGATGCTTAAGATTCTTGAAGAAAAAAGGACAATCTGATTCTTAATTGGCTGCTATGGCCTAGGAGTAGATATTTTCTATGGGCATAGACCGATAGATATTTTATGCTCAAAAAATATCTGCTTGGAGAAAAAACGCAAAGATGATGTTATGGTAATGGGGGAAGCAACCCATTTGACAATTTTTATATCTCAACATGCTGGAATACAAAAAAAGTTGAATTAGATTCGAATGATGGCAAGTAGAGGATAAGTAAGAACCCATATAATTGTCGTTTGTTTAATCTACTACAACATTTATTTGATCATTTTGCTAAATGAAGCCTACAAAAATCAACAACCAATATTGGCAAGGGACACTACCTCAACAGTAACCCTAGTTACGTATTTGAAAAAAAGAAAATAATAGTCAACAAGGGACACTGTTACTGCATTTTTGCAGTGTACGATTTCCAATTTCAATGAGGTCATAGCTGCAACTATCCAATTGACACTTTCTGCTCCTATCTAACTATGAGAAAGAGGAAAGGAAAAAATAATTTCCTTTAAAAAATTAGAGGCAACATTTAGTAATTTCACATATGTGACATTAGTAACTTTTACTTAATGATCGATCGCACCAAAATGACTGAATTATTTGTAACAAAAAATGTAATCCAAATTTGCAATAAAAGTTAAAGTTAAAATGACCATCCATTAAAACTAATTTATGAGCCAATATTTCAAATATGGAATTAAATCGTCATTTGTTTGGACTTGTTGATTTAAAAAGTTAGTTGCATATACACACATGAACTTCTAGTGTTTATATTACTAATGTTTAGTTATGTAAGGAAATTTCCTAGACACGTCTTGCCAAGCCAACTATAATTTGAACTTGGATGGGTTTGGCCAAAAAAGAAGGGGTGCAGTATCTTATGCTAATGACATAGTTGTGATATCATCACCCACTTGAAAAGTGAAAAGAAATTCTATCAATACCTTTTGGAGAATCTCTTACCTTTTTTGTCTCTTTACACTTAACACAACCCTTGTTTTACTTTTATGGAGATTGTGTGTAGATCCAGGTGGAAAGTTCCATCCCTTTTTTTAATTACTACCCCACAAAAAAAAATGCGCACTTTCCTCACGTTTTTAATCCTTTTTTAACCTTTGGAGTAAATATAATAATAAGACAATTAATATAGGTGGTTCTGTTTTGTTTGCATATGTTCTCTCAATTCAAGGAATTTAGGCTCTACTAATTTCCCACTCTCAGCATATTTTAATTAACTTAGCCTGTGATTTGATGGAAGTGCATAGCGGAAGGTTGAATGTATTTTCTTCAAATTTTAAATACCGCGGAGTTAAAATTTTCTAAAATCAAAATATAAAGAAGTTAAAAGATAAAAAAAATTCAACATAATATATATATACATATATATATATATATAATAATACATTTTCTTATCTATCTACCCAATTTAATTTTTCAGCAAAAAGGCATCAAATTTTTTGGACAAGGGGATAACTTCACTGTTGATTAGTATAACATCGGAGATGTCAAGTTCGAATTTTGAAAATAAAATTATATTTAATAGGAGTGAAAAATCTAAAAGTTATGGGTCAGGTCAATACTTGCTAATGACAGACTAACCAAAGATGGAGCTACACGGTTTAAAAGACATTTAATTGAATTTCTTTTAGTTAGACAGTGCAAATAAGGTAAAAATAATTTAGGTTGTTAGCAGCTTCATATTAATTGGGAGTGTCAACCAAGTTTTGTTCGAAAAACCATTAATCTTTGGTAGACCTACTAAAGGTTTCTTTCCAACACCATGTTTTTAAAAACAAATCAATATATGAGAAACGTAATCCAAAAGAAAATATATCTTTTCAAGAAAATTGGTCGGTAGGGTAGTTTGAAATTTTTATTTCAACCAAGTAATTGAGAGATAGGGTTAACAAAGAAAATGAAACAAATTCTTTTATCGGTTGATGTTTCTTCATCTCTAGCAAGAATTATATGGAAGTCGCCTTTTCAATATTAATAATTTACAATTTTAATATTTTGATACGTTACACATATTTTTAAAAACATAATCCACCTTATACATATTTTTAGGAACATAATCTTAGTTTTTAAAATTCCAGTTATTATCAAATTAAGAGCCCATTCATATTAGCTGACGGTAAATAGCTTGCTTTAAGTATTAAAAAATATTTTTAAATAATGAAACTAATTTTATAAATAAACAGTTATATATTTGAATAACAATATTAAAACTGTTAATAAGTAGTGAATATGTTTGATAAAATAATATTGATAAGCTGTTCTTTTGTTAGAATGACTAAAATACCCTTATAATATTTATAAAAAATATAATTTTAAAATTATTCATGTAAAGAAAAAGAGGAACATGTATTAGTGTTTGTTCTATTATAAAATAAAGATTGCATTTTTTTAACTTCGTTCAAATAATAGTTGTACTCGTAGGAAATTCTTCTGTTTCTCAGTATGATCTCTATCATCAACGGGTATGTGAAAATGAAGTTGGAGTTTCGTTTTGAGAAAGATATATTAAGAATTAAAAAAAATATTAAGGATAAAATAGTAAGATAGTTGATCAAATCAAAGATGCTTATTAGCTAATCATAAGTTGGAGACAATCATCTTATGACTTTTTGCTAATTTTGACCTATAAAGGATGTCAATGATTCGATTTGATCGATTATTTTTTAAAAAATTATATCATACTAATTGTTTGATTACTCTATGATGTATAACCAAAATTAGGCTTTCGAAATAGACCCAATTCGATGTGATTTGATTAATCACATGATATACCGCTCTTATTAGGAAGAGTCATAATCAAATTTGTGTACTATATCATCCTTTGCAATTTAGATAGTCTGTTGTATTTGTACATAGATTATTATTTTATCAGTAAAGTTGGTCATAGATGCTTCAAAAACATCTATCTTTTAATATATATATATATATATATGTGTAATTGAATATACAAAACAAATGTGGAGAAATCTCACCTCGATATCCAATAGCCTACAACTAATGTTAATGGATTGAGTATGTCTTTTGAATGCTAAAACTTAAAGTTTTGATAATCACAAAGAACAAATTAATGTTGAGTACTTGAATTGTTGTAGCAGTGTCAATAGATTTTGAATTTGATATTATACTCCTTTTTAACAAAATTTGCGCCTAAGGCTCAAGATAAGTTTTTTAATACTTACTCTCTCTATATATATATAGGCTCAATTGAAATTTTTTTGGATACTTATATAAAATTAAAAAATTACCTTAATTATTCAATACGGTTATAAATTATATTGAAATCTTTGATTTTTTTTTTAAATTCAACAAAAAATTTATTCGGATGATTCGGTTCAATTGATGTTTTAAAAATAATTAACACCTCTTATGAGCACTTTGATATTTATCAAATGCACATAAACTAGAAAGTACTTATAAATCAGTTTGACCAAATTATAAATTTAACCAAATATCTTTTGAAAAATAAAATAGTAACAACAACATACCAGTATAGTATTATTTGAACCTTGTACCATGATTCATGTGCTTCATTAACCTTTAATCTAAGGTCATGTTCTCGTAAGTTGAAGTTGCACCATATCTTATCTAATCAGTTTTCCTCAATATTTCTTTTGCCTACCTCTACCTCTCCTAAATCTCACCTAAGATAATCTCTCACACCTCTGTACTGGGTAATCCTCATGTTTCTTCTCACATGCCTGAATCATCTTAGCCTCGTCTCCCTCATGTTATCCTCTAACGAAGACATGCCCACCTTGCCCCCAGTATCTTCATTTATGCTCCTATCTCTCCTTGTATGCCCATGCATCCATCTCATCATCCTCATTTTTGCAAATTTCAACTTCTAAACATGTGAGTTTTTGGCTGGCTAATACTCCATCCCATACAACGTAGTTGGACTAACAACCACTCTATAGAACTTACTTTTAAATCTTGATGGTATCTTCTTGTCATACAAAACTTCAGATGCAAGCCTTCATTTCATCCATCTTACACCAATATGGTGTATGACATCCTCATCAATTTTTTCATTACCTTGGATTATAAACTCAAGAAACTTGAAACTTTCTCTCTTATGCATGGTATAGGTGCCAATTCTCGCTTCCATGCTTGCCTCATAAGTCATGTCGCTGAACTTGCACTCTAAGTACTCTGTCTTGGTCCTGCTCAACCAGAGCCCTTTGGACTCTGGGGTTTGTCTTCAAGCCTCCAGTCCAACATTAACTTTGTTGCGAATTTCGTCGATCAAAACTATGTCATCTGCAAATAACATAAATCAAGGCACCTCACCTTGGATATGCTGCGTTAATTCATCCATAGCTGAGGCAAATAGAAACGGGTTAAAAGTTGATCCTTGGTGCAAATCCATCACTACAGAAAAGTGCATCGAGTCTCCTCCTACTATCCTTACTTTGGTCTTAGCTCCAATATACATGTGTTTAATCGCCTTAGTATATGTCACAGGTACAATTCTAGCTTCCAAGCATCTCTATAGAACCTTCCTCGGGATGTTATCGCATGCATTTTCTAGGTCAAGGAACATCATGTATGAGTCTCTTTTCCTCTTCCTATATTGCTCCATCGATCTCCTTACAAAATGATGATTTTTTAGTTGACCGCCCCGACATGGGTTCGAACTGATTCTCAGAAATAGACAAGTCCCTCCTCATTTTCATCTCCACCACTTTCTCCCAAACCTTCATAGTGTAGCTTAATAACTCAATATCTTTAGCCTTTACAATTTTAAATGTCATCCTCATACTTGTACAACATACCCGCGTACTCCGCCTTTATTTTTTAGATATTTTAACTGTATTAAAAATAATATTCAATAACCCTAGATTTTTCCTGTCTCTGTTTTTTTGAAATTTCATGAGAATCTCATCTGAACCAATTATTCTTGCTCATCCTACAAATAGCACCTGCTGATAGACACATGAAATGAAATAAAAGGAGGGAGTACTTTGGCATCTATATTGAATCCATAAGTTCCAAATATGTCAGGTAAACAGGTGAAACTTCCTTTTGTTTGTTATTCACATACCAAATCCCAATGTGGAGAAGAAAGCAAAGCTGCAAACAACTGCCCATTTAACTTTAATTATTATTACCACCGTATACTATCTTTGGATTTGTGCGCGAAAGAGAAGATAAGTGGGCCACCCCATTCTGCAATATACGGCCCATGCAATCAAAAGGCATCTTCCTCCGTGCGCTGCGAATTCAATTCCCTTTCATGGGCCCATTCCCATCATCCTCAACCAACTAAGCTCCCTTTTTGTCATTCCTTTTTTTTAATAAAAAAAGTAGAAACAAAACAAAAACTAACAAAGAATTAATTAGAGTAGGAGAAAACGAAAATAAATTTTGATACTAGATACAATCTGATTTACTTTAAGAATTCAAAACGAAAAAACAAAATTGACAAATTTAAGATAGAATTTATATTTTAGACGAAGAAATTTTCTTTTAGAAAAAGAGTTGATGAAAACAAGAAATTATTTTTCGCAAATATTTCTTTCAACATAAATAATATGAAATAAATTTAGTGAAGTGCGAGTTGGATATACTATGATGATCCATATTGATTAGCCAAAATATAATAGGGAATTAATCAAAACAAGTATAAATATTTAATTGGACATAAATATTTACATGGTGAAATTATTATCAGTTATGTCAATTTTATTTATTGTTGTATTTTAATATAAAATTATGTCTATACTTGATCGATCGGCTTTATTTATCAAATCTGTTATTATTTGTAAAGTTGTGGATATATTTTTTTTAATGTATCTGTGTTTAATTTTTTTTTAATGAGAAAATTTGATGTGAACTTCGAAATAAATATTGCATGCAAAATTATTCGAAACGAGTAGCTCAGCAACCTCATTCACGGTTTTGACCACTTTAATATATTTTGGTTGAATTATTTTGGACAGTTAGTCCTTAAAGGTGGACAAATACAGCTAATAATTTGGTCTTTAGGATTACACTATTGACTACTTTAATATATTCAAATTCTCACCAAATATACATATTTCTTTTATGTCCGTCGGATCACATGTTCACATAGCTAAGTGTACCCACCCGGCTTGAAATTAGGGCCCCGGACTGTTCTAGAAGGATCTAGGGCGTTCTTGACTACACTAGAGTCATCTAGCATGGCCTAGAACATTCTAGGAAATGCTAGGAGGCATAGAAACGCCCCAACACTCCCTAGAACATTCTAGGCTAGTCTAGGATGCTCTAGGCAAGACAAGGCATCTCTAAGATGTCCCACCTTGTAAATATCTAGGTGTGTTCTAGGAAGTTCCATAGATTAGTATAAATAGGGGAGGATGACATTCATTTGCATCCATCCAAGAAGCAAGTAAGCAAAGTTCTTCTCTTGTAAAGCATTCTTTGCAATATAAAAGAGTTCTTTGGCATTTGCCACCAATCCTCTCTTCTTACAAATCTTCCATACTTGAGTTCGTGTGAATAGCCAAGCGTAAACGGTTCTTAGCTAGCAAGGCTAAGTGTTAGAGCTGAACCCTTTCAAGGCAGAGTTAAGGCAACGATTGGGTGCTCCGCGTGGTCTAGATTTTGACCCTGTGACAACTGGTATCAGAGCTTTGGTCGTTAGTGCGCAATGGCTGAAGAATCACACCGTGTCGAGGAGGAGGTTCGTGAGGGAGAGGTCGTGGAGGCCAGGATCTCTAAGAAGGACAAGGCCAAGGGTCGTGGTAAGAGTAAAACCAAGGACCCAACTCTCCCTCCGTTCACAGACGCTAGGGCCATGGAGGCCGAACCTTCTTCAGGCATTGACATGTCCGAAGAACGGATACTTGGTGTTGAAGCCTTTCTTGGGCAGCAAGCGCAAAGGCTAGAAGCGGTGGAGAGCAACTTAAACAACTTGGAGTCGACAGCATTTGATGGATTGGACGACATCAAGGAAACTGTCGCAGAGCTGGCCGAAGAACACCGCGAGGGCATCAGGGTCCTCAAAGTAGAGCACCAAGAGGGCATGACGGCCCTCGAACGCAAACTCATGGCGGTTCTCTCCTCTTTAAAGGAAGAGTTTGAAGCCAAGCTGTAAGCTTGCAAGAGGGAGTTAAAAGCAAGCTCATATGGGGTAGAACGTGCCCCAGCACCCCGTGTAACGGCACCCCCGCCAAAAGAGTTTAAGGGCGAAAGGAATGCCCAAGAGATAGAAAACTTCATCTGGCAGGTGGAGACATACTTCGAGCACCTCGCTATTGAGGATGAGGCTACCAAAATTCGCACGGCAGCCATGTACTTGGGAGATATGGCCATGTTGTGGTGGCGAAGGAAGAAGGCGGAGATGGACAGAGGAGACTGCACCATAGGGACATGGGAGCAGTTCAAGGAAGAACTCAAGAGACAGTTCTATCCACACAATGCAGGGAGGCACGGCATAAGCTGAGGGAGCTAAAGCAAACGTCCACCATCCGAGAGTATGTGAAGGAGTTCACTAAACTCTCTCTCCAGGCGCCCAGCATGACCGACGACGACTTGCTATTCTTTTTCTTGGACGGCCTACAGAATTGGGTCCAACAGGAGCTAGAAAGAAGGCAAGTGCGATCACTCGACGAGGCTATTGCGGTAGCGGAGTCGCTGAAGGATTTTCGCTCGGAGTCCACTAAGGCCAAGGATAAGGCCAAGTCTGCCACAGCCAAGGCAGAAACGGGGGATAAGTATAGGAACAAGGCCAGCAACAGTAAGTCCTACCGGAGTTCAACGTCAGACTTCCGCAAAAGCTACTTGGACAAGAAGAAGACGACCCCGTCACAATTCAGAGGGTGCTATCTTTGCGGAGGAGACCATCTAGCACGACAATGTTTCAATTGGGGCAAACTCGGAGCCATAATTGCTGCCAGCCAGCAGCAAAAGGTACAACCTTCGGAGGAACAAGCAGGGAGTTCAAAGGACTTCCCAAACCAGATGACTCTCAACGGTCATATGAAGCTGATGGCCATGGCGGCTCAGCCGCTTCGTGCCCAGCCAAGAGAGTCTCTGTTTATTGAAGCCGTGGTCAACGGGAAACACACGCGCATCCTTGTCGACACAGGAGCGACACACAACTTTATTACCAAGAACAAAGCAGAAGCTCTTGGGATGAAATATGGTGCAACTGATGGCATGATGAAAACTGTTAATGCACCACCGGCAACAGTCAGCGGCATTGCTCCTCAGGTACCGATCGCTTTGGGAGACTGGAAGGGGCACGCCAATTTTATCATTGGGCCAATGGACGTATTCGATATTGTACTAGGACTGGACTTCTGGTACAATGTGGACGCATGGATTTCTCCATGTCGCAGCCAACTCCTAATCCTTGAAAAGGGAGTTTCCTGCGTCGTGCCGCTTATCCGTGTTCCGCAAGATGAAATGCGCCTATCGGCCATACAGCTGGCTAAGGGCGTCAAGAAGGGTGAACCAACCTTTCTTGTTGCCATAAAGGAGGTTTCACAGGAGTCCCAGGAAGCCGAAGCGATACCTCAATGTGTGCTGCAAGTTTTAGAAGAAAACAAGGATGTAATGCCGGAAGAGCTTCCCAAAAAGCTACCACCAAGAAGGGAAGTAGATCACAAGATAGAGCTTGTTCTAGGGGCTAAGGCACCCGCCATGTCCCCTTATCGTATGGCTCCACCAGAACTGGAGGAACTCCGAAGGCAATTACAAGAACTACTTGAGGCCGGCCATATTCGGCCATCAAAAGCACCGTTTGGAGCGCCGGTGCTATTCCAAAAGAAGAAGGAGGGTACTTTACGACTTTGTATCGACTACCGTGCCCTTAACAAAGTCACAATTAAGAACAAGTACCCCATTCCACTCATTGCGGATTTGTTTGACAGACTAGGGCAAGCAAAGATCTTCTCAAAGATGGACTTGAGAAAAGGATATTATCAGGTCCGCATAGCTGAGGGGGATGAAGCAAAGACAACTTGTGTTACCCGATATGGAGCTTTTGAATGGTTAGTCATGTCGTTTGGACTAACCAACGCCCCCGCAACATTCTGCACGCTAATGAACAAGCTGTTCTATCCATACTTGGATAAGTTTGTGGTCATCTATTTGGATGACATTGTCATTTACAGTAACAGCTTGGAAGAACACCTGGAGCACCTGCGAAAAGTCTTTGAGGTGCTAAGGCAGAATAAGTTGTTTGTAAAAAGAGAGAAATGCAGCTTCGCCCAGTCGTCAATACAATTTCTTGGGCACACGATTTGCCACGGGCAAATCAAAATGGATAGCGACAAAGTCGAAGCTATCCGCAGTTGGGAGGCCCCGACGAAGGTAGTAGAGTTAAGATCATTCCTTGGCCTCGCCAACTATTACAGAAGGTTCATAGCGGGATATTCTACCATTGCCGCCCCGCTCACTGACTTGTTGAGAAAGGACCGAGAATGGGCTTGGTCCAATGCATGTAAAAAGGCGTTCGAAGACCTCAAGGATGCTATCACAAAAGAACCAGTGCTAGCATTACCCGACTTTTCCAAGGAGTTCGAAGTGCAGACGGACGCGTCAGAATTTGCCATTGGAGGAGTCTTGATGCAGGACGGCCATCCTATCGCTTTCGAAAGCAGGAAGCTGAATGATGCCGAGAGAAAATACACCGTCCATGAAAAGGAGATGACGGCCATAGTCCATTGCCTACGGACGTGGCGTCACTATCTTTTGGGAGCTCACTTCACAGTGAAAACAGACAATGTAGCCACTAGTTACTTTCAGTCCCAAAAGAAATTGACTCCGAAGCAGGCTCGATGGCAGGAGTTTCTGGCGGAATTTGACTTTACCTTGGAGTATAAACTGGGAAAAGCCAATGTGGTAGCAGATGCGCTAAGCCGTAAGGCCATCTTAGCGCCTATGATCAGTTCAGCAAGTAGCAACATCATCGACACCATCAAGGAGGGCATGTTGAATGATCCTGTCGCAAAGCAACTTCTTGACTTTGCCAAACAAGGCAAGACCAAGAGGTTCTGGCATGAGGAAGGCCTGTTATACACGACAGGTAGGAGGATCTATGTCCCAAAATGGAAAAACTTGAGACGAACATTGATGAAGGAGGGACATGATTCCACTTGGGCAGGACACCCAGGGCAAGAGCGAACGGCAGCGTTGATCGAGGCATCGTACTATTGGCCACAAATGAGGGACGACATTGAGACATACGTGCGAACCTGTCTTGTCTGCCAGCAAGACAAGACCGAGAATAAAGTCCCCGGAGGCCTACTGGAACCACTGCCCATCGCAGAAAGGCCGTGGGACAGCGTGACGATGGACTTCATCACCTGTCTCCCCAACTCAGAGGGCTTTGGTACCATAATGGTCGTGGTGGATCGCTTCTCAAAGTACGCAACATTCACTCCCACCACCGCCAGTTGTAAGGCCAAAGAAGCTGCCCGCTTGTTTCTAAGAGATGTAGTAAAGTATTGGGGAGTGCCCAAGCACATAATTAGCGACAGAGATCCAAGGTTCACAGGACATTGTGGAGGGAACTCTTCAGCCTTCTAGGCTCAGAGTTATATTTTTCAACAAGCTTTCACCCCCAAACTGATGGGCAAACGGAGAGAATCAATGCTTTGTTAGAATGCTACCTGCGACACTATGTGAGCGCCAACCAGAAAGACTGGGCCAAGTTACTTGATGTTGCCCAGTTCTAGTACAATTTACAAAGGAGTGAGGCGACTGGAAAGAGCCCATTTGAATTGGCTACGGGGCAACAACCCAACACCCCGCAGTCACTGCCCGCACAAGTTGGGATGAGGAACCCAGGCGCATACTACATGGCCAAGGCCTGGGAAGAGCAGCTAGACATGGCCAGGGCCTATCTTGACAAGGCAGCCCGCAAGATGAAGCGGTTTGCTGATAAAAAGAGGCGTCCCGTGAATTACCAAATCGGAGACAAGGTCATGGTGAAACTGAACCCTCAGCAGTTCAAGTCCTTAAGAGGCGTCAACCAACATCTAATCCGGCGCTATGAAGGTCCCTTCGAGATTATTGCCAAGATTGGCAAGATCTCTTATAAACTTGACATGCCTCGGCATCTGAAGATCTACCCAGTCTTCCATGCAAGCCAACTCAAACCTTATCATGAAGACCGGGAAGACGTAGAGAGGGGTCAGGCCAAGAGAAGCCAAATTTTCATCACCCCGCCTGCTATAGACAAGCAGATTGAGGCAATCATGGACTACCAGCTAGTTCGAGGGAAAGGTTGGAACAATCAAGCAGAGATGTTCCTCATACACTGGAAGGGCCAGTCTCCAGAAGAAGCAACCTGGGAACGCTATGAAGACTTATGGCAGTTCAAGGATCAAGTGCATGCGTTCCTGAGGCAGCAGCAGCAGTCGCAGCAGCAGCACGGCGCCGAGGACGTCGCCGATTCAGGTGGGGGAGTCTGTACCCACCCGGCTTGAAATTAGGGCCCCGGACTGTTCTAGAAGGATCTAGGGCGTTCTTGACTACACTAGAGTCATCTAGCATGGCCTAGAACATTCTAGGAAATGCTAGGAGGCATAGAAACGCCCCAACACTCCCTAGAACATTCTAGGCTAGTCTAGGATGCTCTAGGCAAGACAAGGCATCTCTAAGATGTCCCACCTTGTAAATATCTAGGTGTGTTCTAGGAAGTTCCATAGATTAGTATAAATAGGGGAGGATGGCATTCATTTGCATCCATCCAAGAAGCAAGTAAGCAAAGTTCTTCTCTTGTAAAGCATTCTTTGCAATATAAAAGAGTTCTTTGGCATTTGCCACCAATCCTCTCTTCTTACAAATCTTCCATACTTGAGTTCGTGTGAATAGCCAAGCGTAAACGGTTCTTAGCTAGCAAGGCTAAGTGTTAGAGCTGAACCCTTTCAAGGCAGAGTTAAGGCAACGATTGGGTGCTCCGCGTGGTCTAGATTTTGACCCCGTGACATAAGGCCCTCATTATGCCACATGATAATTTTAATTTATTCACCATTTTTATATACAAACAAAAATCTTATTAAGTTATTCTTTTAAAAAAAAATGATATATTTTTTCTGTATATTTTTATTCATTCAATATGTTTTAAAGTAAATATTTATTAAAATTTTAAAAAATAATTTATTCTTTTAATACATATTTTACCTTTATTATTGATGCTTTAATTATTTTCAATTTATTTATTAATATAATATAATAAATTTATTAGTTTAAAAATATATCAAGTCAATCATATAATAAATAAAGAAGTATGAACGAAGGAAGTAATATGATATTTCCTTTATTAATATTTTTGTGACGTGGAAGAAAGGTTGTTCCCAGTTATTATTCTCGATTTATAAACCAATGGAAGTCTCTTTTACTATATATGCAAAAGAAGATAAAATTGGCAGTCCACGTCACAATAAAAGTTACTTTCTTCGGCATAAAATATCTGTTATAATTTTTTAAAATAAAATTAATTATTTTATTATTTTATTAGTAGTAATTTTTTTTCAAAACTGTAAGAACGTTAATAGAATAAATACTTAATTTAAAATATATTATGTTTTAAGACATAAATGAGATTTTAATAATAAATAATTCTTTTGATTTTTGTTTCTCTAAATGAAAAAAAAATTATATTTATCTCCTCGTTGTTTTGATATATTTATTTTTATCATTTAATTTTTAATATATTTATTTTTGAACTGTTAACTTCTATGTTCTCACTTTTATTATCATATATTATATTTTATGCGACATTTACGTGATGCCAACCTAACTAATTCATTAAACTTACTTTCTAATATCCTTTTCCTCGTCACTCTCTCGACTCAAAGGAAAAACACAGAGCTGGGTATGTTTTCCGCCAAAAAAAGAGTACCAGTATTACTTAATAGAACAATATTAAAAGACATGAATCTGTCAGTTAATAGGCAATCTCAAGTAGGGGTGGGCAAAAAAACCGAAAACCGAAAAACCGAACTGAACCGAATTAATTCGGTTTTTCGGTTTCGGTTTTTTCGGTTTTTCGGTTCGGTTTCGGTTTTTTTTTTTTTAAATTTCGGTTTTTCGGTTCGGTTCGGTTTTCATATTTCGGTTTTTCGGTTTTTCGGTTTAACCGATTTTTTTTTTTTTTTTTTTTTTTTTTTTTACTTAATTTCAAAAAAATAAAAATATGACACCCAACCCCAATCTCAAAGCACATTTACATTTAGAGAATTATTTATATAATTGATACAATTGCTTAAGTTTTTTTTACAAATAACAAGTTTTATAATAGTTTTAGCATGTTAAGAAAATTCTTACTATTATTAATATGCTTTGAAAGAAAAATGAAATATATAATATTTATTTAACAAGAAATTAGGGACCATAGATTATTAAAATCCTAAAAGACCCTTAACTTTTTATTGGTTTTGTTATAAGGATATTAAGCATATGAGAAAATTTATTATCAAAAAGTCAAATGTTATGTATGTACTACTAAATGTAAATCAATTGATCTCACTATTTTCTTTATTTAAAAAGTTAAAATTAAGCTTAGTTGAATTAAACTTTAGAATTCAAACTTAAAATAATTTATTTTGAATTTAAAAAGACAAAACAACTAATTTTTAATTTAAAAAGTAGCTCATTTTGTAAGTTAAAAAATAGCCCATTAATTAGGCCCATAACCGAAAAAACCGAATTAGAAAAACCGAAAAAACCGAACTGAATTTGAAAAAAACCGAACCGAACCGAATTAGTTTGGTTCGGTGTTCGGTGCACAATATGAAAAACCGAAAACCGAAAAAACCGAACCGAAATTTTAAAAAACCGAACCGAAAAACCGAATGCCCACCCCTAATCTCAAGCGCCTGTCGAATTTCTACTGCTAAAAAATTATTAGTTTTTATTAAAAAATTTCACTTAAAAATATTAAGTAACTATTCTCATTGATTATGATGGGAACAGAAAAAATAATAGTATTTTCACATGGAAAAATCATGTAATTTTTCACTATTTCAGTGAGAATCTATTTCCCACCATGCAATTTCTTAGTGAACTTGTTCGGTGGGAAATGAATGAAAAAAATCAGGTTTTATAACACAAATTTTCTATTGATTTGTGGTGAAAAAAATCTCTATTTCTAGTAGTATCTATTTTCATCATAAAGAGGAAGAACTTCTTATTACTTGAGGAAAAAGATTGTTGTGAGAAAATTATATTGGGTTTGTTTTTCCTTTGCACTTGAGAGTCTTTATTGACTAAAGGGTTCAAGTTAACCAGGACCAAGACATAATATATGAAGTGTAAATTTAATGACATGATGAATGATGCCGGTGTAGAAGTGATGTTGGACACACAGATCATCCAAAAGAGACAAATTTATAAGTACCTTGGGTCTATTATTTAAGGAAATGGAGAGATCGACGAGGATGTTGCTCATCGTATTGGTGTAGGCTGGATAAAATGGAGGCTCTGGAACCTTATGTGATAAGAAGGTGCCAACAAAATATAAAGGCAAGTTCTATAGAGTGGTAGTTTGACCAACTGTGTTGTATGGGGCAGAGTGTTGGTCAGTCAAGAACTCCACATTCAGAAGATGAAGGTTGCAGAAATGAGAATGTTACGGTGGATGTGTGGGCATACTAAGAGAGATAGAATTAGAAATGACGACGTCCAGACTAAGGCGGGAGCGACTACATTGGAGGAAAAGATGCACGAGGCGATGCTGAGATGAGTTGAACATATAATGAGGAGATGCACGAGTGTCCCAGCTTGGAGCTGTGAGAGATTGGCTATGGATAATTTTAGGAGAGATAGATAAGGTATATCGAAGAAGTATATAATATGGAGAGGTGATTAAATAGGATATGACTGCTTACCAAGGACTTGACCTTAGATAGGAAGGTGTGGAGAACACATATTAGGATAGCAGGTTAGTAGGTAGCAGTATGTTGCCTTATTTTTTCGTTTTCATTAGTAGGTCTAGTATAGTTTATATAGTTGCTTGTCCTTTGATTTCTGTTACTATCTGTTGTTCCTTATATCTCGATAGTGTATTGTTGTTGTATATTGTTATACCCCGTAAAAATTTCCAACACATAGATGGCCTATTAGCGTGTTGGTTAAGAGTATTTGAAGGCCATACATGCTAGAAAAAGGCCCGGAAAAAGACCGGACGAGAAACTTGTCGAACCATCGCGGAAGGAGCCGGGGCAGAGCCCCTCCGCGATGGCAACGTGTCATGGAGGTGGAGCCTCCGCGTTGGCTCCGTGACACGTTGGCCCTGTCTAGCCCCAAGTATATAAGCCTCCAACTTCGGTTTTTAATCTCATTTTCATCAAATAATTTCCAGAAACTCGAAGAGAAACAGAGGGTGCGAGGTTTGTTGATAAATTATCGCTCGATTACGCCATCAAATGCGGTCCAAACTCAAATTAACTCCAGATACTGAGGGGTATTAAGCAGTGAGGAGCGTTCCTATGGGTTTAGTTTCGCGAAATTCGGCTGGGGAATCATCGTGCTACTGAACTAAGATAAGTGGAATTGCTCCAAATTAGTGTCAATATACTCCTAGCCTTAAAGTGAATATTTCTCCCTTCTGGACTTTCAAGAAATAGCGAGTTTTTGACCGTCTTTCGATAAGCCAAAGTTTAGACTATAAATATATCGAAAGTGACGTTTTCTTTCAGAATATTGGTGTATTTGGTTCTAATTAACATATATATGAATGTAGTTGGGAGAAACAACAGAAGTACCGACGGAAATCACATCGGTCAGTCGGGTACTCGGAAACCAGGTATGTAAAGCTATTCTTTCGGCAAGCTAGGAAGTACAGTCTAGAAAATAAATAGAATAAAGGCTATTAACAGATACCCAGCGTACAGGAACGATTTTAGTGTAGTTTCCAGCAAGCATGCTAGTATATCATTACATATCATGCGATAATCAAAATAACGGATAGCCAGATGATTTTAGATAGTAACGTGGTATCAGCTAGTAGCTCAGCATGTTCTTACGTAATACCCAGAATGGAAGTTGCAAAAGTAGTATAATGAATTAGCAAGATTACAGATAGTATGTATTACATTTGTTGAGACTGTATCCGGTAACAGATGACACATCTTATGTTATTGAGCTATAGCCAGTTATAGATGGCACGTTCTATATTATTGAGTTATATCCAGATATAATCAGATCAGTAATTAAATATAGAAATAGCTCCAGATACAGATATAGCTCCAGAAACAGATATAACTCTAGAAACTGATATAGCTTCAGATCACGGATATCAATAATCAGATAAACAGATAAAAGCCAGGTGGCAGTTAGCCCAGCAGCCAGAAATAGTGTAAAACAGAATATAGCATCAGTTGTTTAGTATGGTCTGGCCTTGAAATAAAAGAAGAGAATATGATTAGTATTTTTCATTTGAGCATGCTTGTTGTGTGTGTGATTTGCATGTTGAGACTTGTTATGGCATGTGGGTACCTTCAGCATCCCCGCCGCCCCTGGGTTATAGCTGTGTCGATACCAGATTCAGATACCGCCACCAGTTGGGCGATGTCGTCCGCCTAGAGGACGATGATGGCCGACCACCATGATAATACGGTCCAGATTACCCTGCTTGCAGGGGCAGTTCAGTTCGCTCTGCGCAGAGCCAGATTACCCTGTTTACAAGGGCAGATTACTCTGTGTGCACTTGTGGCCGGGGGCAGTTTCAGATACAGATTTTTATAAAATTACCCTGTTGCGTGCTTGCACCCAGGGGCAGTTTCAGTCACAGATACAGCAGCAGATTACCCCGTGAGCACTTGCGCCCAGAGGCAGGAGTCTTCGGACTCAGACACAGTTTATTGTCGGAGGCCAAGGCCTGAGCTACGTACCCAAGGGGGCCGGTAGGAGGAGCTCACAGTTATCAGATGAGTGGAGTGACCTATTTTTGGTTGGTTTAGACCCGGGTAGGGGTAAATAGATTGTTCTGTTGGTTGGCACCTTCCGGCTTATGGGGGTCGGTCAGGTATTGTGTGTATTTATATGTATATCTATATGTGCTACTAGATACTGATGGACAGTAAGACGACACGTCATCAGGTACGCTAAGTTTAGTTACATAATAGGTAAACTCTCCCCAGTTATCCTCAGCTAGATAGACTCAGCTACTTCCTGCTTGTATTCCATGTTATTGTTGTTACCCATTTCGGTTGTATATTTCAGTTTGCTTTACATGCTCAGTACTTGTGGTACTGACGCCCGTGGGGGTGCTGCATTGCTTTCCTGTAGGTACACATAGATGAGGAGTCGATCCCTCGTGATCCAGTCAGCAGAATTATCAGCTCCTATCCTCCGGAGCTAGACAGTCGGAGGTTGTTCCTATTTCCTTTTTGATTACAGTTTGGGTAGGTCGGGGCCCTGTCCCGACCATTCTATTATAACTTCCTAGAGGCTTGCAGTCTGATGTTTTCTGTGGTCGTGGAGCCAGTCGTGTGGGGTCGTGCATGTATATATATGTTTAGTTGTTGATGTTGGCCGCGTGGGGCCTTCTTCGGGTTATAGTTAGTGACCTTGGCGGTCATAAATGTGAATAGCAGTTGCTTCAAATTATAGTGTCATTGTTCTGGTTAGCTGTTGTGCATTGCATGTAGCTATAGGCCTAATCGGCCGGGGGCTATATTTACAGCTGCTATATAGCCGGTTCGTTTCTTGAAATAGAGCTAGAGTCTAGCAGGCACCAGGTGCCCGTCATACCCCCCAAGGTGGGGTGTGACATATATATAGTATTGCACTATTTACTAGTTACTTCTTTGATATTATCTGTTGTATCTTGTACTGCTATTACTTTTTCCTTTTAAACCGAAGGTCAATAGGAAATAGTTTCTCTACCTCTAAGGTAGGGATAAGATCAGCATACATTTTACCCTCTCTAAACCTCAATTTGTGAAATTATATTGGGTTGTCGTTATTGTTCTACTTGAAAGTCCTCATTAGTTGTGTATGTTTTTCTTTTTTCTTTGAAGTGAGAGTCTCACGAGAGAAAATGTATTAGGAAATGAGTTTATTAAGTTAGAGAGATATATATAATGAGTTTATTAAGTTAGTTGGGTTGGATGTGTATATATATATATATATATATTGGATTGAGTAAAATAATTATATTGTGATGAAATTTTAATTGGGATGAAAATGTATTTACGTACGAGTCATATAGATGCCACATGTGATAATAAAGGTGGTGAAATGGGAGTTATCAATTATGGATAAATATATGTCCAAAATTGAATGATAAGAATAAATATATCAAAAAAGTATAACAAGAGTAATATTTTTTTTCTAAAAATACAAATACAAAAATGATCCTTTTTTATTTTTTTAAAAATATGTTAAAAAATATCACATAATATATAATTTGAGACGGAGAAAGTATCATCGCTGCGTGAATGTCACCTGTAAAAGGATCTTTTTAGGATAATTTAGATATCAAATAGAAAATTGCTTCCTAACATCCCATAATGTCAATTTGCCAGTCGAATTAAAATGAAGGCCCTGGTAAAAGGTAAATACGCCAAAAATGCCGTAAATTACGATTTTCTCCATTCCAAAATACTTATTAAATTTTATTTTCAAAAATTAATTTAATTAATTTATAATATATTAATTTAATATTTTAAAATTATATTAAAAAATAGCTCAAAATCAAAATATGTTCAGTCTAGGAGAAAAATTAACAAAAATGCTATTTATTTCATTAGAATAAAAATTAAATTTTATAAAATAAAAGAGTTTTACAAAAATTGTCAATCACCGGATATCATTAAAAGTGTTATGAAATATTAAAATAAGAAGAAGAATATTGTAGAGAAAGAGAGAATAGTTCTTATTTCTCTTGAGGGATTAAAGGGATGAATTACAATGAATGGAAAATTCTTTATTTATAGAAAAAATTAACCCTAACTTAGACAATTCACTATAATACAAATACACATTAAGAGCTTATCTGATTGCAAGTTCATCCAATCATAAGTTTATCAAGTTGCAGGCTTATCCAATGAATATCCACCTAATATAATGTATTTATAACACTCCCCCTTGGATGTTCATTAATAGACAATGTGTCTCGTTAAAATCTTACTAGAAAAAACTCAGTGAAAAAAAATCTAGTGAAAAAGAGTACACATATACAATAATACACATTTTGGCTGGCTCCTTAAAAACTTTACAAGAAAAACTCATTGAGACAAAACCTCGAAAGGGAAAAAGAGTACAACGCGTATTAACTCCCCTTTAATGAGAACATCCTTGAATCTTTGCATCCCGATCATGTGCACCATCTTCTTGAAAGTTGCAGTTGGTAGAGATTTGGTGAATAAATCAGTCACATTGTCACTTGAACAAATCTGTTGCACGTTGAAATCACCATTCTTTTGGAGCTCACGTGTGCAGAAAAGTTTTGGTGAGAAGTGCTTCGTTCTATCTCCTTTTATGAATCTTCCCTTTAGTTATGCTATGCATGTTGTATTATCTTCATATAAAATTAAATAACTTTCCTACATTTCATAACCAACAATCCTTTGACAATATTGGTTAGAAATAATAAACTTATATCAGTATTTTCATTCACTCATATCTCTACGAATAAAAGTGAAATTATATTTTTCCTGCACATTATAAAAATATTATCTCATAGATAGTAATAACAAGATATATAAGTACACCAATTGCACTAAAATACTGTACTTTCTAACCATTTTCATGAGATCGAAATTGATTTATTTACGTTAAGTGATCTTACAGTCATTGGGGTATTCAATAGAACCGATTTAAAAAATTTTAAATCATTCAAGGATTCTCATATATCCTTCACTGTCTATCTAGACATAAAAAAAAATTATTATACACATACAAGTTTTTCATGTATTGTCAAACTTATGAGCAACCTCAAAATAATTGCATGCACCAAAGGAGGACTTCTCCATATAATGATGTTAGGATTTATGAAAAACCTTTATGTCACAAGGCACAAGTTGTACTATTTTACAATTTTATTTATTTCACCTTTCAAACAAGATCCATTTATACCCCATTGACATTATACTTGAATTGCGTATTTTTATTTGGCCAATCATTTATTTGTCCATACTTTTTTGACGGATTTGAGTTCAAGATCCTCATCAATATTTATAATATTGAGCGCTACATTATATCAAAGGTATCGTCGACAATCATTTTGATATCGATCCAATACAACATAACTTATCAAAATCTTTTCATTTTTCATCATTTCAGGTACCTGAACCTTTTCCAAGATTTTATGAAGTATTATGTCGCGGTGCTCCTTTTAAAGAACTTGCCTCATTATTCTTACCATCTTGATCATTTGCTCTTCTCATTCTTCAAGGAGTTTTTATTTCTAGAATCGATTGATATATCACGTTTCAGGCGTGTCATAAATTTGTCCTTCAAGGACTCTTGATTAGAGCATTTCCTGTTGAATTGTAAAATAGGTCATCAAATATATCTGACAATTGATTTACAATATTTTGCAAGTGAATTATCTCTTGAACTTTAAGTTCATATTTTTTTTCGAGGATCTAGATAATTCATCACACACACAATTTTCAGCTACTAATCACTTCTCCCCTCTAATGTTAGAAAAAGTAACATTTACCTCCCAACTTCATTTCGGGACCCATCTTTGTGCGTTGTGGTAAAGCAATTGCATCATATACCGTACACTTAAAGTTTTAGATGAAATTATTTGGTTTTTGACCCTAAACCAATTGTGATTGGGGAACCTTATTGGCTTGATGCATTCAAGTGTTGCTACATGTTAACTAATCATATCTCATACCAAATATTATTTGGGGGTTTTGTTCTCATAATCATTGATTTAGCTATAATTGGAGGCATATAATTTCTATTAAACCAACTTAGATATGATCCAACATTCTCAACATGATTTTATAATTTGAAATTGTTCTCTTAATTTAAAAACTCGAGCAAACAAGTTTGCAAAATCAATTGCAAGTTGATATCAAAGCACATGTGATCATATCATAGATGAATCTATTAGAATTATATAATAGAAAGCGATTCACATGGTAGGTGAATGGACCCATATTCACCTTTTTATAAGTTTCAAAATTTCAGGAAATACAATCTCAATCTTAGCTGATATAATGATCATTCTATTATGAGAACAAACAACACAAGAAAATTCTTGAAGAATCTTTTATTTCTTCAACATATAATCATGTGAATTCTCAATTATTTTTGTATCACATTTGAACAGGGATGACTAATCAGTAATGCCAATTTATCTTTATTTCAGTAAACTTCTAATTTACTTTCGCATGTGATTTCATATTATACCCATATTTATGTACTAAAAATAAAAGAAAGCGGCGGGTAATTTTTTACATAAATATTGATACTCCTCTTCAATTGTAGCAATATGAAGATATTAGATCTTCCCATAATTTATAATTTCAATTTTTTTATGTCTTTGAAACTTATAAGTTTCCTTTTGAGATTTACGACAATAGTAACACATTAGCTCTTCCGGAGCTCTCAATTAATTTTTGTGTATTACCACATATTTCATCGTATCAACATCATTAATAGTTTCTCCACATAATTTCAATTAAGAAACACTTCTGAACGTTGAAGAGTTGTACTAATCATGAACAGACTTATAGTCTTGATGGATCCAATCATATCGTTCCTTTGGGTGGATGACCATCTTCAAGTGGTTATACCTTTCTTTTAGGCTATTCCACAAAATAAGTGGATCCTTAACCGTGAGATATTCAATTTTTAAAATTTCGTCAAGATGATAATGCAAGAATATCATAGCCTTAGCACGATCTTGGTTTGATGTTTTATTTTCACTTTTAATGGTGTCTTCAAGACCTATTGCATCCATATGGATTTCAGCGTCCAACACTCATGAAAGCTAATTCTTGCCCAAACTTTGAAGGTCAATGAAATCAAGTTTCATAAGATTAGCTATATTAAAAGGAAGAGAAAAATTATACCTTAGCCTTCAAATTTTGGGACGGTAGAGTCGTAGGAAAATAATATCGCCAAAGGAATATCATTTCTATGGTTAAGTAATACATCTTTCAAAAATTTTAAAAAATTTTCTTACCTCAAATCTTTTCAAAGTGAATGCTCAACGCAGAGACTCGTGCTGATAACGTGTTATGAAATAATAAAGCAAGAGGAAGAATATTGTAGAGAAAGAGAGAAGAGAGAACCATTCTTATTTCTCTTGAGGGATTAAAGGGATGAATTACAATGAATGGAAAATCCTCTATTTATAGGGGAATATTAACCTTAACTTAGACATTCACTATAGTACAAATACACATTAAGAGCTTATCTAATTGCAAGCTCATCCAATGGTAAATTTATCCAGTTGCAGGCTTATCTAATGAATATCCACCTAATATAATATATTTATAATAAAAAAGTAATAAGTTATAATTTTATATTATATCAATATAATAAAAAATATTTATTAAATATTAATTATAATTTATATAATATAACTCTAAAAAAAATGACAAATATTTAGAAAGGAAAATATAAAAAGTGTCTCAGTCCTATTCTACTGGGCATGTGTCCAAACAATAATATCTTTAATAAAGACTTCCCATTTTCTCATAAACTATGTACTACTTTCATTTAGTTGTCAATATTATTAAAAATTATGAAAAGAGATGCAAAAGAATTACACTAAAATTTTCACTTTCTTTTCAATTATTCCAGAATCGCAATATAATTTCGTTATAAAACAAAATTGGTGCAGAAATTCTAAATATATTAAGAGTTCTATTGTACAAAATAATTTAGTTTGGCTATAATACATGGGTAGTGGAGTTATAATATAATTATGTTAATACTCCAGTTTAAGATGGAGCATGTGGATTATGGATGCCTAACTTGCTAAGTAAATGATGGAACTCTTGAAGTCCTAATGACATTTTGAAGAAGTCGGCCAGTTGATATTTGCTTGAAATATAACAAGTCACTCAGTCTTCAAACAAAATACGTTCGTGTACAAAATAATAATCAACTTCAATATGTCTTATACATTCATGAAACATCGAATTAGCTATTATATGTAATGGAGTGAATTGAATGATCGGTCCGAGGGCTGCTCCCTCTTTTCCTAATGTGAACCTTAAGTCATCAAAACCTTTCTAACTCGGCCTGGCCTAGTCGCCCTACATGACCGGCGCTTCAAAAAGCGAAACTCCCGGTCGTAGTTTGGCGTCCCTATCTTCAGTAGGGGGCCTTTAGTTTTTTGATTAGAGTAGGGGTCGCGAGAGAGCAGAGTGTACCGCCCTGCCATAGGGCTTCCCTCTTTCCTTGGCTCTGCTCGTCTACGCTCCACCCCAGCAAGTAATAATTGAAAATCGATGTTTTCTTTCCTTAGAGTCAAGTGGCTTTCGCCTCCTGCATTAAGATTGAAAGCAAAAACTTGTCGTAAAAAAAGACAATCAATCAGAAAAAAGAAAAGAATATGAAAATTGTGAATCAAGATCTAGATGGATCCTTTCTTTTAAGAATGTATCTAGTTTCATCTTTCTTTCATTAGTCAAGCCACCTTTTTTAAAAAAGGATTGTAGTAATTCAAGTTTGACACTATTTGAAATGACTATCTCATATTGAGAAATTTTGTCTAGTGGCATTCGATCACAGAATCAATTATCGCAAAACAACCTAGTTGGTGTTGACTGTTTCACGTGCAAGAATTTCAACAGGCCTCAATGTGAAATGCTGAACTTTCATGTTTTATCTCTCTCTGTAGGCTAATATTTTTTCAGCTTTCTTCTCTAATGATCATGACATATGTCCTCCTTAAATTCACCATTGATTCAATATTGAGGATCTGCGACTTCACTGAGTCATAGAGCCCTGAATTAAGGCCCATGAAGAATTGGTAAACCCTTTCCTCCTCTTGTCTGCGTTGGTGGTCATATTTTGATTCACAATTGCATTCAGGAAGAGGGTTGAGATCGTTCAGCTCATACCATAGTGCCTTTAGTTTGGCGTAGTAAGTAAGAATGGTCTATCCATCTTGCACGAGTAAATTGATATCTCTTTTGATTTGGTAAATTCTTAGAGCCTTCTTTTGTGAAAAACGCTCCTCTAGATCTACTCAAACTTCTCTTGCAGTTTCAGTATATGCTATGCTACTATGTAAACCTTTATCGAGTGAGTTGAATTTCCATGATATGATCATGGAATTACACATCTCCCATGAGTTTATTTTCTCAGTTTCATCTTTCGATTTTGTGATTGAACCATTCACGAAACCTAATTTATTTTTGGACCTTAGAGCATTTTTTATAGAGTTATACATATCGCATAATTTGTTCCATCAAGTAGGAAAGAGGTAAACGACATCTCGGGATTGTTCAAGGCATGAAAGTGAAATGGTGAATTAAAATCAATCAATGTCACCTTTTCTCCTTTTGAGCCCATTGTTGATGCTTGGGGGATTGCTTTAGATGTTTAGCCAACAAGGCTCTGATACCATGTGAAAGCAGATGCAAAAGAATTGCAGTGAAATCTTCACTTTCTTTTCAATCATTTTAGAGTCGCGACATCTGCTTATATACACGTTACAAGATAGAATCACTATCGGTATATAAATTCTAAATATATTAAGACTTTTATTGTACAATGTAACCTAGTTAGATTACAATACATAGGTTGTGGAGTTAAAATATAGTTCTACTAATAAAAATATTTATTTTAAAATACATATAATTTTATAAAATCAAATAGAATTGATTAATTTTTTTGTTTCGTGTTTAATATTAATTATTCTTAAAGGTAAACAATATTTATTACTCCCCCAATTCAAAGTATTTACTGTATTTTTATTTTACACGTACTTTAAAAATATCAATTAGGAGAAGATTTTAATTATTTTAACCGTACTTATGTCTTAAGATATAGTCTCAAATCTATTTTTGTTATCACCCCATGATAAAGGTTTTTATAGTCTTCAAAAATAATTACTACACTAAGGGTGTGTTCTGTACGAAGAAAAATAATTTTCATGAATTTTTTTTTTCTAAAAAGTAAATGATATCTTACTTATATTCTAGTGTTTGGTATACATGCAAAAAATAATATCCTATAATTACTTGTGTATAATCTACACAAATACAATGAGAGCTAAAGGTTGGGTGGTGTGGATGTGGAGTGGTGGGGATGGGGGCTACGGGGGTTGGGAGTGAATATGAGGTGTATTGGAGGGTGGAGAGGACGGAATGTCACTTGTAAAATTTGTTTTCCGTATTTTCATTAAAAAAGTAATTTTTCTCATTTTTAAACAACTTATTTTTTTAGAGAAAATATTTCAATTTTTTTGACCAACTAAACATGAAAAATCAAAAATTTTTTCCAGAAAATGTTTTTCTTTATACCAAACACACCTGTCACACCCCACCTTGGGGGGTATGACTAACTTGGTATCAGAGCAGGTCGTGTCCCAGGGAGTCTGCAAGCCGTGCTAAGTAGAGTCTTGTCTATGGATGTGTTGTGCACCACATACTATAGGCAGGAGGCTGCGAGGCATGATATGATGGTTACCCTTCCTTCTCAGTCAGTCGTGCTTTAGAGCGGTACAGTATAGGGTTGAGTCCCTGAGAACTTACCGTATTCTTTGATTACAGATACAAAGGCAGATCAGCATTACTCTATCACAGGCAGAAGATCAGAGATAGCAACGGAAGAGAGCATTAGTCAGTTACATGATAGCTACAGCAGCAGGAGGAGGTATCAGAGACCTCCCAGCGTGATACCTTTATTGGCACTATTCCCAGTATACGTTGATAACGTTAGAATAGGAAGTCAGAAGTATAATGTACATATGAGTTGATTTACTTATTAGTTATATAAGATCTGATTAAGACTATAGACAAGGTCAGACCACCAGGTAAGTATGAAAAAGAGAGGGAAATGCAGGAGTCCCAAATACCTCTGTTCGGATATGGTACAGTCAAATGCTTTTGCTTGTTGCAATTAGAAAAGGGCTATTCCCACCCCTTGGTTTTGATGCCAGTATAGTAAAGGGGCATAAGACTTGAGATGGGGTTGCCAAATCAAGCAGTAAGTAAAGATGGGCTGATTGATCCTAGTAAGTATTAGAAGGTATAAAGAGCCCTTATGATTACGTAGGCTGAGCAGACCCTTAAAATAACAAGCCAGTAAAGAAAGTAAGACTGTTAGCCTACCCGAAGTAGGGGTAACAGACCTGCTAGTGATGAATACCTAATAATAGTCGAGTTTGAGTTAGAAAAGGGCCAAGTCCGCCATATATGCTAACAGATAGCAAGATATACCGGTAAGATTATAGTTATGATCTAGTTGTGACATCGAAAGATATAAAGGTCATGTGAATCAGATGGGCTTGAATATATGCCAGAAGAAGTATAGGCCGAGGCTTGATCAGTGATCTTATTAGCAACGAAAGGTAGGTACCTTGAACCCCAGAGTTCAGTTTAAGTAAGATGAGGGGAAGAAGCAGGAATGCCAGATTTGATGGGGAAATCAGGGTTACCCCCCCCCCAGATTAATAGAGTATCGTTTTAAGGATTAAGCTTCGGGCTGACAGTAGGATTGCGGTTCAGAATACCGCAGTATGTCCGCTATGGAAAAGTTAAAAAGTTACTGATACAGCAATTCTAATCTAGTGTAGCCTAGAGCTAAGGCCCAGCAGACAATCATGGGCTCTTAATATATGCCTACGTAAGGCTACAAGATTCGAACGTTGACCCCACATCGCAAGAGTGGCGGAATTTCAGATAGCAGACAATAACTAAGGTGTTTATGTTTGTTACTCTCAGAATGGGGTGGCAATACAACGAAATGATAAGTCAGGGCAAGAGATAGTATTAGGCTGTAGAAGCGGTGTATCATGTATGGTATGAGACTCAGCAGAACATGTCAGAGATTATGAATTACCGCAGAATTCAGTACATATTGTATGTAGCTAGCGATATATATGTATACAGATAATAGATATGTTGTAAGTGGCTACCTATAAGGGCTATAATCACAGATGCTGATTAGTAATAGAAAGCATATACAAATTGCATTGCAGGACACCCCCTTTGCCAAAAAAAAAATATAAGAAAGAGGGAGAAGAAAGAAAGAAAAGGAGAAGGGAAAGGGCTGAATTATGTATGAAATCATAGAAACTATCTCCGTTCTCAGTTATTAAGTTAATAGATTTATATGTTGTTGCCAGATCTAGGCCCTAGGAGCTTATCAGAGTTAATGGCCTAAAACAGATGGCTAGATGATAAGGGCGCAGTAGACGGTCTACCGACCAGCTGACGCCTGCATTAGCAGGGAGGCGTCCCTGAAGATCGGTAACAGTAGTGTATATGCTAGAACCAGGATTAGAGGCCGAATAGGCAAATTTCAGAGATTAGCAATACCAGAATTGTTCTAGTATGTCAAGTGGTTGCACGCCATTTTCCCAGCTTTGTAGGTAAGAGTCGGCCTTAGCTAACCTAGCAGTCATTATGTGGAATACTCCATAAGTTAGCTGGCCGTCCCAGTCAGAATACTCGTGGGTACCCCAAAGAAGGGTCCACATCAGTAGTCAGCGACAGACTAGTACTTCAGCTGGTTCTCGTAAGATATTTAGATACAGAGCCCTAGCAGAAGGCCAGTATTTACAGAATAGTTCATAAGACCGAGAATTCCCCAGAATAGTAGTATAAATCCAAGTGGATACACACAAGGCGTAAGAGATTGATAATACCTTGCTAGCACAGTGTTTACTAAGACCAGGGGATCAGTAGACCCCCCGTGGAGACCTAGAGATTGATCGCCTGGGAGTAAGTTTGATTAAGCCCAGCCTTATAGTGGTTCAAGCAAAATAACAAAGCAATTAGATGTCCACAAGTCTGCAGTCATGCATGAACTATAAGTATTTAAGTAGAAAAGTTAGAGCATTGTTAGACTACTGCCACATCCGGGTCATTCAACCCGACTATTCAGTTACTTAAGGTTATGCAGCCAGATCATTAGAGGTCATGGTCAATATCAGGACCCCCTAATCAGATACGGGCACACGGTGTGCAAATAGCCGTTCAAGGTTACCTTAACAACAAGTAGCCTTAGCATGCGGTCAGAAGGCCAGGTAAAGCTCTAGCTATACCGGTAGATTACTTGTCAGATTCTCCGGCATAATAAACCAGTATGACCATCAGTTATATGTCAAATTTTGTAAATGTGAATTTTGGTTGAGTTTAGTAGCCTTTTTGGTCACATTATGTCAGAGGCTGGGGTACAGATAGATATACAGAAAATCGAAGTAGAGAAGACATAGTCTAGACCTACCACTCCAATCGAAGTACGCAATCCCTGCGGTTAGCCGGGTATTCCAGAGGGTTGTGGAAAGATTTTCCACCTTAGCAGCACCTCTGACTAAGTTGACACAGAAGGCAGTAAAGTTTCAGCAGACTGAGGTGTGTGAGCAGAACTTCTAAGAGTTAAAAGTCAGGTTAACGTCAGCTCCAGTGTTAGTATCGCCAGGAGGTACAGAGGGTTGATGCAGCGTGGTAAGGTAATAGCTTATGCTTTCAGGCATTTGAAGAAATGTGAAGAGAATTATCTTACCCGCGACCTGGAGTTAGCTGCAGTAGCTTATGCCTTAAAGAGCGAACATTTTGTATCACCCAGGAAGGGCTAGTATGGTAGCAGACGCCCTTAGTCGTAAATTTATGGGGAGTTGGCATACTTGCCGCCTGAACAGCGGGAATAGATCCGAGAATTTCACTAGTTAGCCGGTTTAGCCGTTCACATAGCGGAAATAAAGGATAACAGAACAATAATACAGAATGTCGCAGCGTTGTCGTTAACGGTGGAAGTAAAGGAACGGCAGTATAGAAACCCTAGCCGGGTTCAATTTGAACATAAGATTCAGCAAGGAGAGGTGACATATTTCCAGATAGCCGGAAAGTTGCGATATAAAGGCCGCATTTGCGCTTCAGATGTTTTGGGGCATTGCCAGCAGCTTATGAGCGAGACGCATTACGCCCGCTATTCTCTCCACCCAGGCGCGACGAAAGTGTGCCATGATATCAAAGAAAACTACGGGTGGCCAGGTATGAAAAGAGAAATTGCTGAATTTGTAGCCCAGTCTCCTAACTGCCAACAGATGAAAGCAGAACATCAGAAACCAGGCGATTTGGCCCAGGACATAACTGTGCCTCTCCGGAAAGGGGAAGCGGTAAATATGAATTTTGTAGCAGGATTACCCCGTACTAAACACAGACATGACTCCACAGGAGTAATAAGTGACAGATCGACAAAATCAACTCATCTCTTATCAGTAAGAACTACCTTCACGGCCGAAGATTATGCTGAGTTGTATATCAGAAAGATAGTCAGATTACATAGAATACCAGTATCTATTATTTCAGACAGATGAGCAGGCTGAGTGCATAACTCAGACGCTCGAAGGCATGTTGTGAAGTGAATATTTCTCCCTTCTGGACCTCTGAAAAATAGCGAGTTTCTGGCCGTCTTTCGATGAGCCTAAGTTTAGGCTATAAACTATATCGAAAGTGACGTTGCCTTTTTGAAATAAAGTTGTATTTAGTATTGATTGACATATTTATGAATGCAGTTGGGAGAGAACAGTTAAAGTACCGGCCGAGCCTCGTCCGACAGACGAATAATTCAAGGATAAGGTATGTAAAGCTAGTTCCTTTAGCAAGTTAGTAGTTTTAGCCCTGTATAGTACGATAGACTCCGTAGTAGAATTCCCGGAGTTGAATGTTAAGTATTGTGCAAAGTTCAGTAAACCTAGTTTGCGTTGTTATATCGTATTCAGTCTGAAAGTTAGAAAAACATGTGCCCAAGGGCAGGTTAGTATTTCAGATTCAGTATAGCCTATTATGTGAATAGCAAGCATATTGTAGAATAAAAAGGAACAGATTTTCATAATAAAAGTCAGTAAAGAAAGGTCAGATAGACAGACAGTTATGGCTACAGACTAGCCATTCGGACAGACAGTATCTTGGCTACAGATTAGCCATACAGTTAAACAGAGATTTCAGAATCAGTATAATCAGTAAAGAATCAGTTCAGTATAGAAACAGATCAGAATAAGAAGTTAGATTCCAAATAGTCTTTTCAGTTATACATGCTTGCTATTTCTATGTGCTATTTATTTGTTGAGACTTGTTGTGGCATGTGGGCACCCTTTTAGCGTCCCCACCGCCCCTGGGTTATAGCTGTGTCGATACTAGATTCAGATGCCGCCACCAGCTGGGCGATGCCGTCCAACTAAGGGACGATGATGGCCGACCACCATGATAATACGGTCCTGACCACCCTGCTTGCAGGGGTAGTTCAGTTTACTCTGCGCAGAGCCAGTCCACCCTGTTTACAGGGGCAGAACACTCTGTGTGTGCTTGTGGCCGGGGGCAAACTCAGATACAGATTTTTTTTATAAAATTACCCTGTTGCGTGCTTGCACCCAGGGGCAGTTTTTATTACACACCCCGTGTGCACTTGCGCCCAGAGGCAGGAGTCTTCGGACTCAGACATAGTTTATTGTCAGAGGCCAAGGCCTGAGCTACGTACCCAAGGGGGCCGGTAGGAGGAGCTCACAGTTATCAGATGAGTGGTGTGACTTATTTTTGGTTGGTTTTGACCCGGGTAGGGGTACATAGATTGTTTGCTTGCTTGGCGCCATCTGACTTATGGGGGTTGGTATTGGCTCTTGTTTGCTACTTGTATATCTATTTATGTGCTCTATATATTATATACTAGCTACTAGACAGCAGGTCGTCGCGTCTACAGGTACTCCTCTGCCTTATCAGTACAGAAAGCTTGAGTCAGGTTATATCAGCTTCTTCAGATTCAGCTATCTCCTGCTATACAGAAATGCTAGTTATGCTATCTATATTCAGTTGTTTTCAGTTGTATTACTTCAGTTGCTTTGCATACTCAGTACCAGTGGTACTGACGCCCAGTGGGGCGCTGCATTACTTGCCTGCAGGTACTCATAGACGAGGAGGCGATCCCTCGTGATTCCAGCCAGCTATTGAGTATTCAGCTCCTGTCATCCGGAGTCTGAATTCCAGAGGTGTATTTTATTTTCTTTTGTTGTACAGTACGGGTAGGTCGGGGCCCTGTCCCGATCATTTCTATTGCTACTCCTAGAGGCTTGCAGTCTGTATATTTCCCTGTGGTCAGTTGAGCCGGTCGTGTGGGGCCGTGCAGTTGTTAGCTGTTAGTACTTTTGCTTCTTTTATGTTGGCCGTGTGGGGCCATAAGTTTGACAGTAGTGGTGACCTTGCCGGTCACGTAGCTTTCTAGTATTTCATTGCTGAGTTGCAGATAACTAGACAGTATGGTGGCCTTGTCGGCCCACATAGGTTTCCCTATAGTTGCATGTTCTGGTCAGCTGTTATTATAGGTATAGGAGACTATAGGCCAATGGGCAGGGGGCTGTGTTTACAGCCGTTATATAGCCCTTTGTATCCAGAAATATGAGTTAGAGCCAGCCAGGCACCAGATGTGCCCAGGCTTAGTAGTTCAGCAGTTCAGGTCCCAGTAGGGCACTAGGTGCCGGTATCTAAGGTAAAATGAGAAAAAATAATTAGTTTGTCTTGGACTTTTAAAATGACAAATAATTTGAGATATTATTTTTAAGAATAAATAATTTGGAATAGACAACACATACAAAGAGACTCGTCAGCAGTCAAATAATTAGTGAACCTTAGAGATAGAGAAGTATTTTTATAATTAGTTCTTTTCTCTTTGATTTTTCTATCTCCCATCTATCTAGTTTCTTTAGTTATTTATTAGAGCAATTATGATCAGAAAGTCGATCCGGGGCAAGTGTTCGAATCTATTATGATATAGCCTTGAGGCGCTCAACGAACCTTTTAACAACATTTTTTACGAAGAGAGATAAAAATAAATTAGTAAAAGTATACTTCTTATTTATTATTTCTTAAAAAGCATGCAGAATGGAAACATAACAATTAATATGAGATGTGGAATAAATGAGAAGTTGCAACAAATTTATTATATTTTTAAATTTCCTTTGAAGTAATAGTAAAATTATTTTCATTTAACCTACAAGTTATAAGTTCAAATAATGAAGCCAATTAATAATATTTATGTCAGAATAAACCATCTATATTATACATTTGAGATGTGTGTTTTACCGATCTTGCGTAAATGCAAAATACTTCATCCGCGAACTATCTTTTTTATTTATTTTTATCGAACACTATTTGAGATGGCTGATATTATCATGTGACAAGAAAAGGGTGAAATCTAGAATATGACGATCCATTCAACTAACTTTCTACCTGAATTTAGATGTGGTTTTTTTAAAATAAAATTTTTATTTTTAGAAACTGTGCGAAAAATAATATTTTATAAAAAAATTACGATCTGATTTTCAAAAGAAATTTATCAAAGTATAAAATAGAGTAATTTTCAAAAAATTATATGATCCAACATAAAATATGTTACGTATCTCAATATACAATATTATATAACATTATATACATAATATATCGATTTAACATAAAATAGTATTTATATAAAAATATAAGTTAAATCAAATAACAAACTCAAAATATGAATGATGTGGCTAAACATTTTCTCCAAAAAAAAATAGAGCGTAAATTCCTTTTATTTTTTTTGTGTGTGTTTTGTTGTTGTTGTAAAAAAACATTTGTTGAGAATTAGTAACTGTTAAGAAACATAAACATAAATAATAAGAGTTGGTTGCATTTATAAGATAAGGTAGTGTGTAATTTTCAGTGAACCAACTCATGTCTATAACAAGAAAAGAAAATAAGAGTTGGTACGATTTTAATCTGAAATCTAAGAGTGTTATCAATATCTTATCCATATTATTATGATGCATAATCACACGAAGACTTTTATTATCTAAATTATATCTCTCATAATTAATGAAATTTTATTTGAACCAACTCGATTCTAGTTGCATTATTTATATCTTTAGATTACTATTTAGATAACCTCGTGTAATTAACAATTATAAAGTTTTTAATGTTATTTACATCTTATCATCAAATCTTAATAAAGGAAAAGAATGGTAAAACTGATTTTACAACATTTAATTTATTCTGTTTTATTGGATTACCAATATACCGCGAAAAGTTCTATGGAGTGTTTAAATTGTTTATATAGCTTTTGATTTTTTAAAATATGTTTTTAGAGTACTTTAGCCTTTAGTTAAATTGTTAGTTATTGTGAATTTATAGTATTTATTTCATTTTAATTTATTTGTTTAATTTTTTTTAGTTTTAAAAAAATTATGTTTTTTTGTTTGACGATTCTTTAATTTTAACTTTCCACATGATATATTTAAAATCACATAATTAAATAATAATTTATACATTCTACATATATTTATTTTGAGATTACAAGATTCAAATTCTTATTAACTCTATTAAACTATTGACAAACAAAGTGAAAAAGAAAAAATATCTTTTATATAATTTTTAAATAAATAAATTTTATTTTAAAAAAAATTTAAAAATTTATATTTAAATTCATACCACGTATTAATTTGTTTAATCCTTATATTGCGAATTAAATCAAACAAATTGAACTAAGGGGTAGTAATTATTTTGAAAAATAAGTTAATAAAAACAACAACTTTACATGTCCAAGCGAGTCCCTAATTAATCAAACGTCTTGTCTTATATATGATACTATTTAATTAAAAAAATAATTTTGAAATATTAATATAATATCATATTAATAGTGATAAAATACTATTAAATTAATAAAAAATAGTTTATCAAATTTATTAAAAATATATTTTTTTCAGCTTCAATTTCAAGTACTTGTTTCTTTTTTCAAAATTTTTACCAAATATATATTGGACTTGACGCCTTGTAGCACTCTAGAAAGAGGATGGAGGGGTGGACCCGTTCACTCAATGATTCACTTATCTATCCATTTAGAAAAGAGTACTACCTAGCACTCTCTCTCGACAGCTCCCCCTTCTTATTTATCCCTACTTTTTCCCCAGAAAAACACAGTTCCCATATTCCCTTTACACATCTTGAAAACGCATATTTTTCCATTTTCACCTTTCAAGTCACCACCTTCTTTTTTTTGTTAAATCCTCCATAAGAATCTTTATCTTCACTTTCACTTTTATTTATGCTTATCACTCCAAGATTCAGCAAATTTTTCTCTCTTCTGAATAATCAAAGTTCTCGATTTTTCAGTTTAATTCAAACTCCATCTGGTTTCTTGTTGTTTTGGGCTCAATTTTTTTGTTTTAATGCATAGGGTTTTGATCATAGACATGAATCAGTATTAAAGATTCAATCTTTTTGGTGTTTAGCGAATCATGGATTTCAGATCTGGATTTGAGGTGCATTTTGGATTGTGGATTTGACGTTTTTCTAGCTTTTATGAATTTCTGTGAGTTGGGTCTTTTTTGGTTGAGTTTATAAGCATTGTTTGGGAGTTCTTTTTAAGCATTTTTTGGGGTCCTGGGATGAAGTGGGGTTATGGGTCAAAGTCAAGGTGCCGCCACAGCTCAGTGGTGGCTGTGGCAGAGGAAACGGAGGGGATTGAGATTGATGCACGGTTTGTGGAGAGCTATTGGGCTAACTTGCCTTCGGAGCTATTGAGAGAGGTTCTTGTGAGGATTGAGGATGCAGAATCTAAATGGCCTTTGAGAAAAAACGTGGTGGCTTGTGCTGGAGTTTGTAGGAGCTGGAGGGAGATTATGAAGGAGTTGGTGAAGACCCCTGAAGTTTCTGGCAAGTTAACTTTCCCTATTTCTGTCAAGCAGGTAAAGAAATTCCCCTCTTCAATTGGTTAAGGGTGTGTTAGTTCTGTCGTTTTTCTTTGGGATTTGCATTTGGATTTGAGGTGATATCATTTTAGAAGTAATTTGTTGCTTATGGTTTTGTTTTGATTTGATTTGGAGTTTTCTTGTTTCTTTAAGTGGTTGTTTTTAGGACTTGTTGCTTAAATAAGGCTTGGACCACCCTCTAAACCAATTCAACTTCATTCCTTCAAGACTTAGATTTGTTATTTGTTCTTCAGCTTGAATTGAAGTTCAAGATTAGCTTTGGCTTAAATTGAGCTTGATTGAATATAAGAAAGCCATTGACATGATATATGTTAGGCACTAGGCCACTCTTTGGTTCATTTTCCATATTTTGGTGGCATCTGTTCCATCTTCATGCTGATAATATTCCTAATTACTTTTTTTTCCCTCTCTAAACAACTCTTCCAAGTTTCATTGTTCTGCAAATATGATTGTGTTAGGATCCCGGATATCAAATATACTGTTTAATTGCTGTGTAATTTTGGAACAAGGATGGTGAGTCATCCCTCCCATGAGTGAAAAATTAGAAAGAAGTAAAAATATGAAGTTCCTCATAAGAAGTTACATATCAATTATGAAGTTCATTATTATTTTTATCTTTGTTTCTTGTATTCTTAGTAATATTCTCTATTTTTGCAGCCTGGTCCACGAGACACACTCCTTCAGTGCTTTATAAAGCGAAACCAGACAACACAGACATATCATCTATACCTCAGTTTGACTCAAGGTGAGCATTTACTGTTTCAGAATCTGGGCCGTCAATTTATTGAAGTTTTATCTTTTTCAACAAGGGGTTGTGTGGAAGGAAGCATGATGTTATGTTCAGCTAGGATTTCATCCTCAAGTTTGGAATCATCTTACATTTTTCTTTCATCTGTTTATTGTGGCAGCATTGGCTGATGATGGCAAGTTTCTTCTTGCTGCTCGGAAGTACAGGAGGCCCACCTGCACTGACTATGTCATATCACTGGATGCAGATGAAATGCCAAAGGGAGGTGGCACTTGTATTGGGAAATTAAGGTACGGCTTGCTTATTGTTGGTCGGGTGACTGGTAAAGCTTAGATGGTGTTTAAGGAACCTTTTTCTTTTTGGCTAGATCAAATTTCCTTGGAACCAAGTTTACTGTATACGATTCTATTCTACCTTACGCTGGAGCCAAGCTGGTGAAGAGCCGTTCCACTAGGCTTGTGGGCTCAAAACAAATGAATCCTAGAGTGCCTGTTGGAAGCTATGAAGTTGCTCATATTTCATACGAGTTGAATGTACTTGGAGCCAGGTGAGGCATTGCTTTTCTTGCAAAAGTCTGGAAGAGACTTCTAAACAAATTTACTGCTCTCTGCACTATGGACTAAGGGCCTATTTGTTTTGGCTTATGACTTATGGCTTATAAGCCAAAAGTCATAACTAACTTATGACTTTTGGCTTATTTTTGTTATTTTGACTTAAAAATAAGTGCTTAAAAACACTTTTAAAACATACCCCAAACACTACAAAAGTGCTTAAAAAGCTATTTTGGCTTAAAAGCACTTAAAATAAGTCAATCCCAACAAACTCTTTTAAGTTTTTCTTGATACATGAATTCTCTTTCTTCGAAAATATAGAAGACCTCTTCTAGTAATGACACTAATGATAATTATACATTGGTTAGTATTAGACAGTGGATAATGATAGGTTAATCATCTTATGTAACTAGCAGGGGGCCAAGAAGAATGCATTGTGTGATGGATGCTATCCCAGCTTCTGCCATTAAACCTGGAGGTATAGCTCCCACGCAGGTTGATTTTCCGATGGGCAATAGTGGCTCGTCTCTTCCAATTCGATTTCTTCGATCCAAATCAAGTCGCTTGGAGAAGTCTTTGTCTGGGCCTATAGAAACTCAAAGAGAAGGTTCACTAGTTCTGAAAAATAAGGCTCCCAGATGGCATGAGCAGCTCCAATGCTGGTGTTTGAACTTTCATGGTCGGGTAACTGTCGCCTCAGTGAAGAACTTTCAGTTGGTGGCTTCTCCAGAGAATGGTGTGGCTGGACCAGAACACGAGAAGGTTATTTTGCAGTTCGGCAAAGTAGGGAAGGACATGTTTACAATGGATTACCGCTACCCACTATCAGCATTCCAGGCATTTGCCATATGCCTTAGCAGTTTTGACACAAAAATTGCTTGTGAATGACTTGTCTTTGAGGTTTGGCTCTACCTCTTTCCTTGCAGAAGTTCAAACTTATAATCAAGCATTTTATTACATTGTCTGTCGCAATTATCAAGATAGCAAGGTTTTAATTGCATGTTACTAGTGTTACAACAGTCATGGAGGGAAGTTTTATCAGTTCACTCTATAACTTTGTCAGTTGCACTGAAATCTGAAATCTTGTTTTTAGTCGTCGGAGAGTTAGATTAAAGAGTATCTTTCTTACATGAGAATACTTTGCCTTGATTGGAGATTTTAATTCCATTTCCCCGTCCATTCGAGTAGTGCCAAGTTGTTATTACCTTCAGTGTTCTTCTGGCTTCTGAATTTCGTCTTTGCAATTGTTGATGCTTTTTTAACAGAGGGGTGTGGTTGCTTGGAAGTGTGCAATAACCAGTAGAAAAGTGATTGAATGCGAGTGAAGCACAAGAAAGATGCAAATGCCAAATAAGATGCTAGAGTTGATTCTCAAGGACCACACAAAGAAACTAAAGAACCAAAGAATGTTGTTAGAAAATATATATTATGATCCTCTAAACATATTTTGTACATTTCATTTACCTGTGTACATAATTTATACTTAAAAATCACCCTTTTCTTTGAAAAATCATTAATGCTGCTGTTGCCATTTGAATTTCATACCCTTCCTTCCTTGCCTCTCTTTTTTTCTATATCTTTTAATACATTACTATCTTTCAGTGTTTATCATAATTTGCTGATTAAAAATATTGATGTCATATTCTCAAGATTTATTTCTTTTTTGTTCTTTCTATTTAATAGTAACTTCACTTGCTTTACATGCGTAGTGTAGAGAGATATTGAAAGATGTGTATTATCCAAATTTGTCTGAACATGTTGAGACGACAGTCTGTACATAGACTCTTTTGTATATATACAGGTGTTAATTCTTTCCAGTATCGTTTTGGATAAACTTCTCTCTTATGTATTTTGTATTCAACTAGTTATACATAATTAGCCTAATTTATTAATAACACAGATCAAATAAACCAAAATTATAAGGAGGAGATGATAGACCTTCAATTCTAATCTATAAGCCGAAAGAGTTAAAATTATTGAAGAAATGAAATTTCTTGTTTTTCTTAATAATTTAAATTGTAAAAAAAAATAATCTTTTCAATTTTTTTTATATATAATCTCTTGTATAAAAATTAAAAATATATATAGAAAAGCTAAAAAAATCATTTCTCATTCAAATCACCGCATTAGTCATACTTTTGCTTTCCACGATTAAGAGCAGCCTCCAATTTACACGTAGAGACGAATTGCTCAGTTATAGACTGACTATACCCATTTTTACTCATTTATCCTTCAAGTCTTCTATTTAATATAATTAGTTTTAGTTGAACTTGGAAATGAAAATTTGTAGCCTATAAGAATTTTTTTTTTTTTTTTTTTTTGCATGTTCTAATCATTTCTGCTAGGAATTAGGGTTTTTTGAAATGAAAATATTATATTGAATAGGTTTTCCTCAAATTCTAATTTGCCGTTGAATTATATTATTCTATTATAACATTATGTTGTTGTATACTATAATGATTTACAAAATCTGAATTATATATTTCAGAGGTATTTTGTAAATATTTTTCTCTAAATAGATATGCAATGTAATACTTTTAAAAATGGGAAATCCTTTAGGCCGCATGGTTCACTTAGCATAAATTAAATATCATCCCAGAAATTTGAATTGATGTAGCCACTTAAATCTACTTTCTTGTCTGTATAAATTTTTGTATCTTCAAACCAAAGGAGAGTCGTTGTCATATTACTTCTTTCATTTCAATTTATGGGATATTGTATATTTATAAATAAGTTTACTAAAAATTAAATTAAAATTTTAAAATTATTCTTAATATTTTAACAATTTAATATTCTTTTTAATAAAAATTAAGAAAGATATATCATACCAATTGAGACTGAAGGAAAATATCCTATGACTAATGAGTTTCTTGCTTGGACTTGGTGGGGCTGTGTTATTAAAAATTTGGGCCCAAACTCGTCTTTGTAAGGGCAGTTCTATCATTTATGTAAGATATTTTAATTGTCCTTTTTTGGGTACATGACAAAGTCTGAGAGCAATTCAGTTTACATCATATTAAATGATTTTGAAGATATAATATGAGTCTTTTCACACTTTGTTATGAGTTTCTTTGAAACTAGTGATAGGGAAAGTAAGTGTTGTTAGGACAAAGTATGTGTAAATTATACATTATTTATGTCACATTTAACATTTTTTAATCATCTTTCTAAATATCAATATTGTAAATTGTACTTATGTTGGTGTGTTTTGACAATAAGGTGTATTTTTAAGGGATTTGGAACTAAACTAGAAAGAAATGGGCATGAATCACTAAAAACGATCAAGAAAAAATCAACGTTGTAAAGCATTGCAAAAGAAGCAGAAAATAACTAACTGAAGGTGGCGCAAGTCACCAGCAGTTGCTGTCCAAAGGGTGGCATTCAAAAGTTTTGTTTTTTTTTCATGTTTGCTGCCCCTTGAGATGCCGGGGGGCACGAGCCTAAAGATTTCCTGATCCGATTAGAATTTATTTTTTAAAAGTTTAGACTTTTTTATATTTTATAAATACACCTTTTGCACGATTCTAACAAAGAAATGACATATTTTGGACGCAGGGCAAGGGCAAGAAGGTATTTCGAGGATTATTCTTTCTTTTCGTCTTTATTTTCATATCATTTTGTAATACTTATGAATAATTATGATCGCATGAGAATCATGAGTAGATAAACTCTACAGTTCTAGGATTTTTGGCACTAGCATAAATGTTGAGGTTTGAAGATCGCTTATACATATTGATTTTCATTATTGACTTATTTATTTATTCTTGATCTTAAATATTTGATTATGTGATCAACATTCAAATACTAATATGTGGCTCATCAATTGGACTTGTAAAGAGAGAATTGCGAATGTAATAAGAATAAATAAGGCCTGTTCATGAACCTCTAGATAGGAAATCATTTCATTAATGTGGATAGAAATATACCCTTTAACCTCATTCAGTTGAATACAAGAGATATTTATGTCACACTCTGAATCAGGGGAGGCTTGACCAGTACTTGGTACCTTACTTGGATAAGTGAACCCTGCAACAATCTAATTATAACAAGTCAGAACTGACAAGGTTCGATATCATAACAACTCAAACCAATAGAGAACACAACAAAGTAAATAACTACATAAAATGGAAACTGACTCACAGACCAAGCAATAGATATACAATAGGTCGACAAAGCCACATAATAGTATAACAACCCGAACAATAGGGCCTTCTAGGCCTACAACAACATCACAACCAAAACGAACATACAAGCGTCTAAGAATATAACAATAGTCAAATAATCGAGATGTGGCTCCGAATTACCCATAAATCAAAGCAATTGGCAACTTCGAAAGACTTGAAACTTACCAACCAAGCTAGAACTCGACTCTATGATCAATACCAAAAAAAACTACTCAAAAAATGAGTGTCAATACCGATAGGCATATAGGTTTTTTGAAAAAAATTGACGGCCAACCGATGGACTGATAGGCCTCGAAATTTGACTCGTTTGAAATGACAAACTGACTGACAGTATCGATTTATACTGCGGAACGTCCCTCAATTTTCTAAAATTTAACTAAATGAATTTTTTAAAATGCCACCCGATATGAATAGATTACCAACGGACAACCTCAGTTAATTTAATTAATAAATTATAAAAAATATAATAAAACAATTCAATTTTGCCTGTCAGTGTATTCTTCATAACCAAGAACAAACTGCCGATTTTCTGAGTTTCTGCATCTTTCTTCTTTTTTTTTTTTTCAAAATACCGATGGACAAACCTACGCTGTCCGTTGTTTTTTTGCAAAAAAATCAGATGTAGAAATCTGCAATTTATGCATTTTTCACCTGTCAATTTAAAAATTAATTCAATATCAACTACATTTCAGCACTAATTACTGCAGATCAATTCTAAATCAATTACATCAACAATATATATCAATTAAAAATACCAAATTCAACATAATAGATCCACCAAAAGGATCTACAAAGTCAATCAAAGTTCAAAAACTTTAATACTTATAAATTTTCAATTTGTTTTCATTGTTCAACAATAAAAACTCTAACAACTAGGTATCCGTTCGACACACTCATCATTATCATCACTAGTGTTGCGCCTTTATTTTGAATTGGTCAAAATATGTTTGTATCTGGCTCTTCTACCTGATTTTGAAAAGGTTTAACGTCGCTATCTAAGTTTTAAGAAAACGTTAGAAAAACCATTTGTAAAAATGCAAACTTTGTTTTAGTTTGAGAAAAACTGTTGAAATTCTAAATAAGAGTTTTTTTTACACTCCAAGAGGAAGGTGTTAGGCACCCCTCGGAACCTATCCAATGATAGTCCTTAAATATAGTTTAAGATATATTAGGGTATCATTATTCTCATTATTACTTGTTAAAAAGGCGTTAGAAAGGAGTGATAAAAATAAGTTAAAATGATTTGAAAAGGAATTTAGAATTAAAATTTTATGAGGTATGTAAAATATACATATAATATACATAAAATATATGGATGTGATATAAAAAATATATATATACTTATAATATGTCTAATATATATAGTGTGAGAGGTAGTATGTATAAAGTAGTTATAAAATAATAATATATATATAGAGTGTATAAAAAGTTATGCATGAGGCGTAAGCATCGCCTCTCGATCCAATCCATCTTCCCTAGTCTCCCCAACACGCTCTTGATACGAAACAAACCTCCCGCCATAGAGAAGAGATCGAAAGTCTGGGTCCCCTCGATCACCCTCCCTCTCCCTGTAAGTCGAGCCTCTTTTCAGCCCTCTCACTTTGTTCGAGCTGAATTACATCCTCCCTCTCCCTGTAGGTCGAGCTTCCTTTTCATCCCTCTCATTTCGTTCGAGTTGAATTACATCCCCCTCTCACCTGAACTGGTCGAGAGAGAGAGAGAGAGATGAACTCGTACCATATTTTTTCGAATCGAAAGCCCCAGGAAATTCATACGCTCCGCAGACGGAGCAAAAAGTGGAGTCTTAGTCAGAGCAAGCTACCCTATTCTATTACCGGACATAATTGAGAGAAGCTCATCCGAAACTAGAGCTAGAAACGCTTTATTTTGTTTTGTTCCCGTTCTTCATTTCCTTCTTCCTGAATCCAAGGGGAATTTCTCATATTTAGAATCTTTCTGCGGTGTGCTCCATTTACTATTCTTTCGTACTTTCTTCTTTTTACCACGTCCATCCCATTTAGGCATGGGGACGATGTTCGAAATTCAATCAGAATAATCTACTGCCTTAATGAAATCAGTATAATAGTAACAAGACAGCTGAAGAGAAGATGACGTGTGTGTGTATGTATATATATGTATGTATGTATATATATATGCGTGAGGGAGAACATGACTTACCAAATAACTAACAAATATATGCAAACATATATGTGTAATAATATATATAATATGAATATATGTGGAGATAAGTATATACATGTGAACATTAATATATGTATGTGAGTAAAATAATATATACAACGTGTGATATGTGAAAATAAGTATTTTCAAATAGATGTTAATATATAATGAGAAAATAATTAAAGGTATATATGTATGTGTAAAATAGTATATGTAATATGTAAAAGATAAATATACATGTGTAAAATAATATATGGAGAAAGAAATAGTAGTATAATTTTGTAAAATAATATGTATATAACTTATACTTGCGCATTTTTAGAAAAAATTCTGAGATAGGCCTAATTATTGGGCCTGAATTTCTGCAAAAGAAGTAGTAAAAAATTGGGCCTGCAACCCATTTAGCAATAATTGACAGATTTTATTATTTTGGGCCTAGCGTTTGAACTAAATTATTGAATTTTAAAAGAAAAATAATTTGTTGCTTCTTTCATTCTTGATTTGCCTGAAAAGAGAAACTTATTTATCTTTTAAAACATTACATATAAAAGAGATGAAATAATATTAAACCTTTAAAAAAAGAGAATACCATTTACACCATTTTTCTTAAAAAATCTTTTAGACAACATACTTATGAAAAAAAATTTAATTCCGACCAAAAAGGAGGTCATTCACAAAACTATAAAAACATTCATAAAGTAAGCAAATAATAATAATGATAATGTAAATGCATTATAAGGGAGAGAACTAAGAAAGGTTGGACATTTTGAGAAACCAACTTCTAATACTTAACTCCAATAGCTGTTGGGGAATCCTAATAGCTGCTAGCCCATGTATATCGGGCGAGATTGAGTTTCAAAATGAGAAATCTCAGCTCATGATGCCATGAAAAGAAAAGAGTAGAAGGAAGATTAGAGAGTTGATCTTAACAAATTCAAAAATACATAAAGAAAAGAGCAGGATCATAAAATCATATCAATGGAAATATATGCTCATTATAATCCATTAGCAGACATAGTATAAGACAAGTTTAAAATTCAAATCCCAAAAAGATAAAATAGCCTTTTAATACTTTAAATAGATCACTTTTGTCTCCAGAGAGAGAGTGATTTACAACTAGAAACTAAATTAATTTGAAGGTACAATTATTGAAGCCCAAAGCTTGCAACAAAGACTAAAATAGAGATGACACCCTTAATAAAAAAAATTTAACCTATATCTCTTAGTCATATTTCATATCTTCTTAATTAATCATTTTAGCCAAAAAGTCCCTTTTTTAACCAACAAGCATCTAACGCATGACAAAGAAAATAGTAGAGGCAGTTTCAAGAGAAAACAAACCTACAAAATCATGCTTATATTAGTATTCTTTTAACCTTTATTTGTAACTTACTATCCGTGACACAAATTCATAAGAAACTCTTTTACGGAGTTAGAGAAGAAAGAGAGTAGTTCTTGGGGCAACAATCAATTAGAATAGAAGAAAACTTAACCATGTTCTTAAACTCATTTAGAACCATTTCTTATCTTAGTTAGACTACTACCAAGTGATTATCATAAAAACACTTGAATAATTGAGAAAATTATACCAACTTAAGTAAATTCAGAAATGGGAAAACATAACCATGTATTCTGATTTAACCGGATCGAAAGAAAATTAACATCACTATCAATTGCTAAGCTACCTAAGTATAAATTCAACAATAATTTTAAATATGCAAAGCGAAACAACCAGTCTAAAGGTAAACAAGGCAACTTTACCATAATAAAATATTGTACCTATCAGCCACTTCTTTTATTATTAACAACTATTATTTAGACTAGAGTCTGTGAAGATATATCTAAACAGTTGGAATGAATACAACATGCCTTTAAATAAGATCAAAGATTTAGATCGGAAAAGAAATAGTCGCGAAGTCTTTAATTCTGACTTGCACTTTCTGCCTCACTAAGTGTCAACCTTCAGAGAACTAGCCCAAAACGGATAATCATATAAACAAAAACAGAACAACCTTGAAACATTCAGTCTTTTAAAACTAATTATTTTTCTACCTCTTGTAGACAAGAAATGACACGACATGCTTAAGAAAAGTAAAATAAGGACCATAACTATTTAGACAAAGTCATATTTTCAATAGCTACATTTATATCTTAATAATTAATTTGCAATCTTCTTGCGACTAAATGATTAACAGAAGCACTTGTAACATTTAAATCAATTCAAAACACAAATACTTAATTGGAGAAAATAACACCCACAACTCATCAAACTCCACTTTTCAAACTAAATTAATGCAACTTTATCAAACTAAACTACTCATGTTAAATAACCCAAACTTGCACAATATTGAAGCAACACAAGAAGCCGTTTAAAACACATTGTATAATCCAACATTGAGGCTTCATGTTCATTTAAATGCACCAAAGGCTTCAGTTTGGCACTCCTCAACTAGCTGCTAACGATGTATTTCTATACACATTAACATAGCGATCTTTAAGGAAATAATGATGTCATACTTCAAAATTAAGCATTTGTAATACTTCATTTGTTATAGTTAAAGATTATTTTGGGAAAAAGAAAACTACATACAAAATACGTAACCAACAAAGAATAAGCTAAACGATTACAAATCATTTCGCTATCACTTTAGCTCAATCAAACAACTATTATCAGCTGCTAAACCTTTAATTGAACAACTATTATCAGTTGCTAAGCCAGATGAAATACTCAGCTACTAATCAGAAGGAAATGGAAAACATAATAACTAAGGAAGGAATAACGTATTACCTGTTGTAGTGCAGCGATTGGGGCTTTGCAAAGTCGAGTGTTAGGCAGTTAGTTCTGACTCCGAATGAGAGTGAGGCAAGTTATTTCTGTCCGTCTCTCTTATTTTTTTCTTTATGTATAAACATTTTTTTTCTTGTCTTTCTATGTTTCTAGATGTAGTGTGGTTGTGCGTGTCTGTGGCTGTATTGCCTTGTGTTCCTATGTGTGGCTACGTGTTTTCTAGTTCTGCTCCTCATATGATTTTTCTGAATGAGTTTTCCCCTTCACTTTCTTCTTCTTTTATAGGAGAAGACTCGGGTTCAAATAAAATTTCAGAATATGACGATTCAAATTTTGAATCCTCAAGTCTTAGATGGGATTGATGCGTGAGATAGAGTGGAAAACAGAGAAGATGATGAAAAAATTGAAAAAAGAAAAGGAGGGTAGTACCTGCTCCACTGTTAGGAGCTTGCTCGAAGACAAAGGACATTACAGTGAAAAATTAGGGTGGATTTTCTGGGTCTTGGGGGTGGGGAGAAGTTATTGGTCTCGGAGAGGAGGTCGCAACTTTGGAGTGAGAAAGGGAGAAGGGGGTGCGGGGTGTGCTGCTAGAGAGGGGAAGGGTTAGTGATGGAGGGTGAGTGTTGAGGGCTGGTCGCGGAGGAAGAAGGAAGTGGTAGCCAGTGGACAAGGGAGGTCGGCGGTGGAGAGAGAGAGAGAGAGAGATTAGATTCCATTGCCTACGTGGCGAACATGGAATGACTGAATCTAATTGACAAAGATTGAGAAAAATGCTGAGTTTTGGCTCAATTTTCTGCTAAAATTGTCATTTAAAGTAAAATAAAATTTATTTCAATTTTAGTAAATTTCTTAATAAAATAACATTAATTGATAAAATTTAAAATCAATTAAATAGTAGAATCATCAATTCTTGAAAAATAAATAAAAATCAGGATGAATTATTAATCGATTAATTTTTTTAAGCTTCCGAACTTAAACAAAATAAAATATTTATTTGCAAAAAATGAGTTATTAGGATTTAAATTATAATTGACCTAAAATTAATAATTTAAACTTTGTACTCAAATAAAATACTTATTTTTGATATGAAAAAATATAATCAACACACACACACACACACACACATAAAGACGCATACATATGTGTATGAAATTGTTTTTTGAAAAATGTTTTTTTAAATATTTAAAATAAAAAAATATAATATATATTTCAAATAAAAATGGCAAAAAATTATCAAAATAATAAGAAAAATATTTCAACCATTGAGATATTCATTTATTCAAAATGTCAGAATCTTAAAATAATTAATCAAAAATGTAGAGAGCCAAAATTGGGTGTTAACAACTAGAACTCTCATCTTCAACTGAGGTGGGAGGAGAACAGACACGTCTATGCACTCCACTAGATAGAAGGCTATTCATTTGTGCCTTGAGAACCTCGATGGTATGGCATATGCTCTTATTTTTAGCAATGCGTCTTGCCTCGGCATTTGCCAAGGCACGTGTAAGGTGTTCGAACTTCTGCGATATAGCAATGATCTGAACAACATCAACTATCTTGACCTGGCTTGAAGAGTCAACACCTTTCAGTCCGGACTGGATTTGTCGAACTCGGTTCCTAGAGCCTAGGCCATAGACTTTCCCCTTTTATCTTTCCCCTACCACTTTCTCAATTCAGGTTTGGTTAACGATATCCGGTGGAGACTAGGTCGACTCCCCTTGGGCTTATTGAGTCTAGTTGTACTCAAACAAGTGCCTTTGATAATCCACTTGCATAATTAAAAAGAAAAGTTAGTATATAGATAATGTCAAATTACTATTTATATGTAAATTTTTCAAACTTACATAGGCTTGTTCAGCCCTTTGCTCGACCCATGTGTTCGAATCTGACTAGTTCTTCTTCTTTCTTACGTGGATAGCCCGAAAGAGCTCCTCTTGAGTCGGCTCACAGCCTAATTTTTGGGACTGCAACCAAAATATAATCAAATTTAGCCAACATATAAAATTTAGCTAAATTTATATAAGTCACTAATCCCTTGGATCTTTGCACCCCCAATGTGCGACGAGTCACCTTTTCCTTCCCTCCTGATCTTCTTCACCTGTTCAGACTTCGCCAGAAATGCTGGCGTTCTCTAATATGCCTGAAAGAGCCTCGTAAAGATGAGGTAGAAGCTAATATGGCTTCTTGTTCTTTTTCCTAGCATCTCTAAACCAGTCGAACATCTTAGAACTGGCCTTTCTCTAGTAGGTCGTGAAAATCATTTTGTCTCTCTATGGAAGCCAAGTATAGAGTGTTTGCAAATCAAATAGTCACTAGCATCAGTTGATGTGTAATGATCAATATTCAATGAAAAATTTGACTAAGTAATAATTAATTTGTATACCTTAAACTAATCAAACATGCCCAGTCGTATTCAATGTGGTATTTCACTCCAAATCGGATAAAGCCAATCACAAAATCTCAAAATGCTCTCTCTGAGAGAATTTTCGCTTTTTTTTTTGGAGAACTGCAAAAATGAAAATTAACATGTCAATTCATAAATAAGATATTATGATAAAAAAATTTATAAATCTAAATAAAAAAAATTACTCAGATCCATCAGGCACAATCACCACTCTACTAAGATTATCTTTCTCTCATGGCTGTAGCTTTCCATCTCCTAGTGCAGGTGCTGACACCACAAGTCTATACGATTTGGTCAAGGGTGGAGTAGAGGTATCTTGCATGTTTGATTCAGAGCTGCTATCTTTGAGTTGTAAGCTGGATAAGCGAGGAGATGAACCACCTGGGGAAGGAGTACCCCACGATGATGCGTCGAGTTTTCCGGTGGTGAAAGCTTGACTAATGTAGGCATGGAAGTGTGAGAAGTAGGGAATAGAGGCACAAAAGAAATATGATGGATACCTAGTTCCATAGGGGACATAAGACATCAATAGAGAAGAGTGCATATGTGGAGAAGATGAAAGATCACCTAAAGCAGCACTAGAATCTAGTGGCCTCCTAGGTGATTTCTCACTACTCCTATAGCTAGTACAACTCTCACAATCACCATTTTGACCCCGGGACTGAAAGTTTCTTGAGAATCTATATCCTCTTGCTGGTTGTACCCTCTGACAACCAACCTGGCCTTAAACCTTTCCACTTTACCATTTGCTCTATATTTGACTTTGTAAATCTATTTGCATCATATAGCAACCTTTCCATCTAGCAGGGAGATAATTTTCCAAGTGTTGTTTTTTTCTAGAGCATCCACCTCAGTCTTCATAGCATCCATCCACTTAGTATCTTTACTTGCTTCTACATAGGTTATAGGCTAAGTAATGCGAGATAAAGATGAAATATGGTCATATGACATATATTTAGTCAAAGGATAAGGAATATCATCTCGAACGTTTAAAGATAAAAACTCCTTCATCTAACATGGTAGATGAGTGTTCCTGCTAGATCTTCTAACTTGCTATTGTTCGACCATTGGAGAGTGTTCTGTAGGTAAAGCAACAGGCTGTGAATATGGTGGACTAGTTGCCTGAGGTTGTACAGGTTCAGCTGTCTCCTCAACAACTGATATTGGTAGATGAATTTCTTGTAACTAAGAATCATTAGCTAAAGGGACAAAAGAACGAGATATATCTATATTAACCGGAGGAAATATAGTGGTTGAACCTGTATTTGATTTTGAAAAAGGAAACATGTCTTCCTTAAATCTTACATCCCTATTAATGAAGAAGTTTTTATTCACTATATCATATAAGATGTATCCTTTTTGAGTTTCAGAATAGCCTATGTGAATAGAAGTTCTTATTCTAGGTTGCATTTTATCATTTTCCTGTACTAGCTTTGCAAAACACAAACATCTTAATACTCTTAGATGATAAGGGAAGGTTTTCTGTTATTTAATTTTTCAAAAGGTGATACGTGATTTATTACATGAGGATGGAAGTTTATTTATTATGTAAACTGTAGCTTGCACACAGTATCCCCAGAATTTATATGAGCTGGAAATCTTATAGCCCTAGTAACTTCTAAAATTATCTTTATTTTCTTTCTGCTACTTCATTTTGTTGTGGAGTATAAGGACAAAATTTTTGATGAAGAATACCTAACTTGACAAACAATTCAGAAAGTAGAGAATTCATAAACTCAGTTTCATTATCTGTTCTTATTTTCTTAACAGACACATCATATTGAGTTTCCACCAACATCAGAAAGTTCTTAATGTTAGATTTTATTCTCAGTAGAAATATTCATGTATATCTTGTAAAATCATCTACAATAGTTAAGAAAGACCTGTAACCATCTAAACTAGTAGTTCTATAGGGACCATACATCCATATGAATTAGTTCAAATGGTCTTGTACTAACAGTAGTGCTCATAGGAAATTAACACCTAGTTTGCTTTGCACCTGGATAAATTGTGCATTTATTTAGTATCTCAACAATATTAAAAGTTCTACTAGCTATTATTTTTTTAAAGTACTAAATGATACATGCCCCATTCTTTTATACCAAAGGCTAATTTCTTCTTTTGTTATCAGTTGTGTAGCAGATAGTCCATATTCAATTCCCTAGAATTTAGTGGAACTTGGTGCTGCTAGGTAGTAAAGTCCTTCCTTCTCCTTACCAATCTCCTTCACCTTCCTAGTAAGAGATTATGTAACACACAAAAATCAAGATAAAACTTGACTAAACAGTTTAGCTGTGTAGTTATTTTTTAAATTGATAGAACATTAAACTAAAATTCAGGCATCTAGAACACATTTGAACACCACTTCTAGAAGATATATTACTGGATCCAATATGAGATATTTGAGTTAAAGTTTCATTTAGACGTAATACTCGTTGTGATTTTTCTGATTTGGTTATAGTCGATTTATCTAGCATTGTTAATTTAGAAGTCATGTCATTTGTAAACCTGAGTCTATGATCCAATCCTGAGATTGTCATAGACTAGCAGGGCATTACATATACCTGTCATGTTTGCAGAATGTATAGCACTGTTATGTTTTTGCTCCATCATGTGATAGATTTAACATATTGAGCTTTGGTGAAGCATGGAACTTCATATATTTACTGATCCATTTGTTGTTGATTGATCTAAGGACTTCTAGCTAGATAGATATTACCATCACTTTGATTTGTATTTCTTGATTCTTGAGAGTAATTCTCTACTTGCTGTCAATCTTATGCCATAGCATCATGTGATGTGTAAGCACCAGTTTCACCACTTCTTCTTTGTTTGAACCTGTTATTAGCCTGATAAGACCTGCTATTGTTGTTGCCACTTTAATTTGCTTGGGATGATCTGGAGGATATTCCACTAGTTTTTAACAATCAGCCTTATAATGCCCTTTGAATTTTTAGTAATCACAGAAAGCATTTGGATTGTAATTTGAATTGTATTTCTTTTTAAGCCTAGAATAGTTTCCACCTTTGGAATATAAGCAAATGCTTTTGCTTATGGTAGAATCAACCCCTAACAACCCAGTAGAATTATCTGAACTAGTAACTAGAGCCCTTTGATTTTCACCATTCATGATCATGGCATATGCCTGGTTTACACTAGGCATAGGATAGTAGCAGAATGTGATTTCTTGCCTGAGAGCAGCATTCATTCAATCCCATGAGAAGTTGATACAACTTCTGTCTCTGTAGATATATAATAAACTCCTTTGATCTTTCACAGCTACAGCCAAGAGCAAGAATCATGGATCCAAACTCATCCTATAGATCTTTCAGCTTCAAAAAATACACATGCACTGATTGTGTGCCTTGTGTATAGGTAGCAATTTTTTGATGTATATTGAAGGCTCTTGAGTCATCAATTTTCTCAAAACTTTCTTTCAAGTCTTTCAAGACTTCTTAGCATTAGTTGCATATACTACACCTCCTATCAAATTTTTTGCTACTGCATTCATAAGCCAAGATAATACTATAACATTCACTTTCTCCCATTGATATCCTAGATTATCAAAGAATATATCTTTCTCCCAATTTCCTTCCACAAAGCCTAACTTGTTTCTTCACAACAATGCAATTCTCATAAACTTACTCTATATAGTATAATTCTCATTGTAGCTGGAAAGAAATTATCGAAGCACCACTCACATCAGTAGATTACATAAAGAAAAGATGATTATAGTCAATTACAACAGTATTGGTTTTACTTGATGCCATTGAATTTGGCTATGCAGTTTGGCTTAATCCTTTTCTTCTTGAATCTTGATTCCAACTTCAAATTCTTGTTCTTCGATTGTTCTTTAATTGAATGTGCATAATTGTGATTGAATTTAGCAATCACTGGTTCTCTTGGCTTTCTTTCTTCAATAAACCTACTGTATGATACCATAAAATTATTAACTAGTTTTTCAAGACATGAGACTTGTTCTAGAAAAGAAGAAGAAGAGGATTACAAGTATGTTGAGAGAAGAGAAAGATTTAGCTGCCCTTACTTAGAAAGTAGTACTTGAATCATTACAAAATAATTATATACCTTATTGTTCATGTTATATTTCGAGCTAGATTTTATTATAGTTGCAATAAAATAATAATTGTATCTATGTGAGAGTGACACTAAATAATGATTGAAAAAATTTACTACTCTTCTGTTGTAATTGGATTTTTCACATTTTATTTATGGAAGAATATTAAAGTAAGAGTTGAAATTTTATTGTACTTAAACTTGATTGAATTCAAAAGTACATTCAAATATTTCTTATAGGGTCCCATAAATATCAAATATTGAAAATAATTTGAATTATTAAGAAAATAAGTTTCCTTTTAAGAAACAAAGGACACATTTTAATTATATTCTTGCTCGAGCAATTTTAATTTGTTGTATGATCTATTCGGGTTGAGATCTCCAACATTATCTTTTCCGCAAGTATTGCTCAGTGGAACTTTTAATTATTGAGAAGTGTGCATTTAGCATTTTAAAGGTTGAATTAATATGAATCTATTTTATTTGTACTAGAATACTAAAATTTCTTTTCCGTCATGTTCATCTTCATCTTCAATAACATTAGCTTTTTATCGCCATACCAATAAAATTTCAAAAATAATTTTTTTTATATGACACATGTCAGACACATAAAAAATCAGATCCATTCAATAAATAGAAACACTCTAAATTTCCTCTCTTATGTCCATCCTAATTTATGAAGAGATAATTACAAGTGAAAGTAAAATAGTGAAAGAAATCAAAATACATCCAATTTTTCACGTTTATGCTGATTTGTAACTTTTTTAAATTTTTCTTTCTTTATGTTCATTCAATAATGGTAGTTTGAACATAAAAAGAAAAATTACAATGTCTGCAAGTCAAGAAAAATAAAATCACAAGCGTTAGGTGTTGTTGTTTTTAAATCAAATGTCTGCTTCTCTTTAGTGTTGAAACATATTTGCAAGGTCACTAACTAGGATGGGTTGCATGAGCTATTGGAATGTGGAGAGATAAAACTGTATAACAGAGAGGAATTGTCCTATGGAGCTTAATATTTTTTAAAAAATTGATCCATTCATTGTATTATGCCTCTTGTTAATAATCAAAATGTCCATTGAATAATACTTGAGGGAAGAATAACAAAGTAAATTTCAACCCGATCTATTCTATGATAGCCTAAGCTCCTATTCCAAAGTGATTAGGCTTGAAAACTTTACCGGTCTATTCTATAATAGCTGAGCTCTTATTTCCAAAGTGATTGGGCTCGAAATCTTTAGCGATCTATTCTATGATAGCTAAGCTCCTATTCTAAAGTGATTGGACTCGGAAACTTTACTAACAATTTTCATAGTCCTAATTAAGATCAACGTAAGTATTATGAATGATAAGATATGGACATATATAAGTAAAATAGTGATGTAAAAATGACCCAGACCTTTCTTAAGAAAAAATGATAAATGATAATTTTCTAAGGAAAAATAAAATATTAAATTATTGAAACATATCTTCTAAGAAGATAAAGTATGTGCTATTCCAGTTTATATAAAAGACAACCACTTTTACTTAAGTATCAATTTTAATGTACTGATTATGCTTCAATTTCAAATTAATTAAAAGCGAGTATCATATACATCATAAAACCTTTGTATATACATAATTTAGAGGCCACTTTTAACATCCATTTGAATGAGTTTAAATCGTTTGAAAACTGCATAGGCTAATAAAATATGAATAGATTCCAGTCTAGCAATAGGAGCAAAAGTTTCGTCATAGTCAATGCCTTCTTGCTGAGAATACCCTTGTGCAACATACCTGGCTTTATTTCTGACGACCTTACCTTCTTCGTTTAATTTGTTTTTGAAGACCCACTTTATACCAATAACTGATGCATTTGTTGGCCTTGGAACGAGAGTCCAAACGTGACCCCTCTTGAACTGATCTTGTTCATCTTGCATAGCTCTAAGCTAGTGTTCGTCAATAAGAGCTTCTTCAATTTTCTTTGGTTCGATTTGAGACACCAATGCTAGTGATGATTGATTTTTGAGAGATGATCTTGTCTGTCGCTGAGCATTTGGATTCTTAATGATAAATTCATTTGGGTAGCTGGCTTCATTTCTCTATTCTCTTGGAATATTTGGGACCTTAGTTGACTGATTCTCTTCCTCTCAGTCTGATTTCTTTGAGGGAGAAGCTTTGGGTATTTCAATGATGCTTTCTTCCTTAGAGATGATCGAATCTTGAGTTGCTGATGATTTAGAAGTTTGTGAGATGATTCTACCATCTTCCCCTATATCATGCTCAATAAGACTTTTTGATAGGTTAGAGTCATTAAAAACAACATGAACAAATTCCTCAACGGTTAATGTACATTTATTGAAAACCCTAATGGAGCGGCTCAGTGGTGCATATCCAAGGAAAATTTCTTCATCACTTCTAGGATCAAACTTACCAAGATTTTTCTTACCATTGTTGTGGATGAAACATTTGCATCCAAATGGATGAAAGTAACTTATATTTGGCTTCTTTCCTTTCCACAGTTCGTATGGTGTCTTCTTTAGCACAGGCCGAATGAGACATCGATTAAGGATATGACATGCAGTGCTTATAGCTTCGGCCCAAAAATGATCAGGAAGATTTTTCTCTATGAGCATTGTCCTGACTGTTTCCTGAAGTGAGCGATTTTTCCATTCAACGACTCTATTTTGTTGAGGAGATCGAGGTGAAGAGAAAGTCTAAGTATAGCCCTGCTGATTACAGAACTCCTCAAACAACTAATTTTTGAATTCCCTTCCATGATCACTGTGAATACATGAGATAAAGTATCCCTTTTCTCGTTGAACTCTTTTACAGAAAACTTTGAAATTTGAGAAGGCTCATCTTTATGAGCTAAAAACATGACCCAAGTGTATCGTGAGAAATCATCATCAACAACAAAAGCATATTTCTTACCACCAATGCTAGCAGTTCTGGTAGGGTCAAAAAGATCCATATGAAGAAGTTCAAGGGGTTTAGAAGTACTTAAAATGTCTTTTGACTTAAAAGAGGATCTGGTTTGCTTTCTCAATTGGCATACATCACACATAGAGTTATTTGAGAAATTCACTTTTGGCAAGACAATAACTAGATCTAATTAAAGAGCTTTTCAATGGTATGCATGCTACCATGTCCCATTTTTCTGTGCCAGATACTTGGATAATTTGAGGCAGCTGCAAGACAGGTTAGAGTAGGTAGATCAACATTATTTAACACATAAATGTTTTCAACACGATCACCGATAAGAAAGATGTTTTTGGAGGCATTGTTGATAGTGCATCTGATAGCGTTGAATAGGACATTGAACCCGACATCACATAGTTGACTGATGCTTAGCAAGTTGTATTTTAGTCCATTTATGTAATACCCTGGAGAGGCCTAAGAATAGACTCGGGAGTTGAATTTGAAAAGTGCAGAAAACTAGAAAAACATCACAAGACGGGCGACCCAACGACTCGTGGTTAGATACCACAAGTCATCGAAAGCAGTCGTGCAATGAGGGGTTCAGGGGAACAGTGGTGACAATGGATGGTGTAACGAATCATTGTCAGGAACAACGAGTCGTTGTTACCAGTCATTGGAAGAACTGAGCTTAGGCTGAAGAGGAACAATGGGGCATCCCAACGATTCGTGGTGAGAAGCAACGACCCATTGTTTCTAGTCATTGTTTGAGGGTTGAGAATTCCAGTGCATACAATGGATGGAGACCACGACTCGTTGGATTCCACCACAAGTCGTGGTGAGGCTCGTGGAAAGGAAAATCAGGATGGTCAAGGAGTTGACGACGGTTGATTCAATGACCCGTCGTTTGATGTAACGACTCATCCTGAAGAGTTGTGGGAAGGACCTGAGACATGTCATGAGGAAGTGGACCCAACGACTCCATACCACGAGTCGTGATGTCGAGCAACGACCCTTTGGATCCGTCATTTGTCCGCCTGAAGCAGTTTTCAGGAAAATTTTATTAAGGGCATTTTCGACTTTTCCATGCTTTGAGACCCTAAAATACGTTGTTTTGTTTATTTTCTGAGTGTGGTAAGATGGGTTAAGTCCCTAATGCATACCAATTCCCATGCAAGAGCTTTAAAGAGATTTTTGGGAGGTTCAAGGTCTTCTCCCCCAAGTTTCCATCAATTTCTTTGTGGGTATTCAAGGAACTTCATCAATCCATTTCCAGGTATGTAGGGTTTCGGAATGGGTGAAATCCTTTCACACCCATGCCCAAATTTTGATTTAAATCATGAATTCTTCTATCCAAGTCTATGGGGTTTTACCCAAATGCATGAAAATGTGATTTCTCTTTATGAGTTTGATTTAATTGAGTTTTAATTATTGAATTATGAATGATGGGTAGGTTTTACATTATTTTCTTTAAAATCATGTTTCAATCTTTTAAATCGAAAATGCCCAGTTGATGAAAGTTCATGGAAGTTATGATTTATGATGAATACTCTGTATTTTGAGGTTATTGATGATGGAAAAGCATGATTCCAGACTCCCATGTTTATGAGCATATTTTGAAAGAATTGAATATGATGAAGTATTGGGCAATGCCCACATGTTGAAGATGATTTATGATTTATGAAGTGAATTACATGATTTATTGATTTTTGATTTTGATGAAAAGGGCCTACGATTCTTGGCTAAGCATGTTTTAAAGGGGATCCATGATGATAAATGTTATATTCTAGCCATGAATCTTAATGCATGATGTTATTGATTTACTTATGAGCCTATATGCATATTTTTGGGAGCCGTGTCTAGCACCGAGCAACCCGACATTCAAAGGACTACGTCGGTGTCTCATAACCACGTGCCACCATGGGTTTGTAAATGATATGATGTATTGATAATGATCCCCTCAAATGTGATATCACACCTAATGCACGACCCTCGTCTGACAAACCAGGGTCGGCTCTGCCCACTTGAGCGAGATAGTGGGGCATCATGAAAGACTCTACCATGATAGTGTCGGTTATGAAGAGTCCTCCCATTGTTCCGCATTTTTTATGCATTGTTATATTTATGTTGTTGGCTCAATTTATGTTTTGATAAAGTTTTCTTACGATTATGAAAATGAATGATTTGAAAGTCTTGAGCCTTATGTTTTATTACGAGGATTTGATGTAAGCATGATGCCCTTCTCTTATATATTTATTTATGAGTTTTATTTACTCTAAAATGTCCGTTTTACTTACCATTCATACTCGGTATATTCCATGTACTGACAACATACTTTTTTATGCTGTATCATTTCATGATATAGGGTCTGGATCTCAGGCTCATCCTCACCCTTAGTCCATCTCAGCTTACGATTTCAGCTTATTGGTGAGTCCTCATATTCCGAGGGCCGTTTGACAGACTTTCATGTTATTTATGTTTCGGTATTGGTCGGGTTAGCTGGGGATGTTGTATCATCAACCCATCTTATGTATTAGAGGCTTTCAGACAAGTATGTAGTGCTCAGCTATGTATATGTCCAGTATTTCCTGATGTTATACTATAATTAAGTTTCGCATATAGTTTTATGATTATAAATCCGCTTATTTGAATGAGATTAATTGTATGCATGTGCCATGGGTTGGCTTGGGGTCTCTCGGGGTCCCTTGTCCCTTGTCTACGATCCGGGTCGTGACAATTTATGAGATATACCTGAATTAAGTCACACGAGGGACTTATAGTGATTACACCTACACCAACCACCTCTCCTTTTGCGTTGTCACCAAATCTAACGTATCCTCCATCAATTCTTTTAACAGACCTAAAAATTTCTTTTGTTCCGGTCATGTGTCTGGAGCATTCGCTATCAATTACCCACATTCCCATTATATAGCTTCTTTTTGGTTTCTCCTCGCTTGATCCTTAAAGGGCCATAAAACAGATGTTGGCAGCTTTTTCTACTTCTTCGTCGGAGACATCTTCATCACTCCATGCCCCTATAGATTTGCTTCTCCTAGGAGAGTTCTTTTTCTTCAATTCAGGACAGTTTTGCCTTATGTGTCCAGGTTTTCTGCAATGATAACATCGATCTTCAATTTTTTCATTATTGCGATATCTAAATTGGGGATTCTACCGTCTTTGACGAAGGATGTGTCTAACTCCTCGGTAGATTAAAGCCAATCCCTCATTGTCTTCTTCTTCTTCCTCCTTCTCGTTCTCATTTTGTACGACATTGAAGGCTACTGCTTTTTTCTTTTCATCCTTAAAATATCTATTGAGATTGTTTTGCTCATAGCCATTAGATTTCCTCTGAGTTCATAAGAAAGTTTCTCTAGATCTCCGTCTTCAAGGATTGAAGCTTTTGTTTCCTAGGCTTTAGGAAGACTTCTAAGGAGTTTTCGAACTTGCATACTGTTTGAGTACACTATGCCAAGTGATTTCAATTCTCCAACAATATTGCTGAATCTCGAGAACATGAATTCAGTATTTTCTACATCTGTCATCTTGAAAAATTCATATCCATTCACCAGTTCATTAATCCTTGGCTCCTTCACTTTTGTGGTGCCTTCGTAGGTTAGCTCAAGCTTATCTCACATCTCCTTTGTAGTGTCGAAAGTTGAGATCTTGTCATATTCAATTCCACTCACTGCACAATAAAGTAGACTAATAACTCTAGCATTAGTTTGAATTACCTCTTGTTGTTCAGGAGTGACTGAGAAGGTTTCCAGATCAACTTTGGTGGGATCCGATATTCCAAGAATGGACTTGGGATCTTTCTTGATAACAATCCAAGCTTGAAAGTCATTTGCTTGGACAAAATTTTTGAAACGCTCCTTCTAGTGAGAGTGGTGTTGTTGATTGAAATACAGAGGTCTTGATGAGGAGTGTCCATCCTGAAGAATTGCACCCGGAATTTGATATGTTTCCATCTGATCTTTTTTTCACTTTACGGTTAAGCAATTTTAAGTGAGACCTGCTCTAATACCATTTGATAATTGAAGGGGGGGGGGGTAAATTTAAAAATTAATATTTAGTCGACTGTTGAAGTGAATGAGTTGACTCAATTCCTGCAGACATGGTTAGCAATAATAAATTGAACAAAAAGCAAGAAAGTAAAGACACAAAAGATTTATCCTGGTTCGGATCACCCTTGTGGTGCCTAGTCTAGTTCCTTTGGGTTGCAAGGGTTTCCCTTTGAGCTGTCAAATTTGTCAATGGTTATAAGAGTAAGTTCATCAATCTATGGTGAACAGTAATTAACTTGATAATGAACTTGATACAGCCTCTCCATGTATATCTAGCTGACTATTTCTATCTTTTAATCTCACTAGTAATTCTATTAGGATTACAATGATTGAATAAAAACAAAATCATTAGTTTTGATCAAGTGAAGTTGTACAGGGAATTTGTCTTTAGTCTTCGTATTTAAAGGTTCTCGCTACAAGATCAATTCCTTTGATCTTGTTTTGCCGCTCATCAAGGGATAACCCAAGGATTTTTCCTTCAATCACATCCTTTGGATAAGATGTTGATTAGTGATAGGATCCTTGATTGATTTAAGAAAGACATCTTCCTTTTAGATTGTCAGTGATTGAGGCTGATTGATTTGGGGGTTGATTCCTTCTATATTCGACCCTTATATTCGGCTGGAATATTCCTCGAGAAGCAGCACTGAATCTTGATTAGTTTTCTTCCTTTTGGAGTTGATCTTCCTCCCATAAGAATCATGATAAGTTCCTTGATTTTTTCTTTTATGCGAGATTCGAGTCAGCTGGTCATATCCAACGTTGGCTAAACCTACAGCAATTTTGTCATCATTGAATATATTAGTGCAACATACTTGAAATAGAAGAAAATACTGAGGTGCCATAGATTTTAGGTACACCATTCCTTGCCACAGACAAAGCAATCATTGATGTCCATCAAGGACAACTAATACTACTAGTTGATGACGAAAGAATAATTTTTGATATGCAGAAAATAATGAAATTTCCCGAGGATGAGTCATCATTTTCTTGTTTTCAAATTGACTTGCTAAATGACCTTGCAGATGAATATAAAGATGATCAGTTAATTACTGATTCACTTGAAAGATGTTTGGTCAAGTCAGGTACCACAAGTGATGATAATCCCATAATAAGAAAGGAAGCCAAAATACTAGAAAAATCAGAAAATGAGGAAGTCTCACTAGAAGAAGTTCAATCAAAAATTGAACTCAAAACTCTTCCATCTCATTTGAAATATGTTTTTCTTGAATCTGAATTATTTTCTTTAATCATTTCATCTTCTTTGACCTTAGAACAAGAAATCAGGTTGATTGGAGTGTTGAAAGAACACAAAAGAGCATTAGAGTGGACTATAGCTGACATCAAAGGAATCAATCTGACTATTTGCATACATAGGATCCTCATGGAGGATAATTACAAGCCAACGGTCCAACCTCAAAGAAGACTAAACCCGACAATGCAAGAAGTTGTCAAGAAAGACGTAATAAAACTTCTTGCTGCAGGTATCATTTACCCAATATCTGATAGTTCTTGGGTAAGTCCTGTACAAGTAGTACCAAAAAAAGGAGGTATGACATTGGCAAAAAATGAAAATAATGAACTCATACCTACCAGTCACAGGATGGAGAGTATGTATTGACTACAGAAAACTTAATGAGGCTACAAGAAAAGACCATTTTCCTCTACCTTTTATTGACCAAATGCTTGAGAGAGTTATAGGTCATGGTTTTTACAATTTTCTTGATGAATATTCTGGATACAATCAAATATCTATTGTTCCAAAAGGTCAGGATAAAACCTATTTCACATGCCCCAAAGTACATATGCTTATTGAAGAATGCCATTTGGACTATGCAATGCTCTGCAACATTTCAGCGTTGCATGTTAGAAATTTTCTCAAACATGACCGAAAAATTTCTTGAAATCTTCATGGATGATTTCACACTACTTGGTAAAACATTTGAAGATTGCCTCTATCATTTAACTTTAGTACTTAAAAAATGTGAAGAGACAAATCTAGTTCTTAACTGAAAAAATGTCATTTTATGGTAACAGAAGGAATAGTTTTAGGACATAAAGTTACTGCTAAAGGAATAGAAGTTGATAAAGCAAATATCAATCTTATAGTAGGATTACCTCCTCCTTCCATTGTAAAAGGAATTAGAAGTTTCTTAGGACATGCAGGTTTCTATAGAAGGTTTGTCAAAAATTTTTCAAAAATATCAAAATCTCTTACTAACCTGCTAATGAAGGATGTGAAGTTTGACTTTTTAGACGATTGCAGGAAAGCGTTTATGATTCACAAAGAACAATTAACTAAAGCTCCAATTATGGTTACTCCTGATTGGAGCCAACCATTCCAAATAATGTGTGATGCAAGTGAGACAGCAGTTGAAGCTATATTAGGACAAAAGAGATAATATTTTTAGGCCTATTTACTATGCCAGTAGAACCCTCAATGAAGCTCAAAACAATTATGCTACAACAGAGAAAGAATTATTGGCAGTAGTATTTGCATTTTATAAATTTCGGTCCTATCTAATAGGAACTAAAGTTACAGTGTTTACCGATCATGCGGCCTTAAAATACCTCCTAGTAAAGAAAGATGCTAGACCTAGATGGCTAAGATGGATACTCCTATTGCAGGAATTTGATCTAGAAATTAAAGATAGAAAAGGGTCAAAAAATCAAGTAGCTGATCTTTTATCACGTTTGGAACATCCTCCTACTCAGATATCAGATATTAAGGAAGACTTTCCCGATGAACATATCTCTCACAACTATTGTGGATTGGCCTCCTTGGTTTGCTGACATTGCTAATTACTTAGTGGGAAGATGGATCCCAAAAGATCTTTCTTCATGAACAAAGAAAAAAACTTAAGAAAGATGCAAGACATTACTATTGGGAAGATCCTTGCCTGTTTAAATTTTGTGCAGATGAAATAATCAGGAGATGTGTACCAGAGACAGAAATGAATGACATATTAAGTCATTGTCATGATGGAGCAGTAGGAAGACATTATGGAGGAAGAAAGACAATCACTAAAGTACTTGAAGTTGTTTTTTTTTGGCCTACTTTGTTAAAAAATGCAAGAAATTATGTTTCCACTTGCGACAAATGCCAGAGAAACGGTAACATTTCAAAACGAGATGAGATGCCTTTTAATTTGTTTCTGGTATGTGAAATATTTGATGTTTGGGGAATTGACTTTATGGGTCCTTTTCCACCTTCAAATGGGTGCGAATATATTTTAGTAGCTATTGACTACGTTTCAAAATGGGTAAAAGCAATGGCAACTAGGAAAAATAATGCTCATATTGTTTGTACTTTTCTTAAGAAAAATATATTTTCAAGATTCGGAACACCGCGAGTCGTCATAAGTGACCAGGAAACTCATTTTGTAAACAAACAATTCACAGGTTTATTATCAAGATATGGAGTAACTCATAAAACAGGAACTCCATATTATGCTCAAACAAGTGGCAAGTAGAAGTATCCAACAGAGAACTAAAAAGAATTTTAGAAAAAACTATTGGATCCTCTCGTAAAGATTGGTCTTTAAAGTTAGATGATACTTTGTGGGCATACAGAAAAACTCCCATAGGCACCTCCCCCTATAGACTAGTTTTTGGAAAATTGTCATCTACCTATGGAGCTAGAGCATAAAGCATATTGGGCTATATAAATGTTAAATATAAATTTGCCAGAGGCAGGTAAAAATCACCTCTTCTAGCTTGATGAATTAGAAGAATCCAAACTTGAAGCATATGAAAATGCTAAATTATAAAAAGAAAAAATAAAAAAATGGCATGATAATATTATTTTCCATAAGGATTTTAAAATTGAAGACCAAGTTCTATCGTACAATAGTCGATTAAGATTATTTTCAGGAAAATTTTAATCACGTTGGAGGACATGACCTTACTCTGTAATAGAAGTAACTCCCTATGGCACCATCGAAATACAACATAAAAATGGGGGAGAAAAATTTCGAGTAAATGGTCATTGCGTGAAGTCGTATGTCAGCAAAATATTTGACAAACAAGCTTCAACAATTCTTTTCATCTTAATAGTGTGTGCATTATATATATATATATATATCAATCATTGCATATGCTGCAAAGAAGAAGTGTGGACGCATTGCATATCTCTGCAGATTGAATGCTATTAGAATTGGTAATATTTTCAAAAAAGAAAAAATATATTGCAGTATTAATGAATCAAAAAGAATATATATATATATATATATATATGTATATATATTTTCGTGATACATATTTTGCTGAACTTAATAATTTATTATATGAGTTAAAAAAGTACTTTATAAAACTGATCACAATCAATTTCTTTGCATATTATGTTATTTGTATTCTAAAGTAAAGGAATAGAAAATTTGTAGCAGTAAAATCCAACTGAAAAGGAATAGACTCTAAAATTACATGGAGTGTTGAATTCATTTTGAAGTACACTGACAAGGATTTTGACAATCTTTTTTTTTGCAACTACATTATCTTAAAGTAGGACAAATGATCAAAAGCTTTTCCTCGTCTGTTCATGTATGCTCAAGATATGTGTTTCTGCATACGAGCCAATTTAGAAATAGCAAAAGCATTATTTCTTCAAATATTGTGTTCACAAGATCAAATAGCAGGTATGCCAAATATATCAAAATTACTATGCATAATTTTTTTTAATTTGCAGCTATAAAAGGCTTTCCTTACTGAGTAAAAAATCAAGTCACTTTCAGTATCCCTTTTTGTAACCAAAATATAACTTTAGCTTCTGAGCTTGTCATAATGGTTCAAGAAAATCAAATTGCTCTTGCAAAGCTTGACATGAGCCACTTCATCTCACCTGAAGCAGCAAAATGGGCTCGAAAGAAAATTCGTCCTCCCTTTGTAAAAGAAAGAGGGCTTGCCCTTGCACCAAAAGATGGTGAGTAAATTCTTCTAGTTCTTGAACAAATTGAACACCTTGGTTGGACGAAGTTTGTTCAAGATCCCGATCCAGCAGTACCGACTCTTGTTCGTGAATTCTACGCCAATATGGATGTAGAAATGCTCACGTCAACTATCTGGGGGGATACCATCTATTTTTATCCTGAGTTATCAACAAGATGTATGCAACACCTGATGTGGATGATGACCAATTAAAAGTGTTGCTAAATGATGGAGTTTTCGAGATAGTTGCAGCACCACTCTACCCCAATGGAATCAATTGGCACGTTGACGTTCGAGGAAATCGGGTTTGGTTTGCTTCAAGTAATTTAAGCTTACCAGCAAAGATTTGGATGTTATTTGTGAATGCTCGTCTTGTACCAAATCGAAACACTAGTGAGGTTCGAGCACCAAGGGCTGCTTGGTTGTATGCGATTGAGCACCGATACTCCATCAATGTGGAACGCATAATCTGTAAAAACATGAAACGTTGTCGCACATTCCCATCAGTAAAGTCTTTTTTTCACTCTTCTACTATTACTAAACTGATTCGCCTGTACGGTAAACAACCACCCATTGATATGGGATATCGTCATACTTCTGATATTGGAATAGGAACTCTTCGATCGCTAGGGCCATGTGGTGGACCTACAAATGAGCAAGCACAGGGAAGGCGCGCACCAAATAGTGCACATCTTCTAAGGATCGAGGACAAAATTGATAATCTTGCTATGATTCAACAGCAGATGCATGAAGATATTGCTTTTATTAGGACCACTCTTGTTAGTTCCATAGTGAATCTAATGTGGAATATTGAAAACACCCCAAATATTTTTACTGTATTTTCCCCACATGTCTATCAGAATATAGGTTTTCCATTTGGAAATGCAGGCTTGCAGGAGCAGCAACCAACAGACGCCAATCAGTACTCGGGATTTGCAGTGGAACAACAATATCTTCAAGAAGTTGCACCACTAAATTTACCACCACAGACAAATGGATACAATTTTAGCATGAATACCCGAACATCTTAGTATTCGGGACTTAGTAACTCAGTTTCTTTTGCTGATAGTGACATTAATGTGATTTTCGAATAAATCAAACTGAAGGAAGGAGGCAGTGGCAGTGCTAGTGGAACAAAAAAATTCTCACAACAACAACAGTTCAAGTGATGAGTGTTAGTAGGTTAAAGTTCCACATTGGTTGGGGAATGGACTGATGGTTTGTTTATATGGACTTGGGCAATCCTCCCCTCATGAGCTAGCTTTGAGCTAGCTTTTGAGGTTGAGTTAGGCCCAGGTATCATATCTTTACATGGTATCAGAGCCAGGTCCATTCCCGTTTGGGCTCCCAGTCCACACTCCAGTCGGGCCTGAGTGTGAAGGGAGGTGTTAGTAGGTTAAAGTCCCACATTGGTTGGGGAATGGACTGATGGTTTGTTTATATGGACTTGGGCAATCCCCGCCTTATGAGCTAGTTCTGAGCTAACTTTTGAGGTTGAGTTAGGCTCAGGTGTCATATCTTTACCATGAGGAATAGTGAACAAACGCCCCCAAATTGAGGTTTATATAGTGGAGTATGTAAAATTTAAGTGTGGGGAATGTAACACTATTATCGGATGGTTGTTTTACTTTTTTTTGGTTTGTGTTTATGAAATAATGTCAATATGCTAGATAGTGGTAAGAAAACAAAAATTTGTACGAGCTCATTAGCAAGAGCTTAACTAGGAGTAGTTCTACTTCTAGTCAGCTTAAACAAAGAGATGCATAATATATGTTAAATATTAATATAATGATGCATAGTATCTATAATTATCTAAATGTGCATGGTTTATGATTATTACTATTCCCCGTGTTTAAAGAAAACAGTTCTGCAAAAGGATTACTCATTAAAAAATTTTTATTACAAAAGATATGTGTTCCTATTTATGTATTTCTGTTATTTTTGTTTTGTTCATAAGGTAACTTATGTACTTTCATGAATTTCTTGTTAGAACTTCTATATACATATTTTTTTTTGTAAATAAATTGGCTAAATTTGGTTTAATTTAAAAATTATGAGACTTAAGCAAGATGGATTTAATTGAGTATCATTTATGAGTTGTTTGACTCTCTTTCCAAATTAATACTTGTTTATTGGTGACTGAAATCATGGTGTTTGCTAGTCCCAAGCGCCTTGTGTGGTCAGTATATATTACCTAGTTCTCATGCTTAATTAGAAATCTAGAACTTGACTTTAATATAGATTGAAGCGAAATTTTAGGTTGATTTTGAATTGAGAAATGAAAATAGGACTTCCTTGTTGAACTATGCCTAAATTGAGCTACCTTGATAATTTTTATCCCTAGCTAGTCCCATTAAGTCTAAATAAATTAACCCTTATATGTTGATTATCGAGCTTTAACTTTTAACTCATTTTTGCTATGACTTGTCATTTGTTCATCACTATTTTCTTTTAGGCACTATGAGAGTTGATTTAAATACAAAAAAGTTAAGCATGAATGATGAAAAGAACAAGTGAAGGGATAATTCTTTAGATAATTAATTTCTCTTTTGAGATGTTGTCACACTAAAAAAAAAGGGGGTGAAATAAGGAAAATTGTGAAAAAAGGGGGTGAAATAAGGAAAACTGTGAAAAAAAAGTGAAAAAGAGGTTGATTGATTAAAAGCAGAGGGAAGGCAATTATGCTTGAGTTAGAAAAAAAATAGTGCCTAAAGGAAATTTGAGCCACTATTATCTATATGTATTCTACCTTTTCCTAAGCATACATTATATTACAACCATATAAAAGCTCTATAGGATCTCAATTTAAAGGATCCTACATTAGTGGAGAAGCATATGATAGTCAAGCTTATGGTTATTTCCGGTAACATGAGCTACTTCTTTGTTGAGAGTGAGTGAATTTTTGTTACATATGCCCTTCTTTGTTCTATAACGATATACTGTGTGAAATATGGACACCTCTCTTCATTTTGTAAGACATACTTGGGATTAAAAAATATTTTTTTGGTAATTAGTCACTTTTATACCAAGGGAAAATTTACAATTAAAGCAGAATCCCATAAGTAGTGGACACAATCCCAGCTGCTTGAATTAAGTTGCTATCCAGTTACACCTTACACCCTTTCACATGTCTCCGTACAACTCACTTATGGATAGTAGTCTAGGTTCCTAAGTACATTAGCCAGCCTAGGGAATTTTGCACTACGGTAGTGGACCTTCTGGGCAATAAAGCGATAATTCATATAAATAGATTTGTCCACTCCTTGAAAGATACGGTTATTCCTCTCCAGCCACACATGGTAGATGCAACAAGCTAGGATCATTCTATAGACTCGTGCAACAGCTCCATTACCTTTCACCTGTTCCACAGTCACTCATTTTCTATACATCAGTGTTGTGCTTGTCTTGTGATGCCCTGCCATCGCAATAGTTTAGTCCATATCGAGCCCGAGAATGAACATTAAAAAAAGAGGTGCTCGACTGTCTCATCAGTTGAGTTGCATAGTACACATATCCTATCTTTTGTCATCCCCCATCTCGCTAATCTATCTTGGGTAGATAGCTTCCCATGAGCCACCATTTGCAATATTAACGTCCATTTGGGACAGGCCTGATTGTTACACACTAGCCATTTCCACGAAACTTTTGGAAAGGTCCCTCTCATAGCATGATACATCTTCTTGATTGAGAAGGCCTGTAGCTGCATGACGTCTTCGTATAAGTATCCATCTTCTTCGAAGTAGCCCCGAGCCTTCATAATCTTCCGAACAATCCACGAAGCATTCTTAGTTTGAACCTCCTAGATTCCGTTTCTTTTTATATAATATATGTGTACCCATTGTATCCATAACTGGTCTTTCTTGTGGCATAGATTCCAAAGGTGTTTGCATATAGCTGCCCTGTTCCAAGTACCCATATCAACAAAATTCACCCCTTCTGCAGACTGAGGTAAAAAAAGAGTTTTTCAGGCAATAGGAGCTTTGTGTGAATGTTCTGTATCGCGTATCCAAAGGAATCTCCGACACACTACTTCAATTTGTTTGATGATCTTTATAGGTAATATAAATTTCTGAGCCCAAAATGTTTGGATAGTGAATAAACCACTCTTGATCAACTGTACTCGTCCATCATAAGAGAGGAACCTAGTAGTCCATGTTGTCACTCTATCTAGCATCCTATCCAACAGTGGCTAACATTGCTGCTTTGTTAGTCATTTAGTGCTAAGAGGAACTTCCAAATATCTGGTAGTATCCCTTTCTCAAATCCAAGATATTATAGTATCTCTTTTTGCACTATTGGATGAAATCCACTAAAAAATATAGAGCTTTTTCCTCTATTCATATGTAACTCTAAAACCGTTGAAAATTGCATAAAGCAGTCATATAGCAGTTTAACTGACCCAAAATCACCTCTATAAATAGGAGCAAATCATTCGCAAATCCCAGCTGAACTAACCGTATCTTCTCACACCTCTGGTGATAATTAAAGTCAGGAATATGGTGCAAGCTCTTCAAATTTCTAGACAAAAATTCCATGGCTAGAACAAAGAGGAATGGTGATAGAGGATCCTCTTGTCGTAGGCCCTTCTTTGCTGCAAATGGTTTACTGGGGAACCCATTTATTACAATAGAGTAGGAGACTCTTCGAATGAAAGTCAGAATCCATGTCACAAATTTATCTGGGAAAGCTAGAGCCCTCTCAGAACTTGTTCCAAAAACACCCACTCCACCGAGTCATACGCCTTTTGCAAATCAATTTTCATCATGCATCTTGGTGACATACCCTTTATTACATAACCTTTAACCAATTCATGGCTAAGTATGATATTATCCGTGATCACTCTGCCTGGAACAAAGGCAGATTGACTATTACACCAAATAATCCATTACTCCCTGCAGCCTGGTTGTTAATATCTTGGATATGATTTTATATAATGTGTTCCAACAAGATATCGGTCTGAATTCTTTAATAGTAGCAGTGTTCTTGACTTTTGGGATCAAGGTAACCGATGTGCAATTCACAGATGGAAACATATAATTAGTATCAAAGAAGTTGAGAACAACATTTGTGGTTTCCTCTCCTATCACATGCCATGTTTTCTTAAATAAAATAGCGTTTAAACCATCATACCCCGAGGCTTTCATGTTATCAATATTCTTCAATGCCTGCAACACTTCGCTCTCATAACAGGCCTAATGAGATCTAGTTGTTGCTCCCTAGTCAACAAAGTTCCATTTTAGATAATTGTGTAGGCTGGGATTGCTTGAGCCTAGTAAAGACTTGTAGAAGCCAATAATCTCATCATGGATCTCCTGATCAACTTGCAAAAGAATATCCTGTGAGTTTATGAGCTTGCTAATGTGATTCTGAGCCTTCCTGCTCCTCACATTGGCAAACAAATAAGCTGTATTTGAGTCTCCTAATCTCAACCATTGTCTGTGAGATTTTTGCCGATAAACACTTTCTTCAATGGAGTTCCACTTCTCCAATTGAGTCTTAAGTTTTTCCTCCCTGGCAATTAGTTGCAGTTGCAACATATTGTCTCGCATAGTTTGCTGTACTATAGACAACTGACTTCGTTCCTCTGCAATCCGCTTTTAACTCCTGCAAACTGTGTATTATTCAATAGCTTGAGTTGGGTTTTAATATTCTTTAATTTTCTCCAAATATCCTGCATACTCGACTTCATGCCAAAGACGTTCCATTTTACTTCAATGATAGGCATAAATTGTTTATGGTCAGCAAGGCAATTGAAGAATCAAAACGGACGCCCTTTCCTCTCCCGCTGGTTGTCAAACTTGAGCCATAAGGGGGAGTGATATAAAAAATAAGGCTCCATGATGACTACTGGTTCAGGGGGCATCTATGTAGGCCAGTCAATGTTAATAATGGCTCTATCTATCCAACTGTAAACATGATTATTTGTCCATGTATAGTTTCGTCCAATATATTGCAGTTCCACCAACCCACAATCAAGCAAGAAGTCTTGAAAATCTTTCATTTCATATTCCTTCATAAAGGCTCCATTGTGTCTATCTTTTGGGTGTAATACAACATTATAGTCACCTATGGCTATCCAAGGGCCTTGCATATATTGAGATAAAGTCTTAATACTACTCCATAACTCTCTTCTATCTTACACAGTGTGTAGGCCATATACTGTAGTGAGATGAAAACTTAGTTGTGTGGCTAGAAATCGTATAGCTCCATGTATATATTGGGGACTGGCTACAATCTATTTAAATTCATTAACTTGTGGATTCCACCATATCCAAATCCAACCTTTGGATTGGCTACTCATGTTGGAGCACCAATCCCATCCAGGGGCTATTCGGTTAACCACCTCAGCGACTTTGCTATCATTTATTCTATGCTCCATAACTACTATAAAAACCAATTTATTTACTCGTATAAACACCTTCAACTCCCTTTTTTTATAGTCTTTGTTTAAGCCTCTAACATTCCATGCTACAATCATATTGCAGGGTTTCGAGTGGTATCTCCTTCCTCACCCATTTTGCTACCCTGTCCTTCCTCTCTTACTTTATTAATATTGAACTGCAATATATTCAGCAACTCATAGCCATTACTTGTATAAATGCTCCTATTATCAAGCAGCTCTTGTTGAGTAACTTTAGCAGCAGATCTTCCTTTAACAGCAATCCACACATCCATAGATTCAGACACCCCTGCCTTGTCCACTTGTGCTTGACCAATTTCCTATGAAGCGCCTAGTTTTTTGTTTTCACTTTTCCTCCATACTTGTTTGTTTCTCTATTTTCTTCCCCTAGCTGGTCGTCCTTGGCCCTGTTGATCTTCAGCCTTACATGTATGTCCAATTTCTATACATGAAGGGCAATACTCCAGTTCCCAATCATAAGCAATAGGTTGTTCAAATACTATCCCATTTGGATCAAGTAGCTTAATGGATTTTGGAAGGGGCCTGGTAACATCCATTTCCACGAGGATTCTAGCATAAGAGATGGGTGCCATATTGGTGGTACAGTTATCAGCATAAATTGGGTTTCCTAGGCTGCTACCAATTTTGCTCAAAGTCTTCATACTCCATCAACACAGTGGTAAATTATACAGTTTCACCCACAAAGGAACCACCGTCAGAGCCTTCTCAAATATATTAAAATTAGCAGTCCACTTATCCATAATCACATGCCTATTATTAATGGTGTAAGGCCCAAATAATAGCACCTTATCTCTTTCCTCTGCACTGCTAAACTTGATGAAAAAGTAATCCTCTTGATGATTGTAGATTTGTGGCCTAGTCAGAACCTTCTGGGTTTGGAAAAATCTTATTAGTGCTCGGATAGATGGAGAACCACCTACCACATACATGAACATAGTAGTTTCCCATTTTTGAGCCTCAAAAACAAGTTCATCTTGGTCCAATTGGACGACTTTCTCTCCCTCTTGTATAATCGGAGCAATGAATTGAAGGTTCATGCCCTGTGAAGCCATTTTGTTCCCAGATACAAAATTTTCCCAACTTTGTCCACCTCCCTCCGTTTCTGGGTCTTTCCCCAAATCAATTGTGTGTTGAACTCCTTTATTATTGCATACCTCAGCTATCGGGGGAGCCTTAGTTGGCGTTTGAGGACTCTTTTGTATGAGTTCTGATGGATTCCCCACTGGGCTACTCAACTTGGCCTGCCTGAGCTCCTTAGAGAACAACTTACCAATCCAGTAGCAGCTGTAGGAGTAAGAACTATAGACTTGTTAGTCCCCTCTATTGATGAAATTGTTATTTGAGTTCTCAATTAGTGAATATGAGTAAGGCAAAAGGTTGTTTGAACTTGTGGATTGTTCTTAGTTGATACTTCTTTGTCGAAAGTTCTCATGATTCTATTTTTAAAATTATTTTAGCCACTACAATCATTAATACTCTTTGCTCGAGGACGAGCAATCATTTAAGTGTGGGAGAATGTGATAGGAAAAAAATATCATGATAAAATAAATTTAAAAATTATCTTTTTATTACTAATATCCTTTGTTTTTCTTCACAGAAAATATCATAACTAAAATAATTAAAATAATAATAATAATAATAATAATAATAATAATAATAATAATTATTATTATTATTTCGACAACTCATCAATTTATAAAGCATGTGAGCAAGAGAAATTTGTTCAAATGTATGCAAAAGACACCACTTGCAATGCGAAATGAAGAAGTTCACATAGCTTACATGCTAAAATTATCATGTACATACCATTTCAAAAAGAAAAGATTATACTATATGAAACATCTACCGTGAGCTCTACTTTAAACATTGCAAGTGCCCACTTGCCAAAGGAAGAAAAAGAGAAATATACACCCAAAATCTCTATAAATATCATCAAGGAGGGAGCACTAGAACATCTCTTGAAGTTTTTCTTTTGCTATCTCTTCAATTATTTAGTATTGAAAATTATTCTAGTTTCTGCTTTTAATTAAATAGTAGAATTGTTTCTCCTGAATATTTCTTCAATTTTCTTATGGAGAAGAATATTTCTGTTAGTAGTACCTATTCTAGTATGGAGTAATTTTCTTTTGTGTTAGGAAAATGACGGATCTTGATATTTCTATATAATAATAAGTATTATTCCTAAATTTCACGTGCGTGAGCTAAAGCTTTTTATTTAATTTTTATCCATGTTACAGTTATATGTTGCTTTATTTGAAAATATCTATCTGTTTTGTACTACATATTAACATATTACTAATTTAGTAATCGAGAGAGGCGGAAGAATTGATACTGTTAATGGGAGTATTGATAGATTGTTAATGTTTATTTGGTGACATCTATCTATTTTATATTATAGTTAATTCTACACTCATTTGTAATCGAGAGAGGTGAATAATGTAATAATTAGTTATAACAAATAAGGTAACCGAAAGAGCCTTACTTTCAAAAGCGTGTTCTAGTTCAAGTGCATATTTCTTGTTCTTTAATATTGCTATTTTGACGATTAAATTATATAATCGAGAAGAATGTATTTAATTATTCAACTTTAGTAATAATATATTAATATAACCGTGAGAGATATTTATACTTTTATGAGAAATAGAAGTTGAGGAATAAGGAATTTACTTTATAAAGAGAAATATCGAGTGAAGTCAGGATCCCAACACCTTTTAACATATTGTAAAAAATAAGTACATTTTCTTTATTTTTTTGTTTACATATTATTAATTAGTTAATTCACCATTCAATTCCTTCCGATTTTTCTAAATAGTAATTGAAACAAGAAACATTTGTAGAATAGATAAACCAATCTCTGTGGGTTCGACATCTTTCTATACTATTATTTGACAGAGTTCGAGTTAAAAAAATATATATATGCAAGTGAATTGTCAGTTATTTAGTAATTTCACCCAAAAAAAGGTCCAAAGCCTTATTAAAAGAAAAAGGGCCAGTAACACACGCAGAAGAGAAAAACAGCAAAGCAGCAAGGGCAAAAAAAAAAGAAATGCAGATGAGAAGAAAAAAGAAAAGAAAAGGAGAAAAAGAGAAGAAAAAAGGAGAGAAAAATAAGAATTTTCGATCCAAAGTATCAAGGTAATAACTCTAATATTTCATTTAAGTTTATTATGCGATTATGAGTGAATTTTTATGGTGATATTATGAGGAATTGAGAAAGTTTAGCCCTAGGGTTCTTCAACCTCATTAATTTGAAAGGAAAAACATTATCAAAATTTGATTTCGAATAGTGTTCTAGAATCCTCTCATCGAGGAGAATTTTGGTGGTCATCGTTCGAAAATTCTGCCGAGTTGATCAGAGTGACATTTTAGGTCAACCCTTTGACCGTGAGTTTGACTTGTGTTAAAATTTTTTAAAAACATCTGTAGATTCTAAACTCAATTTTGTGTAGTGTGAGGTAATTCGGAGATCCAAGAATGAAGTTCTGATTTATTAAAAAGAGTGCTTGAGTTGTCAATTAGAGGTAAGTGAGACTTTAAGCTTTGAATGCTTGCTTTTCAAATATGTTTTAATAATGTATTTTTTTTGCCTGGTCCATATGTTGGGACGAGCGTGTGCCTGGCAGAATTAGTGGTCTTTAGGGCCAACCACATATACTTTTTGTGCAAAGATACTAAAACTCTCGGTATAAATTTATTTCGTGGAGTGATACAACTGTGAGCCATGAGGTTGGGGTATGTCTATGTTTTTCTGATATCTACAATACCCCGAAAGCTCTAAGATCATACCCGAGAGTTGAAACGGAGAAAATAGAATTTTTCTGCACTCGTGGTGAGGAGTTGGACTTAGTTGGAAATCTTAAGTTTTGATGATTATGGGCGTGACCACGATTCATGGTCAGCCCCACAACTCGTTAGATCATCCGTGGTCAAGGTTGGTTGAAGAAAGGAGAATTTTGGGTAGTAAGGGCAACGAGAGGTGACCACGAGTCATGATCACCAGTAACGACCCGTTATGTTCCCCTTGGTGAGCCCAGGTGAAGTTTTGGTAGTGTATTTGATGACTTTTGGCCATGAGTCGTGTCCAAGGATGACGACTTGTTCAGTCCCTCATTGGGACTGACAGTTTGTTTTTTCCTACGAGTTTACTAAGGGCTTTTTCGTAATTCTTATTCTTAAAGAATAGACTACGTCATTTTAAGGTCAGAATAGAGTGTATTAGGATGATTTAATTCATTCTAGCCTATTCAAAACTACTGCATGCAAGTTTGAGGGTTTAAAGAGTGATCAAGTATAGTTCATCAAGGTTCTTCCTCAATTCTTCTTCAATTTCCTTTGGGTGATCAAGGAAGATAGTAGAAACAACTTACCCAGGTATATGAGGCTATGAATGAGAGTTTCTTCCACTCTCATTTCCGAAACTCTTCTAAAATTTCATGAATTCCAATTCTAAAAGTCAAGTTTCATGATCAATAAAGTTTATGTCAATTCTTGTGAAATTCAATGTGATCTATCGATGGGTTTAAATCATATTTTATGATCTATGGACATATTTTATAACTATTTTGAAGATAAATTTCTAGATTTGAGTTTAAATTCAATTATGCCCAATTATGCATGTTCCTATGAAAAGTTTAAGTTATGATTTAGCTATGATCTTGATCTAGATTAGCCCAACTATGATTTATGTTTTATGATATGATTTCTCTCAAATACTTATCATGGATTTATGAGATATCAAGTGTATGTGTGTTTGTATATATATATATATATATATATATATATATATATATATATATATATTACAAGTATGCATGAATTTTATAATTTATGGATTTATGATTATGTCCGGCTCACGGGCCTTATTTCATGGCTAGTTCATGTATTTCAAGTATGCTTATGAATATCGTGATTTTAACTAGCCTATGAATCTCATGTATATTATCATATAAGCACTATATATGTTTTGGGAGTAGTATTTAACACCGAGTAGACACGGAATCCAAGCATACCCCGAGTCTCAAAACTACGCACTAATGTAGCCATGATGGGACCTCCTTTGCGACTGTCCTTTTTGCCCGAATGGGCCTTTCATGAGGATATCATTCCTATTTTCATGGTTCTACCCTTGTCAAGGAATGAACACCCTCCCAACTAGGGTTTTACAAGTCGGGCTCCATGTGTGCTCATATGGGGTATGTCAGTAATAAGAATCTCCCACTGTTCCTCATGATTTATGCATGATTATGATTATGTACTTTGGCTCAAATCATGTTCAATAAGCTTTTCTCTTATGATTATGACTATGATTGATTTACGAATATTTTGAAAACCCTGAGCCCTTATGTTTACATTATGACATTTAAGTTATGATCATGTTATCCTACTCTTATGAACTCTTATGTATTTTAACTGTCTGTTTTACTTACCTTGCATATTCGTTGCATTTCAAGTACTGATCGCATATTCTATGCTATATCGTTTTATGATACAGGCTCCGATATTCAGACTCAGCCTCGTTGCTAGCCCAACTTCCAAAGTAGCATATCCAGTTTTAGTTGGTGAGTTCTCATCTCCAGAGGACTATTCCTTATTAGTTATCTTCACATTTTCAGTTTTAAGCTTAGAGAGTTAGTTGGGGTCTGGTCCCATCAACTCATCAGAAATAGAGGTTTTTCAGACATAGATTGTACTCAGCTTCAAATTCGTGTTGTATGTTCTGATGTTATGCTATGTTCAAACTTTCGCCATGTTTATTATAATTGATCTTTCACTTTTATTGATTGAGTTAAGATGTATTTTCATGCCATGAGTCGACTTGGATTCTCTCAAGACTCCTTGTCCCGTGTCTCGATCCGAGCCCATGTTTGAGCCGTGACAATATCACTGGGCATTGTGGATGCTTTCTGACAGTATTTGGCATTGTGTATGCTTCTTGATAATACTGAGCATTATGTATGCTTCCTAATATATTTGGCGCATTGTATGCTTATTGATAGTATTGGGCATTATGTGTGCTTCTTACTGAGCATTGTGTATGCTGTCGTGGACTCGTGGTGTTGATTAATTTCTTTCGATGTCATTCATGACAAGTCCTCAACATTAATTGTGTTGAGATATATAGTATTCTTGATAAATAATTGTGTGAACTATAAAAAATGTAATGTCCCGAAAACTCAATGTCTACGCCCGGGAGTTGAATACGATAAAACTAGAAAATCTACATTAGGTCACAGAACGAGTCATTCTATATTCCGTGAGGAGAGACCACGAGTAGTTAAGTGACTCGTGGTGAGGCCTGGGAACTTAAGTGGAATTTTGGTGCATTGGGTGACCACGGGTGTGACCACGAGTCGTGGTCAACCCCCATGAGTCATGAGGTGACCCGTGGTCAAGGATAATTTGTAATGGGAAATGCTAGGCAGTGCACCTAATGAGTTGTCACCATGAGTCGTAGTCCGTTACCACGACCGGTTAGATGACTCGTGGTCAGGCCTTGGTCAGGAATTAGGGGAGGTAGGTAGTATACCCAATGGGTCCTCACCACGACTCATTTGGGACACCACGAGTCGTGGTGTCACCCGTGGGGGATTCCTGGACTTTTAGACAATGTGGTCCATGAGAGGTGACCACGATTCGTGGTCACTAACCATGATTCGTTAGGTCCCTCGTGATGACCTTCAGTGTACTCCAGGCAGTGTATTCCATGAGTTTGACCACGAGCTGTGGTCACTAACCACAACCCGTTAGCACCTTGGGGACTGACACTCAGTTTTTCCCTGCGAATTTTCAAAGGTCTTTCAGTAATTTTCTACCCTCTTAAACTTTAAAATACGTCGTTTTAGTCGTAATTTCAGACTTAATATGGGGTTAAACGGTTTCTTTCCTCATTCCGCACTCAAACCTTCATAAAAACAGATCGTAGAATTCTCTCAGGGACTCTCAGAGAAAGAACTACGACAACCTACTTCTCCTTAGATTCTCAAGGAATTTCGTCGGATTTCTTTATCAGGTATGTGGGAATTCAACAAGGGGATAGTTCTTCCTTGTGTCCCCTAAAACCCTTCTCTAGTTTCTCTATAAAATCCTAGCCCTGAGCTTTCGAATGTGAAGAGAATATATCTCATTTTTATTTGAATTCACATAGAAATATATCCATGATTATTTTAGATATGACTTCCATCAATTCATGTTTAAATTGATGTTATTCCCGTAAAAGTGAATTCTAGCCCTGCAAACTTTCGAATGTCAAGAAATTCTTGGTAATGCTTCGTTTAATCCATGTGGAATTATTATGTTATATTAATTATGGATATTGTTCCACTAGTTAGTGACAATATTGATGCTTATCCCTTCCACATTGAATTTATCCCTAGTGCTTGAGAGTAGAAAAGACTAGAATCTTGTTAAAGTGTTTAAATCTTGAAATTTCCTTGAATATATCAGTGTGGTGAATTCCCACATTATTCTATATGCTAAATTCTCAGTCAGATACATGATTTCCTAGATTTAGTTAAAATGTAATACTCAGTGTCAGTCAGAAATGTCAGCTGATCAGTTTTACTACAGAATTTTCGGAGGTGTTAGTATTACCTCCCAGTTATCAGAATCAGATTCAGAATTTAGTTTATTGATCTACTAGGTGGTCATGAAACCCTAGATATATAGCTTTGACTAGCCTTAGTACCCCAGTTCAGATTATAGTTTGTTCTTAGACAGTTACGACGCTTCTAGATAAGCAACTCTGACTAGTCTTAGAACTCAGTCTCAAAATTCGGTCTGATGAGACTCTTAGGGTACTTTTAGATATGAATTCTTGAGTAGTCTTGGGCCTCAATTTTGAGTTATCAGCTTAGTATTCAGTATAGGATTATCCAGAGGGTGTAGGACTTAGCACCGAGCGGACCGGGGTTCCAATGCACCCAGGTTCCTAGAACTACGTTGCTAGCGTAGGTTATAGTATTTATTGACCTGATTGGCCCCAGACTTTTGTGATTACGCAATTCATGCCTTTATACCTTGGCAAGGTATATTGGGTCCTACCCGTGGGATGTATACATCGGACTCCACATCTAGCTCACATGGTTACATGTCGGTTATAAACTCTACCACTAGTCAGTTCAGTCTGCCTCAGTCCAGTTCAATTCAGATCAGTATTCTAGACTTAGAACATTCTTTGACTATCAGACAGGGTCTTCTAGACCACCTCAATATTTCAGTTATTCAGTTTTGTAGCTAGTTGGTTATTGCATGTCTTTCAGTTCAGCATTTCTTTTGTTATTTATTCCATTATGTTCCTCTCACTTACTCAGTACATTCAAAGTACTGATGTATACTTTCATGCTGTATCATTTTATGATACAACTTCAAGATCTCAGTCTCGGCTACATTAGCCGATCGCTCATCAAAGACCGCAACTTTACTAGTTGGTGAGTCCTCATCCTTCAAAGATGGAGATTTATTGCTTCAGTTATACTTTTACTCCTCTTTATTTAGATTTGGAGTTAGCTAGGGGCTTGTCCCAGCAGCTCATCAATCATAGTGGCTTTCAGACATAGATTTGTTTTTCAGACTCAGATTGGTTTTACAGACTTGTAGTGTTTCAAATATTATGAACCAGCTTTATTGCTTTCGATTATTTATCTTTTCTCTTTAAGCTTCCGCTGTATGTATTTTTATATTACTCAGAATGCCAATGCATGATAGACCAGGGGTTGACTTGGGGTCACTTATGTCTTCAAGTATCGTGTTTCATCCAGGGTGTAACCTCAGGGTTTAACAAACTTGGTATCAGATAACTAGGTTCAGAGTATCCTCGGATTTCTGAAAGACGCATCGAGTAGAGCCCTCTTCATGGGTGTGAAGCATGCCACACTTATGATAGGGAGGCTACGAGATGTCAGTAGAAAAAATTACCTTTATTTCATACTCCTTATCGTGCGTTCAAATTCATTTCCAGAACCATTCTCCTAACTCGTGTTCTTCTTTATTTCAGTGAATCATGCCTCCACGATGTGGTAACGGAAGGAGGGCCGATAATGCTCAGTAACCCGCCACACCAGCCCTGATAGCCCCTCAGGATGACTCGGTATCTATCGTAGAATTCAGGGCGGCCATTCAACTTCTCGCTCAAACTGTGACCAACCAGGTGAAGCAGCAGGTGGTTCCAGTCAACAACAACGGTTCCGTAGAAGCTGCCCGAGTGTGGGATTTCACTAGGATTAACCCTCCGGACTTTCATGGATCTAAGGTGGGAGAGGACCCACAGGGATTTATGGACGAGATTAAGAAGATCACCCTTATTATGGGTATAAGCCCCTCAAAGAGTGCTGACTTGGCTGCTTACCAGCTGAAAAGGGTAGCCCAAGTCTGGTACGAGCAGTGGAAGGAGGGAAGGCCAGCGGAAGTAGGATTAGTGGAATGGGAGGAGTTCACTACAAACTTCCTGGATAGATTCTTCCCTCGAGAGCTTAGGGAGGCAGAGGTAGCAGAGTTAATGAACTTGAGACAGGGAAACAGGAACGTAGAAGAGTATGCTCTGGAATTCACCAGGTTGTCCAAATACGCCTCAGAGATGGTGGCCGAGCCAAGGGCTCGTATGTTGAAATTTGCATATGGGGTGTTGATCCTTATCCTCAAAGAGTGCAGGACAGCGATACTGATCAAGGATATCAACCTCTCCAATCTAATTGTCGATGCCTAATACATTGAGGCCGAAAAACTGAGGGACATGGAGAGAAATAATAAGCGGGCAAGAACTGGCCAGTCGGATCAGGGCTATCAGAGGTCTAGCGGTAGCAACTGTCCATAGCAGCAGCAGAGGGCTCCAACAACCAACTCAGCCAACGCCCCTACCTTTCGATCCCGCTAGGATCAGAGGGGTGGAGCATCTGGTTCTCAGACTCATAGTTACAATGCTGGTAATAGGTATCCAACTTGCCCCTAGTGCAGCAAAAACCACCCAGGAGAGTGTCTTCAGGGTTGTTTTGGTTGTGGACATCTTGGGTATCGGCTTAAATAATGCTCGTCAGTAGGACGGGGGAGATCACAATCCACTACCTCAGAAGCTCCAGCAGGCTAACACGTCAGTTATGGAGGGCGGTCTACGCCAAAACCATTTTTATGCATTATCATCTCGTCAGTATCAGGAGAACTCACCAGATGTCATCACGGGTATGTTACGTCTTTTCGATCAAGATGTATATGCTCTACTTGATTCGGTGGATATAGTATCATTCGTGACTCCCTACATAGCAGTTCAATTCGATATCAGTCCAGAAGTCCTCTCAGAAGCCTTCTCAGTCACCACCCCAGTTGGCAAGTTAGTTAGAGCCAGCCAGGTGTATAGAAACTGCCCAATCTTAGTCTACAATAAAGTCATTCCAGCTGACCTTGTAGAGTTAGACATGGTTGACTTCAACATCATTCTTGGCATGGATTGGTTGCACTTCGGTTATATCTCAGTCGACTGCAGAACTAGGGTTGTCAGGTTTTAGTTCCTTAATGAGCCAACTCTAGAATAGTCGGGCAGTAGTTTAGAGCCAAAGGGTAGGTTTGTTTCCTACCTTAAGGTTAGGAAGCTTATTTCTAAGGGATGTATTTATCATCTAGTTCGGGTCAAGGATTCTAATTCTGAGACCCCAACTATCCAGTCAGTCCCTGTTGTTAGAGAGTTTTCAGATATGTTCCCTAAAGATCTTCCTAGAGTTCCTCTTGAAAGGGACATAGACTTTGGCATAGACCTTATTCTAGATACTTAGACCATGTCCATCCCTCCTTATAGAATGGCTTCGACTGAACTTAAGGAGTTGAAGGAGCAACTAAAAGAATAAGGGTTTTATCAGACCCAAAATCTCTCCCTGGGGTGCTCCGGTGCTATTCAGGCGAAATAAAGATGGTACCCTTAGAATGTGCATCAATTACCGTCAGTTGAACAAGGTCACAGTCAAGAACAAGTATCCCCTACCTAAAATTGATAATCTGTTCAACCAACTTCAGGGAGCTAACTGTTTCTCCAAAATAGATCTCAGATTGGGGTATCATCAGTTAAGGATTAGAGAGTGTGACATATGGAAAAAAAGATTTGAGGACTTGGTATGGTCACTTAGAGTTCGTGGTTATGATCTCGGACTAACAATTGCTCTTGTAGTGTTTATGGACCTGATGAACAGAGTCTTCAAGCAGTATCTAGATATGTTTGTCATTGTATTTATCGACGACATTCTGGTTTACTCTAGAAATAAGGAAGATCATTCTAATCACCTGAGGATAGTGCTTCAGACACTCAAAGACCGCCAGCTGTTTGACAAGTTCAGCAAGTGTGAATTCTGGTTGAAGTCCGTGACTTTTTTGGGTCATGTGGTCTTGGGTGAGGGTATTCAGGTTGATTCTCAAAAGATAGCAGCAGTGAAATACTGGCCTAGGCCTACCTCTCCAACTGAAATCAGAAGCTTCTTGGGTTTGGCCAGTTATTACCGATGCTTTGTGGAAGGCTTTTCTTCTATAGCATCTCCGCTGACTAGGCTGACTCAGAAGAAGGTGAAATTCCAGTGGTCAGATGCATGTGAGAAAAGTTTTCAGGAGTTAAAAACTCGACTTACTACTGCTCTTGTTGACTCTACCGGAAGGATCAGATGGATTTGTAATATATTGAGACGCTTCCAGAGTTGGATTCGGTTGCGTTCTGATGTAGCGGGGCAAGGTGATAGCCTATGCCTCCAAATAGCTCAAAGTTCATGAGAAGAATTATCCAACTCATGACTTGGAGTTGGTGGTGGTGGTGTTCGTGTTGAAAATATGGAGACATTACCTATAAGGGGCTAACATTGATGTTTTCACCAATCACAAGAGCCTTCAGTATATATTCAGTCAGAAGGACCTAAATCTCCGTCAGAGAAGGTGGTTAAAGATCCTAAAGGATTATGACATGAGCGTGCTATATCACCCGGGCAAAGACAATGTGGTGGCTGATGCCCTAAGTAGAGTTTCTATGGGTAGCATGGCTTATGTTGAGGAAGGCAAAAAGGAATTGGCGAAGTACATTCACAGACTAGCTCGGTTAGGGGTGCAGTTGGTTGATTCGGCTGAGGGTGGAGTGGTGATGCAAAGCGGGTCAGATTCCTCTTTAGTTGTTGAAGTTAAGTCCAAACAGGATGAAGATCCCATTTTACGTAAACTTAAGGAAACGGTTCTCCGGAAAGAGGTTGAAGCTTTCTCCAAAGGGGGAGACGGTGTGCTCCGTTACCAGGGCAGGTTATGCGTACCGGACGTTGGTGATTTGTGACAACATATATTGACTGAAGCTCATAGTTCGAGGTACTCCATCCACCCTGGTTCCACTAAGATGTACCGCGATTTGTGGGATATTTACTCTTGGAATGACAAGAAGAGAGACATCTCCGAATTCGTCGCTAAGTGCCTGAATTGCCAGCAAGTCAAAGTAGAGCATCAAAGACCAGGAAGTATGACCAAGGATATCAGCATACCCACGTGGAAGTGGGAAGAAGTAAATATAGACTTTATTATGGGTATACCTCGAACTCGTCAGCAACATGATTCCATCTGGGTAGTAGTAGACCAGATGACTAAGTCAACACATTGCCTCCTAGCTAAAACTACATATTCAGCTAAGGACTATGCTAGACTTTATATCCAGGAGTTGGTCAGGCTTCATGGGGTGCCATTATCCATCATCTCTGACAGGGGTACCCAATTCACCTCACATTTCTGGAAGTCTTTTCAGAAGGGACTTGGCACTCAAATCAAGCTTAGCACATCTTTTCACCCGCAGACATATGGGCAAGCTAAGCGGACTATTCAGACCCTAGAAGATATGTTGAGAGCGTGTGCGATCGATTTCAAGGGCATTGGGATGACCACTTGCCTTTTATCGAGTTTGCATACAACAATAGTTATCACGCCAGCATCCAGATGGCCTTGTTTGAGGCATTGTATGGTAGAAGTTGCAAGTCTCCTATTGGATGGTTTTAGGTTGGTGAAGCTACAATAATCGGGCCAGACTCAGTTCATGAAGCTATGCAAAAGGTACAACTCATTAGATATAGATTGAAAACAGCTCAAAACCGTCAGAAATCTTATGCTGATGTGAGGAGAAGAGAATTGGAGTTTGCTGTGGATGACTGGGTCTATCTGAAAATTTCACCCATGAAAGGGGTGATGAGGTTTGGAAAGAAGGGAAAGCTCAGTCCGAGATATGTAGGACCCTACAGAATTCTGAGGCAAATTGGTAAAGTAGCCTATGAGCTGGAATTACCTTTAGAGTTGGCTTCTGTACACCCAGTATTCCATGTGTCACTATTGAAGAAATCCATTGGCGATCCAACTTCAATTGTGCCATTGGACAGTGTAGAAATAAAGGATAGTCTCTCATATGAGGAGGTCCCAGTCCAGATCCTTGAACGTTAGGTTCGTAAGCTAAGGAACAAGTAGGTAGCTTCAGTCAAGGTCTTATGGAGAAATTAACAGGTTGAGGGAGCTACGTGGGAGGCCGAAGCAGACATGATGACCAGATACCTACATTTGTTCTCTTCCAACGCAGTTTCAGTTTAAGGTACCAATTTTCTCCCTAGAACTCCATTCCATTCATGTGTTCCAGTTTCTTTCATGTAATTGGTCATTTGTATGATTAGTGAATTCAGTTCAGACTTGTAGTTCAGTTTAGAGATAGTCATTCTGCTAATCTTCAGCTTTTAAGATCAGTATTCGTGTATAAAAGTTGCCTTTCTCTGCTTTCCTATGAGTTCTCAACCATTCGAGGACGAATGTTCTCAAAAGGGAGATATTGTAATGCCCCGGAAGCTCAAAGACTAGACTTGGGACTTAAATCAGAGAAAACTGGAAAATCTGCATTAGGTCACAGAACGAGTCGTTCTGTGACCCGTTAGGAGAGACCACGAGTCGTTAAGTGACTCATGGTGAGGCCTGGGAACTTAAGTGGAATTTTGGTGCATTGGGTGACAAAGGGTGTGACCACGAGTTGTGGTCAACCCCTACGAGTCGTGAGGTGACCCGTGGTCAAGGATAATTTGTAATGGGAAATGTTAGGCAGTGCACCTAACGAGTTGTCACCACAAGTCGTGGTCTGATACCACAATCCGTTAGATGAATCGTGGTCAGGAATTAGGGGAGGTAGGTAGTGTACCTAACGGGTCCTCACCATGACTCGTTTGGGACACCACGAGTCGTGGTGTTACCCGTAGGGGATTCCTGGACTTTTAGATAGTGTGGTCCACGAGTCGTGGTCACTAACCTTGACTCATTAGGTCCCTTGTGGTGACCTTCAGTGTACTCCAGGAAGTGTAGTCCACGAGTTTGACCACAAGTCGTGGTCACTGACCACCACCGTTAGGTCACCCTTTGGGACTGACACTCAGTTTCTTCCTATGAATTTTCAAGGGTCTTTCAATAATTTCCTACCCTCCTAAACTTTAAACTACATCGTTTTAGTCATAATTTCAGATTAATAGTGGGGTTAAATGGTTTCTTTCCTCATTCCCCACTCAAACTTTCACAAAAACAGATCGTAGAATTCTCTTAGGGACTCTAAGAGCAAGAACTAGGGCAGCCTACTTCTCCTCAGATTCTTAAGGAATTTTGTCGGATTTCTTTATCAGGTATGTGGGAATCAAAAGGGGATAGTTCTTCCCTTGTGTCCCCTAAAGCCCTTCTCTAGTTTCTTTATAAAATCCTAGCCCCGAGCTTTCGAATGTGAAGAGAATATATGTTAGGTTTCTTTGAATTGACATAGAATTATATCTATGATTATTTCAGATATGATTTCCACCAGTTCATGTTTAAATTGATGTTATTCCCGTAAAAGTGAATTCTAGCCCTGCAGACTTTCGAATGTCAAGAAATTCTTGGTAATGATTCATTTAATCCATGTGGAATTATTATGTTATATTTATTATGGATATTTTTCCACCAGTTAGTGACAATATTGATGCTTATCACTGTACATTGAATTTAACCCTAGTCCTTGAGAGTAGAAAAGACTAGAATATTGCTAAAGTGTTTAAATCTTGAAATTTCCTTGATTATATCAGTGTGGTGAATTCCCACATTAATCTATATGCTAAAATCTCAGTTAGATACATAATTCCCTAGCTTTAGTTAAAATATGAGAATAATCAGTGTCAGTCAAAAATGTCAGCTGATCAGTTTGACTACAGAATTTTTCGAGGTATCAGTATTACCTTCCAGTTATCAGAATCAAATTTAGAATTCAGTTTATTGGTCCACTAAGCGGTCATGAAACGCTGGATATATAGATCTGACTAGCCTTAGGACCCCAGTTCATATTACAGTTTGTTCTTATATGGTTACGATGCTTCTAGATAAGAAGCCCTGACCAGTCTTAGAACTCAATCTCAGATCGGTCCGATAAGACTCTCAGGGTACTTTCAGATATGTATCCTTGACTAGTGTTGGGACCCACTTTTGAGCTATCAACTTAGTATTCAGTATATATTATCCAGTAGGAGTAGGATTTAACATCGAGCGGATCGGTGTTCTAGCGCACCAAGGTTCCTAGAACTATGTTGCCTGCGTAGGTTACAGTATTTATTGGCCTGATTGGCCCCAGACTTTTGTTATTAGCCAGTTCATTCTTTTATACCCTGGAAAGGTATATTGGGTCCTACCGGTGGGGTGTATACATCGGAATTCACATCTAGCTCATGTGATTACATGTAGGTTATAGACTCTCCCACTAGTCAGTTCAGTGTAGTCTCAGTCCAGTTCAGTTCCGATCAGTATTCTAGACTTAGAACATGCTTTGACCATCAGAAAGGGTCTTCTAGAGCACCTCAGTATTTTAGTATTCAGTTCAGTAGCTAGTTGGTCATTGCATGTCTTTTAGTTCAGTATTTCTTTTGTTATTTATTCCATTGTGTTATGTTCCTCTCACTTACTCAGTAAATTCAAAGTACTGACGCATACTTTTATGCTGTATCCTTTTATGATACAACTGCAGGATCTCAGTCTCAGCTTCGTTAACCGATCACTCATCGAAGACCTCAGCCTTACTAGTTGGTGAGTCCTCATCCTTCGAGGACGGAGATTTATTTATTCAATTATACTTTCACTCCTCTTTATTTAGATTTGGAGTTAGCTGGGGGCTTGTCCAAACAACTCATCAGTCATAGTGGATTTCACATGTGGATTTTTTTTCCAGACTCAGATTGGTATACGAACTTGTAGTTTTGTTATAATATTTTCAAATATTATGAACTAGCTTTATTACTTTCGCATATTTTTCTTTTCTCTTTAAACTTCCGCTATATGTATTTTTATATTACTCAGAATACCAGTGCATGATAGACCAGGGTTGACTTGGGGTCACTTGTGACTTCAAGTACCGTGTTTCATCCACGCCCCGCCTTGGGAGGCATGACTGGCACCTGGTGCCTTACTAAGACCTGGACTGCTGGACTACTGAGCCCAAGCACTTTTGGTGCCAGGATGGCTCTAACTCTTGATTCAAGAAAACGACAGGCTATATAGCGACTGTAAATACAGCCTCCGTCTGACTAGGCCTATAGCCACCTGTAAGAAAACAATAGCTACCCAGAACAACAGAATCAATAGGGAACCTATGTGGGCTGACAAGGCCACCATGCTGTCTATTTATTTTTGAATCAAGGAAACAAGTGCGAAACTGCGACATGACCAACAAGATCACCACTACCAACTGAATAAGGCCCCACACAGCCATCATAAACAAACTAAAACATACACACAGCCCCACACGACCGGTACAACTAACCACAGGGAATATACGATCTGCAAGCCTCTAAGAATACTGATAAGACAGGACAGGGCCCCGACCTACCCATACTGTACAACAAAAGAAAAGGAATAAACCTCTAGCTGTCAAGCTTCGGATGACATGACCTGATGACTCTGTGTGCTGGCTAGAATTACGAGGGATCGGCTCCTCGTCTAAGAGTACCTGCAGGCAAGTAATGCAGCGCCCCCAAACGGGCGTCAGTACCACTGGTACCGAGTATGCAAAGCAAAAACCAAACATATCTGAAGATAAGCAGTAATACTGATAGTTACTGAAATGACAGAGGATAGCTAAGACTGTCTGGAATAGCAGAATCTGTACTGAGCTTAACTGTATTGGAAAGAAGATAAGAATCATACTTTTCGATGCGGTGTCCTGCTATTTATCAATTTAATAAGTAACATATATATATATATATATATATATATATATATATATATATATATATATATATATATATATATATATATAGCATACAAGAACCTATACCATCCCCCATAAGCCGGAAGGTGCCAATCAACACGCAATCTATATACCCCTACCCGTGTCGTCATCCAAAAATAAATTCACTCCACTCACCTAATAACTACGAGCACCCCGCCAGCCCCCTGGGTATGCAGCTTGGACTCTCTGGGTCCTTGACTATAACTGTATTTGAGTCCGGTGGACTCCTGTAACTGTAATCTGAGATCTATATCTAATATATGTAATCTGTGCCCTGGGCGCAAGCGCTCGACAGGGTATGCTATAATGCTGATCAGCCTGCTATGGGGAATGCTGCATCCCATCTTTGTCCTACTGCGCACTGTATTCCACTCCTTGGAGTGACGTATTCTCACCCTCTGGCGGGTGAGTCGACATAGCTATTAACCCTGGGGCGGCAAGGAAGCTCTAGGGGTGCCCACATAAAACAATCAGGTCTCTACAAACAACAATAATCACATATAACATGTATGATAAATCTGATAATACTATTCATGTTCTGATATTCTATTTTGAATTTCTAGCTGAATATCACTGAATCTGATACTGAGTCTGAAATAATATCTCACTGTTTGATACTAATTTACTGACTTTTATTGTGAATACGACATAATAATACACATTGAGCTTAATACTAGACTTCTGGACTTTATTCTAGAATTTATTCTATTTTACTATACTAGAATTACTAACTTGCTGAAGAAACTGGCTTTACATACCTCAGTTGTCGGCTTTCCGGTTAACTGGCGTAACTCGACCAATATTCAGCTATTTGTTCCAACTGTATTCAGATTCATAGCAATTAGAATTAAATTCATCAATATTCAGGAAGAAAATGCTACTTTGAATATATATATATATATATATATATATCCCAAACTTTGACTTATCGAAAAACAACCGAAAACTCGCTATTTCTCGAAAGTCCAGAAGGGAGAAATACTCACTTTAGGGATAAGAGTATATTAACACTAATTTGGAGCAATTCCGCTTACCTTGACCGGCGGGTCACCGCTTCTTTGGATGATTCTTGCGAAACTAACTTCGTAGGAATGTTCTCTGCAGCTTTATACTTCACTACCCGAGATTATTTTGACTTTGGACGGCATTTAGCGGCGTAATCAGATGAACTTTTATGTTGAACCCTCGTTCTCCCCTGTTCTGGTCATGTTCTGGAAATAAAATTAGGTGAAATGAAATTAAAAACCGAAGTGGGGCTTTATATAGTGGAGCCTGGACAGGCCCTCCATGGCACGTTGGCCATCGCGGAGGGACAACCTTCGTGGCATGTTGCCATCGCGGAGGGGGTCTGCTCGGCCTCCTCTTGCGACGCTTCAATGTAGCGCTCGTCCGGTCTTCCCCCAGGCCTTTTTCTAGCATGTGTGGCACTCTAAAACTCTTAACCAACATGCGAATAGGCCATCCAAATGAAAAGAATATATGGTGTGTAACATCTTCCCCCCTTAAGAACATTCATCCTCGAATGTAAACTTCTACTTGCAAGAGTTTCAACTTACTTGACTTATTCTAGAAAAATTTCGGCAGAGTTTCCCCTGTAATATGGACTATCTCAAAAATCCTAAAATGCAGAAAAGTCCAATACAGGTACTCCACACAATGCTACAACATTCATTTCACTACTGAAGTTAGCATCTCACTTATACACATAAATATAAAGCAACAGTAATAACAACATACCTCTAGCTGGCTAAGTCTGAAATAACTGGGGATATCTGGCTTTCATATCTTCTTCTGCCTCCCAAGTCATTTCCTCTCGGTTTCGGTTACACCATAATACTTTGACCGAAGAAACATCTTTATTTCTCAATCTACGAATTTGTCAGTCTAGTATGGCTACTGGAACTTCTTCATACGCTAACTCTTCTGTAACCTGAATATCTTGGACTGGAACGATTCGGGAGGGATCCCCTATACACTTCCTTAGCATGGACACGTGGAAAACTGGATGGACAGACCCTAATTCTGGAGGCAAGTTCAACTCGTATGCCACTTGGCCTATTCTTCGACGAATCTGATAAGGCCCAACAAATCTCGGGCTGAGCTTACCTTTCTTGCCGAATCTCATCACCCCTTTCATTGGAGAAACTTTCAAAAACACCCAGTCATTCACATTAAATTTCAAGTTTCTGCGCCGCACATCAGCATACGATTTCTGGTGGCTCTGAGCAGTCAGTAGGCGTTCTCTGGTAAGCTTTACCTTTTCTTCTGACTGATGAATAATATCCGGCCCAATCAGCGCTGACTCTCCTACTTCAAACCAGCCAACTGGCGATCTGCATTTTCGCCCATACAATGCCTCATAAGGCCCATCTAGATAGCTGAGTGGTAACTATTCTTATAAGCAAACTCAATAAGTGGTAGGTGCTCATCCCAGCTACCTCCAAAGTCCAATACACACGCTCGTAACATATCCTCGAGCATCTGAATAATGCATTCTGCCTGTCCATCTGTCTGAGGGTGGAAAGCTGTGCTCAGATTAATCTGTGTTCCCAGACCTCTCTGAAATGATTGCCAAAATTTAGCTATAAATTGCGCCCCTCTGTTAGAGATAATGGATACTGGAACACCGTGCAGTCTGACTATTTCTCTGATATACAACTCAGCATAATCTTTGGCAGAGAAAGTAGCCCTTACTGGCAGAAAATGGGCTGATTTTGTCAGTCTATCAACAATTACCCAAATCGAGTCATTTCTATGCCTGGTACGGGGTAATCCTTCTACAAAATCCATATTTACTACTTCCCACTTCTAAAGAGGCACAACTATGTCTTGAGTCAATCCACCTGGTTTCTGGTGTTCAGCTTTTACTTGCTGGCAGTTAGGACACTGGGCTACGAATTCTGCTATTTCCCTCTTCATACCTGGCCACCAGTAGATTTCTTTAATATCGTGGTACATTTTTGTTGCTCTTGGGTGGAGAGAATAGCGGACGTAATGTACCTCGCTCATAATCTGCTGGCGAAGCCCTGCAATATCTGGAACACAAAGGCGGCCTTTACATCGCAACACTTCATCCTCAATTACCTGAAAATCCGGCGCTTTTCCTTGCTGAACTTAGTCTTTAAGCTGAACCAGGTCAGAATCTTCATATTGCCATTCCTTTACTTCCACCACTAACGACGACACTGCGGTATTCTGAATTACCGCTCTATTGTCCTCTGTTTATGCTACACGAATGGCTAAACTGGCTAACTGGTGTATTTCTCTGGCCAACTCCCGCTGCTCAGGCTGCAAGTATGCCAAACTCCCCATAGATTTGCGACTAAGGGCATCTGCTACCACGTTGGCTCTTCCTGGGTGGTACAAAAAAATTACATCATAATCTTTCAGCAATTCCAACCAGCAGCGCTGCCGCAAATTCAACTCTCTCTGAGTGAAGATATACTGTAGGCTCTTATGATCAGTGAAAATATCCACATGGACTCCATACAAGTAATGTCTCCATATCTTTAGAGCGTGGATCACTGCGGATAGTTCCAGGTCGTGGGTAGGATAATTCATTTCATGTTTCCTCAGCTGTCTGGAAGCATATGCAATTACTTTACCATGCTGCATCAACACACATCCTAACCCAACACCTGAAGCGTCACAATAAACTGCATAACCCTCTGTACCTTCTAGCAATGCTAACACTGGGGCGGAGGTTAACCTGTCTTTCAATTCCTGGAAACTCTGCTCACATGCCTCTATCCACTGAAACTTTACTGCTTTTTGTGTCAGCTTAGTCAGAGGTGCCGCTATGGTGGAGAATCCCTCAACAAATCTTCTATATTACCGTGCTAATCCCAGAAAACTGTGGACTTCGATCGAAGTGGTAGGTCTGGGCCATGTTTTTACTGCTTCTATTTTCCGTGTGTCCACCTGTATATCAGCATCCGACACAATATGCCCCAAGAGAGCTACCGAGTTCAGCCAAAATTCACATTTAGAGAACTTGGCATACAGCTGACGGTCCCTGAGAATCTGAAGCACTGTCCACAAATGATCCTGGTGGTCTGCCTCAGAGCGAGAATACACCAGTATGTCGTCAATAAACACTATTACGAACAGGTCCAGGTATGGTCTGAAGATGCTGTTCATCAGGTCCATTAATACTGCGGGAGCATTTGTCAGCCCAAAGGACATGACTAGGAATTCAAAATGGCGGTATCTAGTCCTGAAGGCAGTCTTCTGAATGTCCCTTTCACAAACTCGAACCTGATGATATCCGGACCTCAAGTCAATCTTGGAGAAATATTTAGCCCCCTGTAACTGATCAAACAACTTATCTATTCTGGGAAGCGGATACTTATTCTTGACTGTAACCTTGTTTAACTGCTGGTAGTCTATACACATGCGGAGGGAGCCGTCCTTCTTTCTCATAAATAGAACTGGCGCACCCCAAGGTGAAGTACTCGGCCTTATAAAGACCTTATCTAACAGATCTTTCAGCTGCTCCCTTAATTCTCTGAGTTCAGCAGGAGCCATACGTACGGAGGAATTGATATGGGCTGAGTGCCTGGTAGCAAATCAATTGCAAAATCTACTTCTCTCTCTGGGGGAATACCAGGTAGCTCGTCTGGGAATACGTCGAGGAATTCATTAACCACTGGAATAGACTGGAGATTCAGAGGCTCTACCCGAACATCCTGGACTCTGATTGTGTGGCAAATGCTTCCCTTAGCTATCAACTTCCTTGCCTGAAGGTTGGAAATAAGCCTACCTTTCGGCGTAGCTGTACTGCCCTTCCACTCTCGTACTGCCTCCCCTTGAAAGTGGAATCAGACCATCTTGGTCCAGCATTCTACATTGGCATAGCACGGTGCCAACCAATCCATACCCATAATGGCGTCGAAATCAATCATCTCTAATTCCACCAGATCTACTGTGGTTTGACGATCAGCAACCTCTACTGTACACCATCGATAAACCCTTCTGGCTATGATGGAGTCACCGACAGGTGTAGATACTGAAAAGGGTTGCTGAAGCAACTCTAGTACAATACTGAACTTTCGAGCCACAAATGGGGTAACGTAGGACAAAGTAGTTCCTGGATCAATCAATACATAAGGAGGATGTGAGCAAATAGTCATTATACGTGTTACCACATCTGGAGACGCCTCTGAGTCCTGCCTCTCTTGTAATGCATAGGTACGGCTTGGTGATCTTGGGCAGAATTATATGCCCAAGTGATACTCAAATGCTTTATTTCGTCTTTGTTATCTATCGTTATTTGTGCATTCTCATGTGATTTATAGTTAAAATGTGAATTTATACTAACCAACATGATTAGTGTTGTTTTGCAGGTAAAATGGAATTTTGGGAAGCTAAGATACATGTTGGTAAAAATCGGGAATGGACTTGGAAGCAAGGAGGGGAAAAGGTCAAGGATGAGCAGCAAAAATAAGGGCTCCGTGATGGAGCCGTGCCACGCTGCCATCGTGGAGGCATTCTGCCTCGGGTGATTTAATTTTGGCCATTTCCAGTGAAGCCTCGCATTACCTCCGTGACACGGAGACCATGCCACGCGATGCAAGCCGTGGCACGTTGAGTACAATTACCTGGGACATCAATTTCTAGTGTAGGTGCGCGATAGCACCGTGGCACGTTGGCCCGGCTCCGCGATGCAAGCCGTGGCACGCCAAGGTGAAAAGTCTGAGGAGCAAAATTCCAGAGAGGGTCCGCGATACCCCTGTGGCACGGAGGGAGTGCTCCACGATACACTCCGTGCCATATGCTTCTTATTTCGGGAAAAATTCCCACTAGTATAAATAGCACACTTAGGTTTTATTTTAAAGCATTCTGACTTGGTTGAGCAAGAACGTGGGTTACAGGCAGTTGAGGGGACAAAAATTCTAGGGTTCTTCTCTATCTCTTTCTCTTTTATCTCAATTGTTTGTATGATTTATACTCATTTGATGATGCTTAATCCACAAATGAGTGGCTAAATTCACTTCTTGCTGAGGTTAAGAACAATTGTAGTGGAATGTAATTGTTGATCATTTTAGTTTTCATCTTTTCTCCAATGGTTGTTCTATCAATTCTTGTTCTTACTGCGTTAATGTTTGGCCAATGTTAATGTATATCTAAAAAATCCAATTTTGATTTTGAAAAGGAAAGAAATTGGAAAGATGTGAATTGGTAGGATATGATCTCTTTTTAGTTTGGGAAAATTGAGAATTGATTTACATTCAGAATAGAAATATATCTGAAAGTCTTATTAGTCAATTAAGGAATCGATTTTGTATGGCTAGAACATGAAATTCTTTTATCACAGAAATGTAGATTGAAGGTTCATGATTCTTAAGTTGGATAGGAAATGAAAGTTCCAATCCATAGGCAATAATTCTTGACCCGCAACCGAAGGAAAGATGAACTGAATTGTATCGATAAATTAATTCCCTGCATGTTCGTTTTAACCTCAGCTTGCTCATTACTATTGTTCAGACTCACTTTATAATTTTGCTTTAGAATCTTATTAGTTAGTAACTCAAACTCTAAAAATTTTATTCATTTGGTTGTCTGCATTCTTAAAGATATAGTTCATTAACACTTAAGTTAATTATTACCGTAGTTTAGTTCCTGTGGGATCGATACTTAGCTTTACTTAAGCCACTTTACTACTTGTTCGACCACGTGCACTTGCGTGTAGTCACCAAACAGCCGAACAAGTTTTTGGCGCCATTGCCGGGGACTGGCAATTGGTAAAATTGTTTTCTTAGTGTTAGTTTACAATTTCTATATAAGTGCTGACAACTTGCTCTTAGCCTGTCTTGTGCAGATATTGAATTCTGTTGAACACTAGCAAGAGACAACGAGTTGGTGGATTCATACATAGAGCCGAAAAGACAATTTCATCGTCAAAGAAGGGAAGCTCTAGAGAAAAAGCTACAGTTTCTCAGACAGACAATCCTGGAGCAATAACAGAATCCACCACTTGTGAGGGTAGTGTTAGTGCCCGAGGAAATGGCAGCTAGGCCGGTTCGAGAAGTGGCAATCCCACATGCTAACAATGTTACATCAAGTATTCGCAGACCAGAGCCAGGAGGGAGGTTTGAGCTTAAACAGAACATGGTGCAATTTCTGCACACTAGCGGGCAATTCACAGGTCTCCCTCACGAGAAGATCCATAACAACATCTCCAAAACTTTTGGAGATAAGTGACACTTACATCCCTACTAGAGTATCATCCAACTACGTGAGGCTTACATTATTCATATTTTCATTATTGGGGGAAGCAAAGAGGTGGTTGAAAGCTGAACCACCTAACTCTATCACCATGTGGGATGATCTTGCAAGAAAATTTCTGATACGGTTCTTTCCATCCGGGAAAACTACAAGACTTAGAAGTTAGATTCTAAGTTTTAAACAAAGAGAGGGGGAGAATCTGTATCAAGCTTGGGAAAGGTTCAAATCATTGTTAAGGGATTGTCCTCACCATCACTCCAATGATGTGCTGGTGCATACTTTCATAGAGGGTTTGGAACCCCCACACAAAAATTTTGCTAGACTCAGCAGCTGGGGGACAAGCATTAGAAAAGACTTATGAGGAGTTGTATACTTTGTTAAATCATATTTTGCAGGGAAATCCAGAGTGGAATGCGGACTCTTCTAGAGGAGGAACAAGGAAAGCGGCAGGAGTCTTTGAAGTGGATGGTTTTACAGCTATCGCTGCACAGATAGCTGCATTGCAAAATCAACTCAACACCCACTTCAGCAATATGAGCTTGAATCAACCTCAATCCCCAGTTAATGTAGTGCAGCATATTTGGTGTGAAGTATGCGGTAGTAATGAACACTCAGCTGAGTGTTGTGGTGCAAATCCAGATTCAGTGAACTTTGTTGGGAATGTACAGAGAAATAATCACCAGCAGTATGGCAACAACTACAACTCGAATTGGAGGAATCAACCGAATTTCTCTTGGGGTAGTAACAACCATCAAGGGCAGAGTTTGAATCAGGGTGCACAGAGAAATCAAGGAGGGCAACAAAATTATCAATCTCAATACAGAGGAAACAATGCACCTCCTCCGTCACCCACCAGCATTGAGGAAATGTTTAAAACAATGTTAGCTAACCAAGTTCAAATGCAGGCTGATTATGTGAAACTGGCAACAGACATAAAAAACAACCAGTTAGCTACAAAGGCGTTAGAGTACTAGTTTGGACAACTAGCTGGAGCTCAAAACACCAGGCCAAGAGGAGGACTACCGAGCGACACTGACCTGAATCCCAAGCAGGTTAATGTAGTGACCACAAGGAGTGGTTTACAACTCAAGGAGGTGGAACCAGAAAGACCACCTCAGCAGACAGGAGCAGTGGAGAAAGATAGGGAACATGATGATGAGAAGGGGAAGGAGAAGGCAGCTGAAGCAGAAAGACCATCACCCCCGTTCCCTCAAAGATTAAAGAAACACAAGGAGGAAGCTTGTTTCAAAAAGTTCATAGAGGTTCTTAAACAGGTACACATTAATTTACCTTTGGTTGATGTTTTGCAGGGAGTGCCTAAATATGCAAAGTATATCAAGGACAATATAGCTAACAAAAACAGATTGACAGAGTATGCTACGGTGGCGCTTACTGAGGAGTGTACTTCCCGGATACAAAATAGGTTGCCAAAAAAGATCAAGGACCATGGGAGCTTTACAATTCAAATCACAATTGGGCAAAGTATCCAAGCTTGCGAATTATACGGTTTGGGAGCGAGCATTAACTTGATGCCGACATTGGTGCTCAAGAAGTTGGGCCTGGGCAGTCCTAGACCAACTACAGTGATCTTGCAGTTAGCGGACCGCTCTTTGGCCAGACTAGATGGCATTGTGGAGGACGTGCTGGTGCAAGTGGGCTCCCTTATCTTCCCGATAGATTTCATTGTCTTAGATTTTGAGCCGGATGCAGAAGTCCCATTTATTTTGGGACGTCCTTTCTTGGCAACCGGGAGAGCTTTGATTGATGTAGCTGCAGGGCAGCTAACCATGCGAGCGCATGACAAAGTGGAGGTATTTGATGTATATAAGGCCATGAAGCTTCCGGCCATATATGAGGAGCTTTCAGCAATCAATGTGCTAGACCAAGTAGAAATTCTTCAGATTGTTGATTCTCGAGATCCATTGGAAAGAGCGTTGATGAGCTCCGATCATTTCAGAGATAGAGATACCTATGAGATGGTGCAAATGTTGAATGAACCAAAGTGGTATCTCAGGAAGCGTGACTTTCAGCCCTTAATGATGTCCCTGAAACCATTGCCGAAACCATCTATTGTGGAAGCACCAAAGCTGGAGTTGAAAACATTGCCTCCCCATTTAAAATATATCTTTTTGGGGGAAGATGACACTTTGCCAGTCATCATCTCTGCAGAATTGACGGAGGCACAGGTAAAGGAAGCAATGGTGTTTCTCAAAAGAAGGAAGAAAGCGATGGGCTGGCAAATGTCAGATATTCGGGGTATCAATCCAGCTTTTTGCACACACAGAATTTTCATGGAGGAAGGAGCAAAGCCAACTGTACAGCCTCAGCGGAGGTTGAATCTGATGATGAAGGATGTGGTTAGGAAAGAAGTAATTAAGTGGCTTGATGCAGGTGTGGTCTATCCTATTTCGGACAGCGAATGGGTTAGTCCCGTTCAGTGTGTTCCAAAGAAAGGAGGGATGACCATGGTCACCAATGAGAAAAATGAGAGGATCCCTACACGCACCACACAGGCTGGCGGATTTGCATGGACTACAGAAAGCTAAATGAAGCCACAAGGAAAGATCACTATCCTATCTCGTTCATTGATAAGATATTGGATAGATTGGCTGGACAAGAGTATTATTGTTTCCTTGATGGGTACTCTGGCTATAACCAAATAGCCATAGCACCGGAGGACTAGGAGAAGACTACTTTCACATGTCCTTATGGGACATATGCTTTTAGGCGGATGCCATTTGGTTTACGCAATGCACCCGCCACATTACAGAAATGCATGATAGCGATCTTTCATGACATGGTGGAAGATTTCGTTGAGGTATTTATGGATGATTTTTCTGTTTTCGGTAATTCATTTGCTACTTGTTTGCAGAATCTTGACAGGGTGCTAGCTAGCTGTGAAGAATCCAACCTTGTACTCAACTGGGAGAAATGTCATTTCTTAGTCAAGGAGGGTATCATCCTTGGCCATAAAGTGTCTTTCAAGGGGTTGGAGGTAGATCGTGCTAAGATCGAAGTTATTGAAAAGCTACCACCACCTGTGTCAGTGAAGGGTGTTCGCAGTTTTCTCAGGCATACAGGGTTCTACAGAAGGTTCATTAAGAACTTCTCTCAAATTTCTAGACCGATGTGCAGGTTGCTAGAAAAAGAGGTGAAGTTCGAGTTTGATGAAGATTGTGTCAAAGCATTCGAGGAGTTGAAGCAGAAATTGATAGAAGCACCTATCCTTATTTCTCCGGACTGGGAACAACCGTTTGAACTGATGTGTGATGCAAGCGAGGTGGCTGTGGGAGCTGTATTGGGGCAGCGGAGGAATAGAATTTTTCATTCTATTCATTATGCAATCAAAAAACTAGACGCTGCCCAAGTTAATTATACAGTCACAGAAAAGGAGATGCTAGCATTGGTATTTGCATTTGACAAATTCAGGTCCTATTTGGTGGGCTCTAGAGTAGTGGTGTATACCGATCATGCAGCGATTCGGTATCTGTTTAATAAGAAGGATGCAAATCCCAGGCTGATCAGATGGATCTTGTTGTTGTAAGAGTTTGACCTAGAGATTAAGGATAGAAAGGGGAGCGAGAATCAAGTGGAAGATCACCTATCGTGATTGGAAAGCCGGTCGCATGTGAAGGAAGGTGACAACATCAAAGAGGAGTTCCCGGATGAGCATCTCTTAGCAATAAGGGAAGCTGAGATCCCTTGGTATGCAGACATAGTGAATTTGCTAGTGAGTGGAGTCTATCCACCAGAGGCTACGGCTCAGCAGAGAAAAAAATTGAGGCATGATTGCCTGTATTTTATTTGGGATGAGTCGTACTTGTTTAAGATTAGGTTATGAGAAGATGCATCCCGGAGAGCCAGATTGCAGAAGTTTTGTGGAGTTGTCACTCTTCATTGTATGGAGGGCACCACAGAGGCGAGCGGACAGTGCACAAGGTGCTACAGATAGGTTTCTTTTGGCCTACACTGTTTAGAGACTCTATGGCATACATAAAAATGTGTGATAGATGTCAAAGGACAGGCACAATTGGTAGGAGGCAAGAGATGCCGCTGCAGCATATATTAGAAGTGGAGATCTTTGATGTATGGGGTATTGATTTTATAGGCCCGTTCCCACTGTCATTTGGTAATTGTTACATCTTGGTTGCCGTTGATTATGTATCAAAGTGGGTTGAAGCAACATCTTGCCCCAGGAACGACAACAAGGTGGTAACGAAATTTGTGAAAAAGCACATTTTCACAAGGTTCGGGACACCCCGAGCCATTATCAGTGATGGAGGGGCTCATTTTGTAAATGCAAGTTTCAAGAACTTGCTAGCTAAGTATGGGGTGCGCCACAAGATGGCAACAATATATCATCCCCAAACTAGTGGGCAAGTGGAGGTGTCGAACAGAGAAGTGAAGCAGATTCTCTAGAAATTAGTGAATGCACAATGTAGTGATTGGTCAAGCAAACACGACGATGCATTGTGGGCTTATAGAACTGCTTACAAGACACCAATTGGGACTTCTCCGTACAGATTGGTCTATAGAAAGGCGTGTCATCTGCCGATGGAGCTAGAACACCGAGCTTTCTGGGCCGTGAGGAAATTGAACATGGATCTAGAGCTAGCGGGTAAGAAGAGGCTGATGCAACTCAATGAACTTGATGAGTTTCGTTGGCATGCTTATGAAAGTGCCAAGTGCTACAAAGAGAAAACAAAGAGGTGGCATGATAAGTATATAGTGCATCGGATATTCGAGCCGGGGCAGAAAGTGTTGCTTTTTAATTCAAGATTGAGGCAGGAAAATTGCGGTCCAAATGGTCAGGGCCATTTGAGGTAGTGAGAATGACCCCGCACGGGGCAGTGGAGTTGTGGCAAGAAGATCGAAGTACCACGTTCTTGGTTAATGGGCAACGTTGTAAGCATTACTGGGGTGAGGACGTTATTTGAGAGAAGACGTCCATCACTCTAGAGGATGATTGAGCGTAAATGACGTCGAGCCGCGACGGTAAACCAGGCGCTGCACGGGAGGCAACCCATGAAATTGTTGTAATAGAAGAGTAGGATTATTTGAGGAAAAAAGAGAAAAAAGACAAAAAGAAAAAAAAATAAATAGAAAAAAAATTATTATTATTGCGTTGAAACTTATGAATTCTAACCAATTTCTTGTTGTGACATGATTTTCAGGTGGAACGGAGGGCAAAAATGCAAAAAAAGCGCAAAGGAAAAAATTCGAGGTGAGAAAAATAAAAAATGGCATGACAGTGAGCCTACGCGTTGGCTCCGTGTCACGAAGGAGGGCCTCCGCATTACCCTCCGTGACACGTTGAAGGTATTCTGGATTTTTTAAAAAATTTTCAGAACACCTACGCGATGGCTCCGTGTCATGGAGGGTGTGCTCCGCGTTACCCTCCGTGACACGTTGAGGTGTAATTCGCGTCGGGTCACCGGGTAACCCGCGTGAAAAACCTCCATTTTAACCCCAAATTCCTTCATATTTTCCTATTCTTTCAAATCCTCCACGACCAAAACCCCGAATACCCTCCTCCCTTAATGTGACACGGACCTAGGCACAAGATTTCTTCAAGTTTTCTTCAATTACATCGGATTAAAGGTATGTTCTTGAACTTTACCTCATTTTTGCTTGAAATTTCGATTTTTAAGCATGGGTAGTGATTGAAACTTGCCATAAGTGAAAATTGAGCTTGAATTCATTTAAGTTATGATTGATTGATGTTCATAATATCGTTGTGAGTATATGAACTTGATGAATGCATGTTTTAATGAATTATTGCGAAATTGGTAGCTAGGTTTGGAATTTGAATAGGAAGAAAATTGAACTTGTTTGAAATGTGAAAAAAAATTGGGTTGTGCATGTTGGGTGATGTGAATTATGTCGTGATTAATGTTGAATATGCTAAGTAGACAAGGGAAATTTTGGAAAATGAAATTGGTGAATTGCATAGGTTGTTGAGAACAAAAATTTGGCTAAGTGATATGATGATATAATGGAATCGATGGCGATATTGTTATTCGTTGTACGAAGTCTGAGTAGTACATAGTAATTATTCCATCGAATTATATGAAGGCACTAAGAATGTTGACTGTAAAGATTGTGAAATCATGAATGTCTTGCCGAATTGTTGTAAATTGCGGGTAAAGACTATGTGTGGGGTGATTCAATTAAACCCAACCTTAGTTGTAGCTAGTTATGATTTTAATAACATTGGGATTGTATGGTTATATGTGCAGGAACAATGTCGGACAGACAAGATAAAGGAAAGGAAGCGTCCACGTGGGGCGCCGACAGAAAAAGGATAAGGTTGGGAACAGCAGTCCCAGCAGCACCAGCGGTTCCGAGAGGCCAACGCCGACAATACGGAACCCGATGGGTGACTGATGAAGGGAAGAAATGGTATGAAAAACACAAAGAAACCAAATACTTCCCGGAAGAGTATATAGCAAGGGAGCCGCTAGCATAGGAATTCCCGAGGATCGTACACCGTATTGACACTGCCGGACTGAACTTCATCTTCGAAGATCCCAAAGAATGCAATCTCCATCTGATTCGGGAGTTCTATGCCAACTGGAACCCGACCCTCCGCAGTCACACTGTCAAGATAAGAGCACAGGTTGTCACATTTGAGCCCCATCACTTGAATGCTATATTGGGGGCGCGGGACACAGACGCCCATGTACTCCGACAGCTGAACATAACTCCACCTTATGTGGACATCAGATGCACTCTATGTGGAGTCCGTTCAACAGCACGGTGGAGCAAGCACAAAGAGAGGGGCTACCATCAGACACTGCCTTACTCTCAGAGGAACAGGGAAGCCAGGATCTGGCTATAGATTGTGTGTTCCTTCCTGATCCCGGGGGTGCACATGACTGATGTCACCCGGGATCGAGTGTGCTTGGTGTATGTCCTGATGAAAGGGCTTGAGATAAATGTTGGGGCAGTAATCATTTCCGCCATGAAGAGAGCCCGCTTACATCAAGGGCACAGGTACGGGTTCGGTGGTTTGCTTACCACGTTCCTGAGGGGCCATGATATCGAGGAGAAGGCCCTAGAGTACATCCTACAGATTGAAAGGCGTGCCCTGGATGTCACAAAAACCAAGGTAGGTCCTCTATTATTCCATCAGGTGTCACTCGTGACTTATCAGCCAGCTGCAACATCAACCACATTGGCCTCGGTTTTCCCAACCCCAGGGTGTTAAATAAGGATAGGAGCATTAGGTTAACTGCTGCCCCTAGATCACACAAAGCTCGTAGCACCTCATCTTTACCAATTTGTATGGGGAGGGTAAAATTCCCTGGGTCTTTGAGCTTCTTTGGAATCTTGCTCAATACCCTGTGACTGCACTCCTCCGTCAGTGCTACAGTCTGGATATCCACCAACCTAACTTTGTTTTCCATCACGTATTTCAAGTATTTAGCATACTTGGGCATTCCCTGCAAAACATCAATAAGAGGCAAATTTATGTGAAGTTCTTTGAAACTCTCAAAGAACTTTTTGAAGCATTCCTCCTCCTTGCTCTTTCTGAATTTCTGAGGGAATGGTGGTGGTGGTCTTTGTGCTGGCTGCAATAAAGATTGTGCTTTTTGTTGCCCAGCACTCTGATTATCTCCCGTGTTGGTGGATGGTCCTAATCTAACCAACTCTGGTTGCACCTCCTTTCTTAGCTCTTTTGGTACTGCATCAGCTAATTGCTTGCCGCTTCTCATACTGATGGCATTGACCTACCGGGGGTTAGGATCCGTGTCGCTTGGTAATCCCCCTTGTGATCTCATGTTTTGAGTATCTGCTATCTGACCCACTTGTTTTTCAAGATTGCGGGTGGCCATTTGCTGATTCTTTAAGTCTGTTGCCATCCTCGCCTGATTTTCCACTAACTGAGTCTGGGTCTCCATGATTTTCTGCAATGTTTCTTCAATGCTGCTGCTCACTTGACCATCATTCTGCCTATTCTGCTGATACTGCTATTGTTGAGGTTGCTGATAACTCTGCTTTTAGTTTCCACCCCAAGAAATATTCGGGTGGCCCTGCCAATTTCTGTTGTAACTGGTTCCAAAATTCTGATTGTTTCGCTGCACATTACCAACAAAACTGACTGACTCCAGATTGGCTCCACAAGATTCTGCATTATGCCCATTGTTACCACAAATTTTGCACCAACTAGGAGCTTGCTGAACTGCATTAACCTGGCCCTGTTGTTGGTTCATACTCAGTTTATTGAACTGAGTCATCATCTGATGCTGGAACGAAGCTAGCTGTTCTGCCAAGGCATTCATCCCATCTACCTCTATCAACCCCGATCTCTTTCCTGCCCCTCTCGATGACTCGCTGTGCCACTCTGGATTTCCTTGAGAAATTCTGTTCAACAAAGTGTACAACTCATCATACGTCTTCTCCAAGGCTTGCCCACCCGATGTCGAGTCTAGTAATATTTTTGTGTGTGGGTCTAGACTTTCTACAAAGGTATGGGCCAACACTTCATTTGATTGCTGGTGATGGGGACAGTCTCTCAATAATGAATTGAATCTTTCCCAAGCCAAATATAAATTCTCATCAGGCCTCTGCTTGAAACTCAGTATTTAACTTCTCAATTTTGCAGTCTTGCCTGAAGGAAAAAATCTGATAAGGAACTTCTTTTCCAACTCATTCCAAGAAGTTATGGAGTTCGGTAACTCAGCCTTCAACCACTTTTTCGCCTCTCCCAGCAATGAAAATAGGAAGAGGGTCAGTCGGACATAATCTGTGGACACACCGGTGGGGACAAACATGTCACTAATCTCTACAAAGTTTTGTAAGTGCTGCTTCGGGTCCTCATGTGCCATTCCAGTGAATTGACCACTGGAATGTAACAGCTGCACCATGTTCTATTTAAGCTCAAAGTTTCTCCAGGCTCTAGTTTTCGGATACTAGAGTTCACATTAGTCGCTAGTGGGATTGCCACTTCGCACACTGGTCTAGCTGCCATTGCTTCCGATGACAATTGTGCTTGTCCCGCAGGTTGTTGTTGTTGTATTTGTTCTTGAAGTCTCTTCAACTTTTGCTCTAGAGCTACTCTCCTTTGCAAATGGATTTGACGTTCAGGTTCAAGCAACGGTTCCATAAGCTCTCTATTTTTAGCCAGCTCGGCAGGACAACCTGTCACCTGCAAATGATCAGACTAAGACCAAGTTTCTCAACACTTAAGGAAATTCAAAAATCACACAAAAACAGATAAATTATCAAAAATTCGCCGAGTCCCCGGCAACAGCACCAAAAACTTGACGACTCATTTCGCGCATACCGCAAGCGTCCGGGTCGTGCAAGTAATATAGTGGCTCTTTTTAAGAACCGAAATGTCGAACCCACAGGGACTGGACCCATTCCTCTAACTATCTATTCCAAGTGTGATATTAAACACCGAAAATGTCGATTATAGAAGTTGTCGAGAAGGTTTAATTAAGTCTAATTTTGGTCAACGACATATTCTGAATTCACTCTAGGGCAACATAGAGTTAAAACCAGATAATCATGCGCTATTACGAATTGCAATGGGTTAAGTATGAAACTATCAATTGTCGTCTCACATAATTAGAATTGCATGTTCAGGGCCTTTCGAGCCTTTAAACACGACAAACTAGCCTCAGTGCATCATTGTGAGCGAGGATGCTAATTCTAGTTTGTGGGTAATTAATTACGTGGATGTGGTTTACGTGGAAATAAGTAGGGACTCTCGTGCATCTAATCATTTAACTCAACTTAGCCTCACAACTACTTCTTCGAGAAGTGATGTGATAATTCTAAGTCGGTCTCTAAATCATCCTGTTTTATCAACCAAGCCAGGCATTAGGTATATTTCTATCCTAACACAAATTATATCGTGAGATACAATCAAGCTCCTTACATTCTCATGTTTTGACCTAGGTAAATGCCTTCTCAAGCAAATGCCCAAGTTAAAGTGTGTGCTTTCATGGTGATCAATCATAAAAATAACCAATAATCCAGAATGCAAGACAAAACAACAATCAATAACTTAATTCCACCACAATTTCATAAAAACACATTCATAATTCATGGCTTCAACCCTAGAGGAAGGGTTCTAGCCATTCATGTTCGTAAAACTACAAGAAACTACAACTAAATTAACATACTTACAAGAATTGGTAGAAGAGAAGGGAATTTGCCAAACCCTAGGTGAGTTCTCCCACTTCTCCCTTCACTCCTAGGTGGTTTTCCAGAATAAAATCGTGACAAAATGTTTTGAGGAGATAAGGGACCTATTTATAGTAAATGAGAAACGTGCACAATTTAGCTTGTCGTGGAATGGCTCCGTGTCACGGAGTGTATCGCGGAGCATTTCCTCCGTGACACAAAGGTAACACGGAGGCTCTCTGGAAAGCCTCCGGATGCCTAAACTGTCGAGTGTCACCGCGCTGCCAGCATGACACGCTGCTCATGCAGCGCGTTGGGCTATTGCTGGCGCGCATCTCCCCTGGCGTGGCACGGCGCTGGCGCACTGGAGCCTGCCTACCTGCTGCCTCTTCTCGCATGCCTGGCATGGGCGTGGCACGACGTTGGGCGCGGCACACGCACAGCGTGGCACGCTGCCTGGCGCGGCCAGCCTTGCCATGGCATGCTCTTTGCTGACTTTCGCAATTTGCTCCCGACTCCATTCCTCTACTTCACCAACTTATGAATTAGTTCCTCAAATTCATTAAAACCTACAAAACAAAGACTAATCATGTTGGTTATTACATGTATTCACATTTATATAAAATTAGATGAAAATGTATATAATTAATTAGCTAAACAAGACTAAATTAAGTTAACAAGCATCACTCGGGCATGCTATTTTGCCCGAGATCAGAAATCTGATTGTACCCCGAATAACCATCAAGAAAACAGTACTATCCTCTGCCTGCAAGTCGGTCTAACATCTGATCCATGAATGGCATCGGAAAGTGATCTTTCATAGTCCAATGGTTCAACTTCCTGTAGTCCATGCATACTCTCCAACCGGTGACTGGTCTTAATGGAATGAGCTCATTGTTGGCATTTGGGACCATCGTGATTTCTCCCTTTTCCGATACACACTGAACTGAGCTTACCCATTTGCTGTTAGAAATAGGATAAACCACACCCACATCCAACCACTTGATGGTTTCCTTCTTCACCACCTCTTGCATAGGTGGATTCAGCCTATGCTAATGCTCAATGCACGAAATACAATCTGGCTCTAGCTGGATATTGTGAGTGCAAATACCGACTGGGATTCCAATAATGTCTGCAATGGTCCACCCAATGGCTTTTTTATATCTCTTCAAAATGGAGACCAAATCCTACACTTGCCATTCCTCCAAGTCAGCTGCAACAATGACCGGTAAAGTGTTACCGGTTCCTAAAAATATATACCGCAAGTGAGACAGAAGTGCTTTGATCTCCAATACCGGAGGCTCCTCAATTGATGGCTTGGCTGGTGGGGTAACCCTATTCCTCATGTCAAGATCAATCTTCTTTTGAGCATAAGTGTATGACCCCATGCCAGCAAGTGCATTAACAATCTCCTCAACCCTATGGATCTCCTCAGCACCAACATCCCTCAAAGCTGCTGCTAAGTCATTAAGAATCAATAACTCCTCCATAGGCATAATTGGGAACTTAGGTTCCACAACATCAATTACTGAGACCACCCTAATGTCATTTGGCTGCTTCATGGATTTGCATACAGTGAATGTCACTTCCTCATTGTTCAACTGGAGTTTCAGCTATCAAGTCTCCATATCTATAAGAGCACGTCCGATGGAGAGGAATGGTCACCCCAATATAATAGGGACCTCAAAATCAACTTCACAGTACAGGATGACAAAATCGGCCTAAAATACAAAGGACTCCACCTTCACTAGAACATCATAGAGAATTCCCACCGGATTCTTCACCGTATGATCTGCCATCAAAAGCTACATTGTAGTTTGTTTGGGGGCTCCCAAGCCCAACTGTCTAAACACTGCTAGCGTCATCAAATTAATACTAGCACATAGATCATATACTGCCTTAGCAAAATTAAAGGCTCCAATAGTGCACGGTATGGTGAAAGCTCCAAGGTCTTCCTTTTTTCTGAAAAAGGGAATGGGATGCTATTGCACTACAGTGGTGCAAATTATCTGCAGGTTCGAAGCTCACAGTCCTCTTTCTAGTGACAAGGTCCTTCATGAATTTTGCATAGCCAGGCATCTGCTCGAGTGCCTCGACTAATGGGATGTTCACAGATAATTGTTTCAACATGGAGATGAACTTGTGTCACGACCCAAATGGAGGCCCAAATCGTAACAAGGGACAAGGAACCCGAGAGGCCCCAAGTCGACCCATGGCATAAACATAAATCTAACTTCATTCATTATAAGTGGAAGACTAATCACAAGGCATAGCTGAAATGTAAGCATAATCATGATATCTCATAATAAACGGAATCACTTAGACATACACAATCTGAGTACTACACACTGTCTAAAAACCTCTCCTACATACGATGGGTTGATGGGACAACACCTCCAACTAACCCGGACAAGTACTGAAACATAAAATAGCATGAATGTCTGTCAAATGGCCCTCGAAACATGAGGACTCACCAATAATCTGAAAGTACACTCTGAGATGATCTAGATATGAGGATGAGCCTGAGAGCCGGAACCTGTATCATAAGGCGATATAACATAGGAAGTATACAGTCAATATGTGGAATGTACCGAGTATGCAAGGTAAGTAAAACGGACATTTAAAACATGTAAAAGCTCATAAAACATTATAAGAGTAGGACATCATGCTCATATCATAAATATCATAACATAACATATCAAAAGTGCTCAAAGTTTTCAAAGCATCTGTAATACAATGGTAATCATGATTATACGAAAAAAAAACCAAAATGAACATTTCTTGAACCAACATACGTAATATTAAACATGGATAAATCATGCGAAACAGTGGGAGATTCTCTTAACCGACATATCCCATATGAGCACACACGAAGCCCGATTTGTGACCCTGGTCAGGAAGGTGTTCGTACCTTGCCAAGGGTAGAACCATGGAAGTGTGATATCACAATGAAAAGGGCCATTTGGGTCAGGGACAGTCACAAGGGAGGTCCCAACATACCTATGGTGGCACGTATTTTATGAGATCCGGGGTAGAACCTGGGCCCCGGACCTACTCGGTGTTCAATACTACTCCCAAAACAGATATAGTGCTCATAGTATAACATGCATAAATTCATGAGCTAGTTAAATCATGATAATCATAAACATTCTTGTGCATACGTGAACTAGCCATGACATAAGGCCCATGAGTCGGTCAAAACATAATTCATGAATCATAAGATTCATACATACTTGTAAATCATCAAATCATGATGGGTAATTGAAGAAATCCATATTTAAAATCATAAATCATGTTGGTCTTGTAAATATCATCAATTGGAGAGAAGATCATAAATCATTAATGGGCTTGATTTAGTAGAAATTGAAATCAATAATTTTATAAGCAAAATAGTTTTAAAATCTGTTCAAAATCCATAAAATATGATGTAGATCATAAAACATAAAAGACCATTAGCAAATCATTAGAATTTCACAAAAAGTGAATTAAAACCCCATGTAATTTTTGAATAGATTTTCATAAATCAATAGAGAATGGGTATGGGTGTGAACGGAGACACCCATTCATAACCCTACATACCTGGGTAAGATCAGATTCTAAGGTTCTTGAATGCCCAAGGATGAATTGATAGGGAAAAACTTGATTCTATGGTTGTTCTCTGATCTTGGGCAGAATTATATGCCCAAGTGATACTCAAATGCTTCATTTCGTCTTGTTTATCCATCGATATTTGTACATTCTCATGTGATTTGTAGTTAAAAGGTGAATTTATACTAACCAACATGATTAGTGTTGTTTTGCAGGAAAAATGTAATTTTAGGAAGCTAAGATGCATGTTGGGAGAAATCGGGAATGGACTCGGAAGCGAGCAGTGGAAAAGGCCAAGGAAATGTAGCAAATTAAGGGGCTCCGCAATGGAGCCGTGTCACGCTGCCATCGCGGAGGCATTCTTCCCCGGATGATTAAAATAGGCCAAGTTCCAGTGGAGGTTCGCGTTGCCTCCGTGGCACGTTGGACATAATTACCTGGAACATGTAATTCCAGTGAAGGTCCGCATTGGAGCTGTGGCACGTTGGCCAAGCCCCGCGTTGCACGCCGTGGCACATTGAGGAGTAAGAGCTGGAGGACCGGATTCCAGTACGGGTCCGCGTTTGTGGCGTGTCACAGAGGCAGTGCTCCGCGATGCACTTCGTGACACGTTGCTTGTTATTCTGGGAAAAATTCCCACTAGTATAAATAGCACACTTGGGTTTATTTTTAAGAAAGCTGAATTAGTTGAGCAAGGACGTGGGTTACAGGCAGTTAAGGGGACGAAAATCTTAGGGTTCTTCTCTATCTCTTTCTCCTTTATTTCAATTGTTTGTATGATTTATACTCATTTGATGATGTTTAATCTACAAATGAGTGGCTAAATTCACTTTTTGCTGAGGTTAAGAACATTTGTAGTGGAATGTAATTATTGATCATCTTGGTTTTTCATCTTTTCTTCCATGGTTGTTCTATCAATTCTTGTTCTTACTGCATTAATGTTTGGCCAATGTTAATGTACATCTAAAAAATCCAGTTTTCGCTCGAAAGAGAATGAAATTGGAAAGTTGTGAAATTGGTAGGATATGATCTCTTCTTGGTTTGGGAAAATTGAGAATTGATTTACCTTCAGAATAGAAATATATCTGAAAGTCGTATTAGTCAATTAAGGAATCGGTTTCGTATGGCTAGAACATGAATTTCTTCTTATCACAGAAATGTAGGTGGAAGGTTCATGATTCTTAAGTTAGGTTAAATACGAGAGTTTTAATCCATAGGCAATAATTCTTGACTAGCAACCGAAGGAAAGATTAACCGACTTGTATCAATAAATTGCTTCCCTGCATGTTATTTTAGCCTCAGCATGCTCATTACTATAGTTCAGACTCAATTTGAACATTTGTTTTAGATTAGTATAAATTAGGAAACAAACTCCCAAAATCTTCTTGAAACCGTTGTCTGCATTATTAGAGTTAGAGTTTATTAACTCTTGATTCTATTATTACCTTGGTCCAGTCCTTGTGGGATTGATACTTGGCTTACTTTATCCATTTTACTACTTGTTCGACCACGTGCACTTGCGTGTAGGCATTTAAAAATACCCGGACAAGTTTTTGGCGTCGTTTCCAGGGATTGACAATTGGTAAAATTGTTTTCTTAAGTGTTAGTTTACGATTTCTTATTAGTGCTGACAACTTGGTCTTAGCCTGTCTTTTGAAGATATTGAATTCTGTTGAACACTGGCAAGAGAAAAGGAGCTGGTGGATTCACACTTAGAGCTGGAAAGACAATTCCATCGTCAAAGGAGAGAAGCTCTAGAGAAAAAGCTGCAGTTGCTCAGACAGAAAATCCTGGAGCAACAACAGAATCCACCAATTGTAAGGGCAGTGTTAGTGCCCGAGGAAATGGCAGATAGGCCGGTTCACGAAGTGATAATCCCACATGCTAACAACGTTACATCTAGCATTCGCAAACCTAAGCCAGGAGGGAGGTTCGAGCTTAAACAGAATATGGTGCAATTGCTGCACACCAGCGGGCAATTCACAGGTCTCCCTCACGAGGATCCACAACAACATCTCCAAAACTTTTTGGAGATAAGTGACACTTACATCCCCGCTGGAGTGTCATCCGATTATGTCAGGCTTACATTTTTCCCATTTTCACTTTTGGGAGAAGCAAAGAGGTGGTTGAAAGCTGAGCCACCTAATTCCATCACTACTTGGGATGATCTTGCAAAGAAATTCTTGATACGGTTCTTTCCATCCGGTAAAACAACAAGACTTAGAAGTCAAATTCTAAGTTTTAAACAAAGAGAGGGGGAGAATCAGTATCAAGCTTGGGAAAGATTCAAATCTATGTTGCGGGATTGTCCTCATCATCACCAATCCATGATGTGCTGGTGCATACTTTCATAGAGGGTTTGGAACCCCACACAAAAATTTTTCTAGACTCAGAAACTGGGGGACAAGCATTAGAAAAAACTTATGAGGAGCTGTATACTTTGTTAAACCGTATTTCGCAGGGAAATCCAGAGTGGAATGCGGACTCTTCTAGAGGAGGAACGAGGAAAGCGGCAGGAGTCTTGGAAGTGGATGGTTTTACAGCTATCGCTGCACAGATAGCTGCGTTACAGAATCAACTCAACACCCACTTCAGCAATATGAGCATGAATCAGTCTCAAGCCCCAGTGAATGTAATGCAACATATTTGGTGTGAAGTGTGCGGCAGTAATGAACACTCAGCTGAGTATTGTGGTGCGAATCCTGATTCAGTGAACTTTGTTGGTAATGTACAAAGAAATAATCACCAACAGTATGGAAACAACTACAACTCTAATTGGAGGAGTCACCCGAATTTCTCTTGGGGTAGTAACAGCCATCAAGGGCAGAGTTCGAGTCAGGGGGCGCAGAGAAATCAAGGAGGGCAGCAGAACTATCAGTCGCAATACAGAAGCAACAATGCACCTCCTCCACCACCATCACCCAGCATTGAGGAAATGTTCAAAACGATGATAGCTAACCAAGCTCAATTGCAGGCTGACTATGTGAAATTGGCAGTCGACGTAAAGAACAATCAGTTAGCTACAAAGGCATTGGAGTAAAAGTTTGGGAAACTAGCTATAGCTCAGAACACCAGGCCGAGAGGAGGACTTACGAGTGACACTAACCCCAACCCCAAGCAAGTGAATGCAGTGACCACAAGGAATGGTTTATAACTCAAGGAGGTGAAACCAGAAAGACCACCGCAGTAGTCGGGAGCAGTGGAGAATGAGAGGGAACACAATGATGATAGGGGGAAGGAGAAGGAAGCTGAACCAGAAAGACCACCACCCCCGTTCCCTCAAAGATTAAAGAAACACAAGGAGGAAGCGTGTTTCAAAAAGTTCATGGAGGTTCTTAAACAGGTACACATTAATTTACCGCTTGTTGATGTTTTGCAGGGAGTGCTGAAGTACGCAAAATATATCAAGGACATCATGGCGAACAAAAGCAGGTTGACGGAGTACGCTATGGTGGCACTTACGGAGGAGTGCACTTCCCGGATACAAAATAGGTTGCCCACAAAGCTCAAAGACCCTGGGAGCTTTACAATTCAACTTACAATTGGGCAGAGTATCCGAGCTCGTGGATTATGCGATATGGGAGCGAGCATTAACTTGATGCCGACATCAATATTCAAGAAATTGGGGCTAGGCAGTCCTAGACCAATGAAAGTGATCTTGCAACTAGCAGATCGTTCTTTGGCCAGACCAGATGGCATTGTGGAGGACGTGCTGGAGCAAGTGGGCTCCCTTATCTTCCCGATAGACTTCGTTGTGCTGGATTTTGAGCCGGATGTGGAAGTCCCATTTATTTTGGGACGTCCTTTCTTGGCGACCGGGAAAGCGCTGATTGATGTAGCTGCAGGGCAAATAACCATGCGGGCACACGACAAGGTGGAAGTATTTGATGTGTACAAGGCCACGAAGCTTCCGGCCGTGTATGAGGAACTCTCAGTGATCAACGTGCTTGATCGAGCGAATATTGCTCAAAGTGTTGATTCGCGAGAGCCAGTGGGAAAACCACCAGTGAAGGACCCCCCAAAACTGGAATCGTGGCAAGAAGATCGAAATGCCACGGTCGCAGTTAATGGGCATCGGTGTATGCAGGACAGGGGTGAGGACAGTAGTCGAGAGAAGACGTCAGTCACCCTAGAGGATGACTAAGCTTCAATGACATCGAGCCACGATGGTAAAACAGGCACTGCACGGGAGGCAACCCATGAAATTATTGTAATACTTGAGTAGAATTAGTAGAAAAGAAAGAAAAGAAAAAGAAAAGAGAAAAATAGAAAAATAAAAATAAAAACAAAAATTGTGTTTTATGTTGAAACCTATGAATTCTAACCAATTTCTTGTTGTGAGATGAATTTCAGGTTGAATGGAGGGTAAAAATGACAAGGATCGCAAAGGAAAAATCGAGGTGAGAAAAATAATAAAAAGTGTCAAAACAGTGAGCCTGCGCGATGGCTCCGTGTCACGGAGGAGGGCCTCCGCGTTGCCCTCCGTGACACGTTGAGGTGTAATTATGGAATTTTTAAAATTCCAGAACACCTCCTCGTTGGCTCCATGTCACGGAGGGGGTGCTCCGCGTTACCCTCCGTGACATGTTGAGGTGTTAATCGCGTCGGGTCACACCGGGTCGCCGGGTGACCCGCGCAAAAATCCTTCTTTTTAACCCTGATTTCCCTCATTTTTTCCCCATTTCTCATCCTCTCTGCGACAAACACCCAAAAACCCCCCCTTCCTCAACGTGACACGTACCTATGCACGAGGTTTCTTTAACTTTTCTTCAATTTCATCGAATTAAAGGTATGTTCTTTAACTTCATCTCAATTGTTGACTAATTTTTTTCAATTTTGAGCATGTGAGGTGAGCAAACATTGCCCTAATTGTAAATTGAGCTTGAATTCATTTAAGTTATTGTTGATTGATGTTTGTAGTATCATTTTGATTGTATGAACTCGATAAATACATGTTTGATCGAATTTTGGTGAAATATGTAGCTAGGGGTTAGAATTTGATTGCGAAGAAACTAAATGTGATTGAAAATGTGAAAATTATGGGTTGGGCATGTTGGGTGAGGTGAATTGTATTGTGCTTGATGTGAATATGCTAAATAAATGATGGATTTTCGGGAGAATGAAATTGTTGAATTGCATAGGTTGTGTTGAGAGATGTTTTTGCTAAGTGCTATGTGATGAAATGGTATCGATGTTGATATTTTGATTAGCTGCATGAAGTCTGAGTAGTACATAGAATTTATTCCATTGAATTCTCTGAATGCACGAGGCATGTTGTTGTTTTTTGTAAATTGGAAAGTGAGAATTGTCTTGCCGTAATGTCGTAATTATGGCTAAGGACTAAGTGTGGGGTGGCCTAGCTTAACCCAACTTTAGTCGAAGCTAATTTTGATTTGAATAACATTGGGACTGTCTGTTTGATTCGACAGGAACAATGGCGAGCAGGCAAGACAAAGGAAAGGGCGCATCTACATCGGGCGTCGGGAGGAAAAGAATTAGACTGGGAACAGCAGTCCCAGCAGCACCAGCGGTTCCGCGCGGCCAACGCCATCAATACGGAACCCGATGGGTGAAGGACGAAGGGAAGAAATGGTACACAAAGCACAAGGAGAACAAATACTTCCCCGCGGAGCACATTGCAAGGGAGCCGTTGGCACAAGAATTCCCCAGAATCGTACACCAAATTGATGCTGTCCGGCTGAACTTCATCTTTGAAGAGCCCAAGGAGTGAAATCTCCACCTGATTCAGGAGTTCTACACCAACTGGAACCCGAAACTCCGTAGTCACACCGTCAAGATAAGGGGGCAGGTAGTCACCTTTGAGCCCCATCACCTTAATGCCATTTTGGGGGAGCGGGACACAGACGCCCATGTACTCCAGCAGCTGAACATCACTCCACCATATGCGGATATCAGACGCACTCTGTGTGGAGCCCGTTCTACAGCACGGTGGAGCAGGCATAAGGAGAGGGGCTACCATCAGACGCTTCCCTACTCTCAAATGAACAGGGAAGCCAGAATTTGGCTTAAGATTGTGTGTTCCTGCCGGATCCGGGGGGTGCACATGATAGATGTCTCCCGGGATCATGTGTGCTTGGTCTACGCCCTGATGAAAGGGCTGGAAATTAATGTTGGGGCGGTGATTATCTCCGCCATGAAGAGAGCCCCTTTGCATCAAGGGCACAGGTACGGGTTTGGTGGCTTGTTGATCACGTTCCTGAGGGGCCTGGATATTGAGGAAGAGGCCCTAGACTACATCCCGCAAATGGATAGGTGTGCCTTGGACGTCACCAAAACTAAGGCATCCGACACCACTCACGGGCCAGTTCTCACACTAGCCGAGCGACATGCTCGGGATGATCAGTATATGGCCCGCATGTTCGGGATGCAGATGTTGTAGTTGAGAATAGGCGGGAGGCCAACAACAGAAGATGAGCTGTGGCAACTCGAGCTAGATTACCCCTTCGGCAAAAATGCTAGGGCTCTATGCCGAGTGGGTCCAGCTTTTGTGGAGCCCGTAGATGACGATGTCCCCACCAATGAGGAGACACACTGTGAGGACTCAGATATTGAGTCGGATGAAGACGGCGGGGGCAATTCTGATATGGGGGATGAGGCAACGACACCTGACGAAGAAATTGAATATTTCGATTGATCAGGGAGTTTCACCACCTATTCTTGTGCTATGCTAAATTTTGTGAACACCGGGGACAGTGTTCGATTTAAGTGTGGGGTGGGAGTAGTTAGGTGCTGGTTGTTATGTTCATGTTCATGTTTTGTTGTTATGCCTGTGGAAAAAAAATTGTGACCCTATGATTTTGTGAGTATGTTGTGTATTGTAATTCGGTGTGTAATGAATGTTAATCAATTGTATGCTGTGTGGAGTTGTTGTTAGCTGGTTCTGTAAATATTTTTGTTTTATCGAAATTATCGATATTTTTAAAATTTTTTGTTGAAATATTTTTATGATTGGGTTTCTTGGTGTTTGTTTTCGGTGCTTTTACCGAGAATAGCTCCATTGAACCGAAGTCGTAAATAGTGACCATTCCCTATGATGGATGGATGACGACCGTCTTAAGGGAAATGTAGTCAATAGGAGTAGATTTTTTTTTCGTTCTTTTATTTTTTTTGTTTGTGTGTATCCCAAATGTGTCGCTAATTTATGGTTCGGAATTCTTGTTGCGTGTTGTACATGACAGTTAGAATGCAAAGGTGATTCGTACGAAAGCATGCAACTTTGTAAACATGTTGTGATACCTAGACAATAGAGTTCGATTCGGTGTGATTGAGGCTTAATGTTTGAATTCTTGTGATTAACTGATTGAAGAGTCTGTGAATATGTCTTGAGTTGAGCATGTGCAATGAGTGTGTGGTGAGGTTTCGATTATTCCATGCTATTGTGAAGTGTCTAGAACTTGCCTGGTGTGTGTATGAAACGAAATGAAGGATGTGTAGTGTAGGAAAGGATGTAGGCATTTCTTTGATTTAACCGAAAGTTCTTTTTTTCCATTATCGTACCTACCTTGAATGTACATCCTAGTCAGCCCATTGAGCCTTTAGCCTATTTTTTTCTTTCGTCGAAAAGGTACAAACCGAGCACAACCCCTTCTTTTCATTATCCGTGAATTTGATCCAAAAGTTTTAAGCGCTCAAGAAAAATAATTTTCCCACAATGTCAAGGAGTGAAAAGTGTGAAAAAGAAAGGAAAAGCGGAAGTGGTGAAAGTAAAGAAAAGGTCAAGGGTGCGCTTGCCGAATTTAATAAAAGGAAGATGTATAACTAATCTTTGTTATTAAGTCGAGTGTGCTTAAAGATATGGGAATAAAAATAAAGAAAGACTTCAAGAATGGGAGGATGAAAGAAGAAACAATGCCCATAATGTGGTGGGATGCATTGAAAAGCGCTTAAGGATGCTAGTTGCTATTATTGGTTAGCCCAGTATTTACTAGTTCCTTAGCTTACATTACAACCCGTTAAGTCCTACATGATCTTACATCATGCATCCTTATATTAGTGGAGTAATACACTAGAGGCAAGCTTATGGGTCATGACATGATGCATGTGAATTCTTTGGGAGAGAGAGCGAAATCGTGTTCATATGCCCCTGCATGTAATGTTTTTGAGATCATATGATTGAAAAGGGGGAAATTCTCTTGTGTTGTGAGGGCACATGCTTGACGAGAGACTGAATTTCGTGTCGGATGTCTTGATCAGCTGATTTGCATGAGTTTGCCGAGATCTAGAGTCGACTCTTGAGTCTAGGAGGTGTTAATGTGTTGAATGTCATTGTATTGATGAGACTATGCATGTTTTCTTGATGATTTACTATGTTAAACAATCGATATAACCGTAGCTTGAATTGTCGAGCCAAAGTAGCTATGATTGGGTGTCAATTGCATGAGATGTGAGATTATTGTTCGAGGATGAACAAGGTTTAAAGTGTGGGGTAAGTGATCTTGGGCAGAATTATATGCCCAAGTGATACTCAAATGCTTCATTTCGTCTTGTTTATCCATCGATATTTGTACATTCTCATGTGATTTGTAGTTAAAAGGTGAATTTATACTAACCAACATGATTAGTGTTGTTTTGCAGGAAAAATGTAATTTTAGGAAGCTAAGATGCATGTTGGGAGAAATCGAGAATGGACTCGAAAGCGAGCAGTGGAAAAGGCCAAGGAAATGCAGCAGACTAAGGGGCTCTGTGATGAAACTGTGTCACGCTGCCATCGCGGAGGCATTCTGCCTCAGATGATTAAAATAGGCCAAGTTCCAGTGGAGGTCCGCGTTGCCTCCGTGGCACATTGGACATAATTACCTGGAACATGTAATTCCAGTGAAGGTCCGCGTTGGAGCCGTGGCACGTTGGCCAAGCCCCGCGTTGCACGCCGTGGCACATTGAGTAGTAAGAGCTGGAGGACCGAATTCCAGTAGGGGTCCGCATTTGTGGCGTGTCATGGAGTCAATGCTCTGCGATGAACTCCATGACACGTTGCTATTTATTTCGGAAAAAATTCCCACTAGTATAAATAGCACACTTAGGTTTATTTTTAAGAAGGCTGAATTAGTTGAGCAAGGACGTGGGTTACAGGCAGTTGAGGGGACGAAAATCTTAGGGTTCTTCTCTATCTCTTTCTCCTTTATTTCAATTGTTTGTATGATTTATACTCATTTGATGATGTTTAATCCACAAATAAGTGTCTAAATTCACTTCTTGCTGAGGTTAAGAATGATCTTGGGCAAATTTATACGCCCAAGTGATACTCAAATGTATCATTTTGCCTTGTTTATCTATCGATGTTTATACATTCTCATGTGATTTGTAATAAAATGTGAATTTATACTAACCAACATGATTAGCGTTGTTTTCCAGGAAAAATATAAAGTTATGGAGCTAAGATGCATGTTGGGAGAGATCGGGATTGGACTCGGAAGCTAGCAAGGAAAAAAAGCACTTGAAGGCACGACTTAAAGGGGCTCCGCGATGGAGCCGTGTCACGCTGCCATCGCGGATGCATTCTGCCTGGAGGGTGAAATTATGCCTATTTCCAGTGGATGTGCGCATTGGGGCCGTGGCACGTTGGCCTAGCCCCGCGTTGCATGTCGTGCCACGTTGGGCCTAAATACCTGGACATCCTGATTCCAGTAAGGGTCCGCGTTGGTGGCGTGTCACGGAGGCAGTGCTCCGTGATGCACTCCGTGACACGTTGCTTGTTATTCTGGGAAAAATTCCCACTAGTATAAATAGAACACTTAGGTTCATTTTTAATAATGCTGTCTTGGTTGAGCAAGAACGTGGGTTACAAGCAGTTGAGGGGACGAAAATCTCTGGGTTTTTCTCTATCTCCTTCTTTATTTCAATTGCTTGTATGATTAACACTCATTTAACGATGTTTAATCCACAAATGAGTGGCTAAATCCTCTTCTTGTTGAGGTTAAGAACAATTGTATTGAAATGTGATTATTGATAAATTGGTTTTTTCATCTTTTCTTCTATGGTTGTTCTATTGATTCTTGTTCTTATTGCGTTAATGTGTGGCCAACGTTAATGTATATCTAAAAAGTCCCGTTTCACTCGAGAGAGAAAGAAATTGGAAAGTTGTGAATTGATAGGATATGATCTTTTCTTAGATTGGGAAAATTGAGAATTGATTTACCTTCAGGATTGAAATATACTTGAAAGTCGTATTAGTCAATTAAGGAATCGGTTTTGTATGGCTAGAACATGAATTTCTTTTTATCACAGAAATGTAGGTGGAAGGTTCATGATTCTTAAGTTGGGTTAAATACGAGAGTTTTAATCCATAGGCAATAATTCTTGACTAGCAACCGGAAGAAAGATTAACCAAATTGTATCGATAGTTTATTTCTCTACATGTTCATTTAACCTCAGCATGCTCATACTTATAGTTCAGACTCACTTTGTATATTCGTTTTAGACTTAGTATAAAATTAGGAAACAAGATATCAACCTTTTCTTCACATTGTTGTCTGCAATTGAGAATTAAAGTTTATTGACACTTGAGTAGATTGGTACTTTAGTCCAGTCCCTGTGGGATCTATACTTGGCTTACTTGAGCCACTTTACTACTTGTTCGACCACGTGCACTTGGGTGTAGTTATACCAAACAGACCGAACAAGTTTTTGGCGCCGTTGCCGGGGACTGGCAATTGGTAAAAATTGTTTCTTAGTGTTAGCTTACAAATTCTATATAAGTGCTGACAACTTGGTCTTAGTGTTTGTTTTAATTACTTTTTATTTTATTTTTTTCTTTTTCAGATACCCTTATTGACATGACATCGTGGAATACAAATGGTTTAAATTGTGGATACTCATATTTTGGCGAATCTTGTCTGAATTGCGGAGGACACCACTCGTGGCAACACTGTAACACGTGCAATATATGTGGTGGTCAAGATGGCCATTGGGATGGCTGTCCGAATGCATATTCCCCTCCCCCAAGCCCCTACTATGATCCTTCTTTTTTTTGCTGAATATAGGCATGCTGAAAATGAGGACTTGGGACGCCAAGCTCAAATAGAAGACATGCTGAAACAATTCCTGGAGCAATCAGAAGCAATGAAGGAGGCGATAGCAGTATTGAGAATTTAGCAAGAAGAGAATGCAGAGGTTCTAGAAAGGATGAGCATCAAAGTCACGGAGATAATTGCTGAGACTGAAGCTTGTGATAAATTGCAGGTAACAGTTTTAGCAGATATTCAAGAGGAACTACAAGAGGAAGACAAGGGTGAATTTTTGGATGAAGCCCAACAATTTGAATCTCTTGAGTGTCCCCGTGATAGGCTCACACTTATGGAAAATCCATTCATGGAAGAATAGATAGAGTATCCCCCAGTTGACATTAATGGAGAGATAGATGTCGATGCTGAGAAGGTGTTTACAAGTAAGGAGGTCAAGCACAATGCAGTTTCAGAGTTGAGGTTTATTGGACCACACTCGAAGCATTTTTCGACATTAAGTTTGGTTGACAACATTGAAATAGAGTCTTCCAAGCTTATAGAGAAATGTCTAGAGGAGGACCAAGCCCCGTATATTTTGAAATATGCTGACTTGGAGAGACAAAATGACTTCGCTTACTTAAGGGCCAGTAAGTTCAAAAGGCAACATCTACTGCTTGGTCCTTACAATTTTTCACCACCACCCCTGGAGCATAAGAGGAAATTAGAGAGGAAATTAGTGGTGAGATTCATATCCTCAAGGTGGAGGAAAAGCGGTGAAACTTGATACGTCGTGCCGCGACGTAAAATTAGGCGCTGCTTGGGAGACAACCCAAGGGTACCATTTTAATTTCTTGCAATTAAGTTGATTTTATTTATTTTTCATCTTGTGTTGTTTTGGTGGAAAGTTAAGCACAGATGGAGGGGAAGTCTGAGTACTCGTGGAGGAGGTGGGACGTGATCATTTTTGTGATAGTGCGACATATGAGATGGTGCAGACTTTGAATGATCCAAAATGGTTTTTCAGGAAGAAAGATTTTGAACCATTGCAAAGGTCTTTGGAACCATCCCCAAAACCATCAATAGAGGAGGCACCTAAACTGGAGTTAAAGACATTGCCTCCACATCTGCAGTATGTATTCTTGGGTGAAGATGACACCTTACCAGTCATCATTTCAGTAGAACTAACAGATGCACAAGTGAAAGATGCATTGGTGGTCCTTAGGAGGAGAAATAGAGCAATGGGATGGCAGATGTCAGACATTAAGGGGATTAGTCCATCTTTCTACATGCACAAAATATTTATGGAAGAGGGATCCAAGCCAACTATGCAACATCAGCGGAGATTGAATCCGGTGATGAAAGATGTAGTCAGAAAGGATGTGATCAAGTGACTGGATGCAGGAGTGGTATATCCCATCTCAGACAGTGAATGGGTTAGCCCAGTTCAATGCTTTCCTAAGAAAGGGGTAATGACAGTGGTTACAAATGAGAAAAATGAGCTGATTCCCACACGCACAGTCACGGGCTGGCGAATTTGCATGGATTATAGTAAGCTCAATGAGGCCACTCGGAAAGATCATTATCCTATTCCATTTATTGATCAGATGTTGGACAGGCTGGCAGGGTAGGAATATTATTGCTTTTTGGATGGTTACTCTAGCTATAATCAAATAGCCATAGCACCAGAAGATCAGGAGAAGACCACATTTACATGTCCTTATGGGACATATGCTTTCAGGAGGATGCCTTTTGGTCTATGCAATGCACCAGCCACATTTCAGCGATGCATGATGGCGATATTCCACAATATGGTGGAAGACTACGTCGAGGTTTTTATGGATGACTTTTCTATTTTTGGTAACTCGTTTGCCATGTGTTTGCAGAATCTTGACAGGGTGTTAGCTAGATGTAAAGACTGAAACCTGGTGCTCAAGTGGGAAAAGTGTCACTTTTTTAGTCAAGGAGGGTATTGTCCTTGGCCATAAGGTGTCATGCAGAGGTTTGGAAGTCGATCGGGCAAAGATAGAGGTGATTGAAAAGCTACCACCGCCAGTATCAGTTAAGGGAGTCCGCAGCTTTCTAGGACATGCTGGGTTTTATAGACGATTTATTCAAGACTTCTCTAAAATTTCGAGACCATTATGTCGGTGGCTAGAAAAGAGGTGAAGTTTGAATTTGGCAAAGAATGTGTAGAAGCCTTTGAGGAGCTGAAAAAGAAGCTGGTGGAAGCTCCTATTCTCATTGCTCCGGATTGGGAATATCCTTCTGAGTTAATGTGTGATGCAAGCGATGTGGATGTAGGAGCGGTATTGGGGCAGCAAAGTAATAAGATTTTTCAATCCATGTACTATGCAAGCAAAACACTTGATGCTGCACAAGTCAATTATACAGTCACTGAGAAGGAGATGCTGGCTCTAGTTTTTGCATTTGACAAGTTTAGATCCTATCTGGTGGGGTCGAAAGTGGTGGTACACACTGATCATGCGGCAATTCGGTACTTATTTGGGAAGAAGGATGCGAAGCCCAGGCTAATCAGGTGGATATTATTGCTGCAAGAGTTTGATCTAGAGATCTGAGATAGAAAGGGAAGTGAGAATCAGGTTGCAGATCACCTATTGCGGCTAGAGAACCGTTCACATGTGAAGGAAGGTTATAGCATCATAGAAAAGTTCCCCGATGAACAACTCTTGGCAATAAAGGAAGCTGAACTCCCTTGGTATGCAGATATTGTGAACTTGTTGGTAAGTGGAGTATACCCACCTGAGGCAACGACTCAACAAAGGAAGAAGCTGAGGTATGATTCCCAGTACTACATGTAGGATGAGTCGTATCTGTTTAAGCAAGGACCAGATCAAGTGATGAGGCAATGCATTCCAGAAAGCCAAACGGCAGAGGTACTGAGGAGTTGTCATTCATCGCTGTATGGAGGTCATCATGGAGGTGAGAGTACTGCTCACAAAGTGCTGCAATTTGGGTTCTTTTGGCCCACACTGTTCAAAGATGCTGCAGCTTATGCCAAAGTATGTGATCGATGTCAAAGAACAGGAACAATCGGCAGAAGACAGGAAATTCCATTGCATCACATATTGGAAGTTGAGGTGTTTGACGTGTGGGGGATAGATTTCATGGGCCCATTTCCACCATCGTTTGGCAATAGATACATCTTGGTGGTGGTGGACTACGTGTCCAAGTGGGTTGAGGCAGTAGCGTGTCCCAGGAACGACAGCAAGGTGGTGACTAAATTTGTGAAGAAGAAGATTTTCACAAGGTTGGGTACGCCACGAGCCATTATCAGTGATGGAGGAGCACATTTTGTAAATGCAGGGTTCTGAAATTTGCTAGCGAAATATGGGGTTCGTCATAAAGTGGCGACAACATATCATCCCCAAACCAGCGGGCAAGTAGAGGTGTCAAACAGGGAAATTAAATAGATTTTGCAGAAAATGGTGAACGCACAACGCTTAGATTGGTCAAGCAAACTGGATGATGCGTTTAGGTCAAATTGGACTGCATATAAGACACCCATTGGGACTTCACCGTACAGATTGGTTTATGGGAAGGCATGTCATCTACCCGTGGAGCTGGAACATCGAGCTTTTTGGGCTGTGCGGAAGCTGAACATGGATCCTAAGCTTGCAGAAAAGAAGAGATTGGTGCAACTGAGTGAGTTGGACGAGTTTCGATGGCATGCATATGAAAGTGCCAAATGCTACAAAGAATGGCATGACAAGCACATGGTGCATCGAATCTTTGAGCCAGGTCAGAAGGTGTTGCTATTTAACTCAAGGTTGAAACTCTTCCTAGGTAAGTTGCGCTCCAAGTGGTCAGGGCCATTTGAAGTAGCAAGGATGACCCCGCACGGGGCGGTTGAATTGTGGCAAGAGGATAAAAGTGCCACATTTTTGGTGAACGGGCAGAGGTATAAGCACTACTGGGGTGAAGACGTTAATCGAGAGAAGACATCTATCACCTTAATAGATGAATGAGGATGACAAGCGTCGAGCCGCGATGTTAAACCAGGAGCTGAACGAGAGGCAACCCGTGGATGTAATGTACTAGACTAGTTAAAAAAAAAAGAGAAAAGAAAAACTGGCACTAGGTGGGAGGCAACCTACGATTTTCTAACAAAATTGTTGTTGTTTGTGAATTGCAGGAAATATGGAGGCAAAAATACAAAAAAATCGCAAGTGGAAAAATAAAGGTAAGAAGTGAAAATTCGGGCAAGAAACAGTGAGGGTTCGTATCAGCTCTGTGTCACGGAGGCTGACCTCCGCGTTACCCTCCGTGACACGTTGAGGCTATTTCCAGGACAAATGTCTGGAAGACAAGACAAAGGGAAGGGCACATCCACATCTGGCGCCAGTAGAAAAAGATTGAGAATTAGGGCAGCAGTGCCAGCAGCACCACCGATTCCAAGGGGACAACATAGACAATATGGAACACGATGGGTTACAAATGAGGGAAAGAAATGGTATGCCAAACACAAGGAAACCAAGTATTTCCCAGAGGAACAAAGAGCACGGGAACCACTAGCTCAAGAATTCCCGAGAATCCTACACAGGATAGACACTGTTGGGCTAAACTTCATCTTTGAAGAACCCAAAGAGTGCAATCTCCATCTTATAAGGGAATTCTACCCTAACTGGAATCCAACTGTGCGCAGCCACACAGTCAAGATCAGAGGACAGGTGGTTACTTTTGAACCACAACATTTAAATGCCATCTTGGGGACGTGGGACACAGACGCACATGTCCTCTGCCAGCTGAATATCACTCCACCATATGCAGATATCATACGCACTTTATGTGGAGCACGATAAGCAGATAGGTGGAGTCGTCACAAGGAACGAAGGTATCACCAGACATTGCCATACTCCCAAATGAACAGAGAAGCGAGGATCTGGTTGAAGATAGTATGTACTTGCCTGATCCCAGGGGTGCACATGACTGATGTCACCCGGGACAGAGTTTGTTTGGTGTATGCATTGATGAAAGGACTGGAGATAAATGTTGGAGCGGTGATTGTTTCCGCCATGAAGAAAGCCAGACTTCATCAAGGGCATCGGTATGGTTTCGGTGGTCTTCTCACTACTTCCTCAAGGGCCATGGTATTGAAGAAGAGGCCCTGGACTATATTCCTCAACTTGACCGGCGTGCTTTGGATGTTACTAAGACCAAAGCACCTGATACCATATATGGGCCTGTGCTTACACTCGCCGAGAGACATTCTTGGGATGATCAATACATGGCTCGAATGTATGGGATGTAGATGTTGCAACTGCGGATTGGTGGAAGGCCTGCTATGGAGGATGAATTGTGGCAGCTCGACATGGATTATCCATTCAATGAGCATGCCCGAGCTTTATGCAAAGTTGGACCTGCATTTGTAGAACCAGTTGATGATGACATCCCTACTGATGAGGAAACGCGCCGGGATGACTCAGACATTGAGTCGGAGGAGGAAGGCGAAGAGGATTCTAATCTTGGTGATGAGGCACTAGCACCTGATGAAGAGATTGAACATTTTGACTGATCAGGGAGTTACACCACCCAAACTTTTGTTTTTAATTGTAGATATGCGAACATTGGGGACAGTGTTCCAACTAAGTGTGGGGTGGGAGTAGTTAGGTGCTGGTGTAGTGTAGTAAGGCGGTGTTGTGTTTGTGTTTCTGTGGCTGTTTAATGTGTGACATGGTGTTTCGTGTTATGTTGTTGATGATTTTGTGTGTTGATGCTGGTGATATAATTGTAATAATTTGTTAAGGAGTTATTTGTGTAATTAGTTGTGTAAGTTATTTGCTCTTTTTATTTTTTTCATTTTAATTTTTTTTGTTTATTTGTTTTCTATTTTTTTGAGTTGGGTTTCTCGGTTTTTGTTTTCAGTGCTTTTTTCGATAATAGTCCCTTTGAACCGAAGTCTTAGATAGAGATTGTTCCGTATGATGGGTGGATGACGACCGCCTTAAGGGAAATTTAGTCAGTAGGTTTTGAGTTTTTTTTGTGAACACATAGCTAATTAATGGTTCGACATTCTTGTTATGTGCTATATTGGAAGATGCAAGTGTGATTCATTTGGAAGCATGCAAGTGTCTTAAACATGTTGAGACACCTAGGCTCTAGAATTCGGCTCGATGTGATTAAAGCTTAATTTTGAATTCTTATAATTAACTGAGTTAAGAGTCTGCGAATAGGTCTTGAATTGAGCATGTGCATGTGCAGTGAGGGTGAGTTGTTCTAATATTTCATGCTACTGTGAAGTGTCTAGAACTTGCCTGGTGTGTATATAAAACAAAATGAAGGATGTTGAGTGTAAGAGAGGATGTAGGCATTTCTTTGAATGGACCTAAATTTTATCCCTTATCTTACCTACCTTGAAAGTTAAATCTTAGTTAGCCCCATTGAGCCTTAAGCCTATTCTTTCATAGCTATAACATAAGCTTAATCCTTTTCTTTCATTAACCGTGAATTTGGTCTAAAACTCCTAAGTGCTTAAGTGAAAAATTCCAAAGAGTAAAGGAGTGAGAAGCGTGAAACAGAAGGAAAAGTGGAAGTTGTGAAAGTTGAGAAAAGGACAAAGGTGCACTTGTTGAAAATGATTGATTATTAGTTGAGAGTACGAAAGTAAATGAAAAATTTGCTTAAATACACTTTACTAGTAAGCTGAGTGTGCTTAAAGAAATGGGAACAAAAAGAGAATATTCAAGGGTGAGAAGAGTGATGAAGAAGTATAGAGGAGATGTCTTTAGTGAATGTGGATGTATTAAAAGCGCTTGGGGGAAAATAGTCACTATTACTGGCCAGAATAGTACCTACCCACCCCTTAGCCTACATTACAACCCATCCTACTTGATCTTACGTTCATGCATACTTAAATTAGTGGAGTAAACACTAAGGGCAAGCTTATGATTCACTACATGAGGCATGTGAATTCTTTGAGAGAGCTAGCGTAATTTTATTCATATACCCATACCTTTTGTGATTTGAAATTCTTTTGAAGTAAAAATGGGGTAACTCTCTTATGTTGTGAGGGCACATGTTTAATGAGAGATAACATTCATGTGGAATTCTTGATCGGTTGATTTGCATGAGTTTTCTAAGATTACGAGTCGATTCTTGAGGTTAGGAAGTCTTAACATAGTTGTAATTCATCTTAATGGTGAAATCATGCATGCCTTATTTTTAACTTGCTATCTTAAATAATCTTTATAGTCATAGCTTGAATTGTCGTGATAAATTAGCTATGCGTGAGTCTTCAATTACATGAGATGTGAAAGGGTTGTTCGAGGACGAACAAGGCTTTAAGTTTGGGGTAGGTGATCTTGGACATAATTGCATGCCCAAGTGATACTTTATTACTTAATTTTGACTTGTTTATCTACTTATATGTGTATATTCTCATGTGGTTTTTATGTGAATGTTGATTTATACTAACCAACATGACTAGTTATTGTTTTTGCAGTTAGAATGAATTTTGGGAACTAATCTACAAGTTGGTGAAGTGGAGGAATGGACTCGGAAGCAAAACTAGGAAGTCCGCAAGAAAATGCTAAAGAATTGATGCTCCGCGACAGGGCCGTGTCACGCCACCATCGCGGAGTCATTCTTCCTAGAGTGGAATTTGGGTGGAATTCCATTGAAGGTGCGTGATGGCACCATTTCACGAAGCCCATGCTTCACGTTCACTTCAGTGACACGGTGGGAGGATTTAGCTGTTCACCTGGATTCCAGTAAAGGTGTGCGTTACTTCCGTGCCACGGAGCTGAGGCTCTGCGATACCCTCCATGCCACGCTGAAGATAATTATCTGGCACCCCAAGTTCCAGTGAAGGTCCGCGTCAAGGCCGTGGCACGGAGCTGATGCTCCACGATACCCTCCGTGCCACATTGCCAGTTTATTCCGGGAAATTTCCCATTGTATAAATAGCACACTTAGGTTTTATTTTAATATATCTGACATTTCAAGCTAAGAACATGGGTATCAGGCAGTTGAGTTGATGAAGTTCTTGGGTTAATTTTCTTCCTTTTTCTCTTCAATTTCAATTTCTTGCATAATTTCTACTTGTTTGAAGATGTTTAATCATCAAATGAGTGGCTAATTTACCTTTAGCTGAGGTTGAGGATGATTGTAGTAATATGTAATTGATTGTTATTTCAGTTTTATCTTCTCTACAAAAGTTGTTCTGCTAATTCTTGTTTTCACTACATTAATGCTTGGCCATTGTTAATGTAAATCCTAAAATTCCAATTTTATTTTTGAAAGGAAGATTAATTGGATAAATGTGAATTGGTAGGATATGTTCTTGTCTTGGTTGAGAAATTAAGAGAAGATTCACATTCAGAATAGAAATATATCTGTAATGTCATATTTGGTCATCTATGGAATTGGTTGTGTATTGCTAGAATATGAAGTGTTTGCATCACAGAAATGTGTAACGTAAGTCTCATGATTCTTTAATTGGAGAGGAGATCGAAAGACCCAATCCATTGGTTAATAATTCTTGACCAACAACCGAAGAGAAGTGTTGACTGAAATTTAATCAGTAAATTACATATCTGCATGTTTTTCCTTAACCTTAGCTTGTTTGTATTATTGTTCAGATTATAATTTACAACCTCGTTACTTAAAGTTACATTAACTAATATTCGTGAAAATTGACCATTTGTTCTATTTGTCCACTTGTATAAAGAATTGCATATACTCAACACTTAACGAAAAATTACGGTAACATTACAGTCCCTGTGGGTTCGATACCTGGCTTGAAATAAAGCCATTTTATTACTTGTATGACCACGTGCACTTGCGTGTAGTTGGGAGTGAACAGGTAATGGGCTAGGTAATGACTCGTTAGGTCTCTGAATGAGTCGTGATCAGTGAAAATTATCCGTCTTCGGTAGTAGGCCCAGTTGTGGTAACGGGTCACGAGTCGTTAGGTCTCTAGTGGTCTTGGTTCTCTAGAATTCCAATGCACATGACAGTTCTTACCAGTGCTCTCCTGAAGAGTCATCCCATCATTTGACAACTCGTTACGTCTATCGTTGCCTTCACTAGATATTTTTCAGAAATCCTTTTCCCAGTCTTCACGACTGGCTTAACGACTCGTTACCAGATGTAACGAGTCGTGCCTTTAACCCGTTAAGTGCACTTCTTCTTCAACATTAAAACTTGATCTTCTCCCCATGACTCCAGGCACGAGTCTGCTTTGAGACAACGATTTGTGACTTGCCTAGCAGCCTGCATTTCAGTCCTTTTATGCCTTACTTTTCCTATTCCCCATTCTGGACCTGTTTTCCTGCAACATTTAACACAAACGCATCATATCTACATAAACATACCCGGAATGTGCATAGTTTCTTGATTTTAAGCATTGAAAGTCTCGTAAATCAAGACATATCAGCAAGCATGAATGCAGCACCCCTACTAGGGCGTCAGTACAATAATGTACCGAGCATGAAAGGCAGAAACAACTTGAAGACTCTGATTAAAGATCAACAGATATACTAGATATTGCAGAAGAAGAACTCAACTTAAGTAAACACATAGAACCTACCTGGCCCCCATAAGCCTGGCAAGTACAAGAAAACATACAAATAGAACCTACTTGGACCCCATAAGCCCGACAAGTCCAAAAGTAACAATAGCATAGCGACACCTAGCCGACACAGCTCAACTGTCATCGCCTCTAGACCTCTCAATGACCTCAGCTAACACCAGCCAATATCTACATCCACTGCTATCAGATAACATATACATGAGCAGCAATTACTATATAATGCCAAGCATATTAAAATTAAACACCAATCAATTAATATCATCAAACAAGCACTGCCATACCCTCTCTCGGCTGCACACAGTTAGCGGAGCTCAATCCATCTGGGAGAACCAATTGTGATCCTAGGAAGGCTCAGATATCTCGGACCACTCTCGAATCATGTCTAAACTCGACACTATGGAGGACATCATTCTCAACCCTGTAGGTCATATCACTCCTTGGGCTTAACCCTACAGCCAGAAACACTCTCGTACGTCAGGTATCTACAAGCCATAAGGCACCTCAAGTTGGACCCCTAACCAGAACAACTCTTGTGCATCGGATATCCACAAGTCACAAGGACTCAAACACAAAACACACACAATCAACAAAAATAATATTACATGCTCAAACAGCCCACAGTTGGCTCTCAAACCCCACAACCCGACTAATACAACATACTACTATTCTTTCACATCTAGTCATTCACCGACGAGCGACTAGCCAAGCTAAGGATTACCATCCTAACCCGTCTATCCCCAAACTTTACAAATATTCCACAAGCCACTCTACTTACCACTAACATCAAGGGACACAGCAAAATCAACCCAAGTGTCACCACGACCGTCACATGCCTAACATACCTTATCTTCAAGCCTAGCCGAACTCAAACCTTCAACACCACGAACCTACTACCTAAAGGCAGTCCAAGATGTTGCCAAAAATACAGTCAACAAATTCAACAAAGATGACAACATAAACGAGGCATAACCGATAAGATTCACACAAAATCGATGGTAGAAACTCCGATCAAAGGGACTTAAATAGTCCTCCACAGCCTTAGACCCTTTTGGCGTGCCTTCTTACGCAGTCTCGCGAAAACATGAATATCTCTCTACTCCAAAGTCAAATTGGCGAATGATTTAATGCATTGGAGACTAGATTCATAGACCTATAATTTGATAGGTAGCACACCCCCTAACTCCTTATAGAGACGTTTGACCTTAATTTCAAAAAATCTCAAGAAGGAAAATTTTGCGATAATTTTTTCCGAATTTTGTTCTACATCCTGATCGATGTCCAATCTTAAATATGACCATAGAATGACTCAAATAACTCATAAACTTCCTTCTTAGCCTACTATGTACTCTTAGTCCTATCTCGGAAGCATGATTTTATCACTCAAATTATGCGGAGTGTTATAGAACTGATGTCCTAAGACTTAGGTCAGAACTACTTATCTGAAAGTATTCTGAGAGTCTAAGGACCTGAAAGAAACGATGTTCTAAGACTCATCAGAGCTACTTTATCTGAAAGCGTCGTAACGGTCTAAAGAACAACTAACTAATTGATAAACTGATTCAACTGAGTTTACTAAGCTTCTCAAAAGACTGATAGTAGTCAAATTGATTAGTTGACATATAGAGAATGCTAAGTATACTGAGTATTGACTGGAACTGTGAGACTGAATATACTAAAAGATTAACTTTTGTTCAAGTATCTGTACTAACATTCATAATTCAAATGAAATTATCCTGATAAAGCAATATTTATATCTAGGTTCTAAATCATGCAAGTTTCAGACAAATCATGCTAAATATTAGGGCTAAAGTACCTATTATATGAATGACACCAAGACATAAATTGCAACTGATAGTAATCCTAGAAAAACTTAAAGACTTATTGCAACAAAAGAATTCATAAGTTGACTGAAGAAACCCTAGTTTCAATCTTCTAGGGGCTGGAACTAATAATATTTCTGTAAGGAATTTGGGACAAAATGGTACAAGAAATTCCCTTGTTGGAATCCCACATACCCGAAGAAGAACTCCTGAGAAAATCCTTGAGAATCAGCGAAGATGATTGAATGCCCTATCTTTTGCTTGAAAGAGGAACTCTAGAGTTTACGTACTGTTTCTGTGAGTTTGGAAGAGAATGAGATGAGAAAGTTGATGAACTCCCTAAATTCCCTTCAAACCGCACCCCAAACAACGTAGTTTACGCATTAAAATAATGAAAAGTTACAAAAATGCCCTGGAAGAAAGTCTAAAAAACTGTCTGTTGGGACCCAACGAGTCACACAACAGGTCGTTGGTTATGACCACGACCCATTGGGACCAGTCGTTGGTCCTGTCTGAATATCCAAGTTACTAGAACTGAACAAAATATGGATAGGACGACTCGTTCAATGTAACAACGGGTCATTGAATACAATTGTAGTCACGGGAAGGACTTTGAACAACTTCTAAACTTTCCCCAATGGACGACACAACGACTCATTAGTAGACACAAGGGGTCATTGTCACTGTTCATCATCACTACTGGAGATTCTGAATGATCCCTGAACTAAACCAACAGATGGGAAAATGGCATGTTAGATGGGACAACAAGTCGTTGTTGCCACTCATTGTCACTATAAGAGTTTTGATTAGATTATGTATATCTCCCATAGATGAATTCGGACAACATGTTACCAAAAATAAGGGGTCGTTGGCACCAACTGTTGCTACTAAAGGAATTTCTAACTCCCCCCCAACGGCTCTTTGCGACGAGTTGTTGTATCCAACAACAGCTCATCATCTAACTCATTATTTGGATGACTATTTTGACCAGTTTCTAGATTGTTACCAATGGATAAAGACAACTACCCGTTACTAGAACCAAAGGTTCATTGTACTGCTCATTGAATTTGGGGAAAATTCTGCAGGGGTTGATAATGACTCTCAACAGGTCATTGTTATTGACAATGACTCGTTGGTTGAGTCGTTCTGAGGCAAAACTTTTTTGGTTCCCTTCTAGTTTTTCATTCTAAGCCTGGGTTTGGTCTAAGAAACTTTTGGGGTATTACACCGAGTCATTCCCATAACCGTAACCCTAGTTTTCATAGCCTAGGTTACTTAGCTAGAAATTCACCATTAGAGACTGCGTTGCCCTTAGAAAATCACCCTTCTTCTCTTAAAGTTCATGCTTTTGAGTGATTGAGTGAACAACCCCCAGCCCAAGTTACTTAGCTAGAAATTCACCATTAGAGACTGCGTTGCCCTTAGAAAATCACCCTTCTTCTCTTAAAGTTCATTCTTTTGAGTGATTGAGTGAAAAGCCCCCAAATTCTAACTTAAACTGTCACACTACCTCCCGTTTTTCACTACTGATAACGCTCAAACCACACTTCCAACTGAAGTATGAAGCAGACATTGTTAATAAAGAACCCAAACTTATAGGTTGGGGTCGAACGCACAGGGAATATGGAAGATCTAGATTACAGCCAGTAGATGAACTTGTATGGTAATTACTTCACAATGGGGGGAATTCTAATAAAATCAATAATAAAAATAAGAAGCAGTCAAGATTATATTTGTAAATCAATAATTAAAGGATAACTAGGGTTTGTGTTCCCCATGGGTTCATAACAGCTTTAAGTATACACTTGTGATCTTTACCAATACTTACAGAATTGATAACTTAAATTCATTCAAACGATCGACCAATCCCTATTGAATGACTATCCTCAATTACTCGACCAAGTCTCATGAGTTTTGCAAACTAACCATTATCACTAAGTTCCATATATAACTATCCTGCGACCACAACTCAAGTTAATACAATGATCATCAAGATCAAGGCTCCATTGTAATTCTCTTTTCCTAATCTCTACCTCTTCGACCAAAGCAAGTAAAGAATTCAGGCACTTCCTAATGTTGTACACCGTTAAGAATCATTACAGATGAAGAGAATACAATATAAGTATTTAGTATTGGTTTTAGAATCACTTTGTGCAACCCTAACTAGTTAATCCACCATGGTTCCCACAACCCTAGCTATGGAGGTTTTAGCCTCTCATAGTTGCAAGGTTATGATTTGTGTTCATGATTGAAAACATATAACAATACTTACAAAGATGATTGAGAAAAAAACAATTCCTTCAATTAAACCACGAAATCTTGAATAACAAGTAGCAAGAACAAGATGAATTTAAGAAAAGGTTGATCAAAAGGTTGAACCAACTCAATTCTTTCTTCTAGTGATGTAAAATTTCCTATTAAAATGTTTTCCTACTAGAATTATGTCTATTTGTCGTCCTCTTAAAAATAAAACATAAAAAGTATCTATAGAGACACAAGAATTCTTTTCCTAAACTAACAGGACTGCTTTCCATATCTGTCGCCGACCTCATCACGGGTCCACCTATGACTCGTAGGAGCTTCTCACAGATCGTGACATCCACTTGTGGCTTGGAGTGTTGGCTGAATTTTGTCTAAGTGTTGGGTCAAGGTACGATTTGTACCAACATGCTATGACTCGTACATTGACACTCATGGCTTGATCTTGATCTTTTGAGCTTTTTCTGAACTTCACCACGACCAGTATGGTATGACTCATACCTTCATCTCACGGGTCGTAGGGTGCTCTCATACTGAGAATCAGCCTTCTGTGCAATTCTTCTGGATTTCATCACAACTAGCTTACCACGACTTGTACCACCATGGTACGATCTGTGACAAGTCTCATAAGTTCATTCTTCCAGGTTAAACTATCAGCTTGTGATCAAGGCCCTCAGTATGACTCGTAGGTCCATCCTATGGACCGGATTGTGGTCTGCACTTTTTTTGCCCTGTTTTGCACACTTTTAGCTTCCTTTTGTAATTTATTGTTCCAACACCCATTTATCTTGAAATCAAAGGAAAAGTGTCTCATATCCATATAAATACACCTAAGTCCATGCTATTTTCTTAGTTTTTGAGCGTCAATAGTGCTATAAATTTACAGCACATCAACACCCTCAACTTAAGACTTTTTCATGTCCTCAGGCAAAGAAAAAGAAAAACTAAACACGATGCTTAACTAGAAAATAAAGTTAAGATACTACAGCCAAAACTCAAAAAAATTTGTGCACTCTATATACAAGCTCTATTGACCCTTCCTCTTGAAACATTATTAGCTAATGTATTGCCAGCAACCTCAAAACACCATATTCAGGGATCAAGACATGTCTTCTAGCTATCAACAAGGAATCAAGTCATCACCTATGTGTTTCAGACAAACCAATGGTAAAAGAAAATATAATCTATGTACTCTCACAAAAAATGCAGTCCCCACTCTAGTATGAAGTATCAACTGAAACATGGGACTAGGCAAATGAGGCACTCACTCTCTCAAAGAACTGCAAGTATTATGCATCAGATACCATAGGATTTTCCTTATTTTCTCTGCTTCGGTGTGTTAGATGGTCAAACTAAGATCACTATAGGACTTGATATGGCTTGTAATGTAGGCTTAGAGCTGGACATGATAAAGATGAAAGATTTTATTAGTGACTATCCCTTCCTTGGCACTACATTCATTTGCTACATCATTCTCCTATTTCACCCTTCATTCTTTTTGTCTCCTTTTTTTCCCTTTTTCCCGTTTTATGAATATTTGCATGGGTGAGGTGATTTTTCACATTTTTCAACACTTTCAAGCTATTTTGAATTTCTCTTCTTTTTTCAATATTCTCAAATTTTCAGTCTTTTTTACTTTTTCACCTCACCACACCTTATTTTTCACCATTTTTTTCTTTTCTTTCCTTTTCTCCCACTCCCACCATTTATGCACCCCTACTTTAGCCACCCTCAACTTAAGCATTTTGCTTATGTTGATGTTCACAACATCCAAGGAAGGACCAGGGCCAAACAGGTTCATTATAAACAAATGGTTACGGTTAGCAGGTAAATCAAAGAAATATGGTCAATTAAGGATCAAACTTGGGATCAAGGGATTCATGACACTTTGGTAGGGCAATATAGGAAACATGTGAGCTAACACAAAAATGACCTATGATCATCTCCTAACCAACTATCCTCAACCTATGCAGAGACCAACCAGGCAAGTTCTAGATCTTCAACAACATACCGCAACAAATACTAAGACCTCACTCACACATGGTACATGCACTATTTTCACTTTACCTGTCTGGTTCATACATAACTTAACAACACTAGCACTATCAATAACTAAATGACATAAAAAAAAATTTTAAACAGGGTCAAATTTTTCAAAAACAACAAAAGTAGTGCATATTCAATGGCTGAGTATTCCTAAGTTACTTTCTAATCAAACTAAAATCACAACTAAAAAAAATCCTAACACATGTCGGTTCTACTAGATCGCATGTCTGAGGGAAAAGAAACACGGCAAGAAAAACCCTCAGGCAAACCAAGAATATCCCAAAAATACAAGTACACCCCCCCTTTTTTTGAATGAGCTTCATCCCCGAAGCACAAAATATAAGCTTGAAAGGAAAAGGGACATACTTGTGGCAACTCAGACTTCACCTCTATCATCTCGTGAAGGTGGTACTTCCGCGGTAGTAGTGGCACTAGCGGTGGCTGGCGCACTCAATGGTGTAACAACGGGGGTGGGGGGTGGTACCACCCTCAGCAATGGCGCCAGTTTTTAATAACGCTCAAACCACACTTCCAACTGAACTATGAAGCGAACATTGTCAATAAAGAACCCAAACTTATAGGTTGGGTTTGAACCCACAAGGAATATGGAAGATCTAGATTACAGCCATTAGATGAACTTGTATGGTAATTACTTCACAATGGGGGAAATTCAAATAAAAATCAATAATAGAAATAAGCAGCAGTCAAGATTATATTTGCAAATCCATAATTAAAGGATAACTAGGGTTTGTGTTCCCCATGGGTTCATAACAGCTTTAAGTATACACTTGTGATCTTTACCAATACTTACTTACAGAACTGATAACTTAGATTCATTCAAACAATCGACCAATCTCTATTGCATGACTATCCTCAATTACTCGACCAAGTCTCATGAGTTTTGCAAACTAACCATTATCACTAAGTTCCAGATATAACTATCCTGCGACCACAACTCAAGTTAATACAATGATCATCAAGATCAAGGCTCCGTTGTAATTCTCTTTTCCTAATCTCTACCTCTTCGACCAAAGCAAGTAAAGAATTCAGGCACTTCCTAACGTTGTACACCGTTAAGAATCGTTACAGATGAAGAAAATACAATATAAGTATTTAGTATTGGTTTTAGAATCACTTTGTGCAACCCTAACGAGTTAATTCACCATGGTTCCCACAACCCTAGCTATGGAGGTTTTAGCCTCTCATAGTTGCAAGGGTGTGATTTGTGTTCATGATTGAAAACATATAACAATACTTACAAAGATGATTGAGAAAAAAACAATTCCTTCAATTAAACCATGAAATCTTGAATAACAAGTAGCAAGAACAAGATGAATTCAAGAAAAGGTTGATCAAAAGGTTGAACCAACTCAATTCTCTCTTCCAGTGATGTAAAATTGCCTACTACAATGTTTTCCTACTAGAATTCTGTCTATTCGTCGTCCTCTTAAAAATAAAACATAAAAAGTATTTATAGAGACACAAGAATTCTTTTCCTAAACTAACAAGACTGCTTTCCATATCTGTTGCCAAACTCTTCACGGGTCCACCTACGACTAGTAGGGGCTTCTCACGGATCGTGACATCCACTTGTGGCTTGGAGTGTTGGCTGAATTTTGGCTAAGTGTTGGGTCAAGGTACGATTCATACCAACATGCTACGACTCGTACATTGACACTCGTAGCTTGATCCTGATTTTTTGAACTTTTTTTGAACTTCACCACGACTAGTATGGTACGACTCGTACCTTCATCTCACTGGTCGTAGGGTGCTCTCGCACTGAGAATCAGCCTTCTGTGCAATTCTTCTGGATTTCATCACAACTGGCTTACCACGACTCATACTACCATTGTATGATCCGTGACAAGTCTCATAAGTTCATTCTTCTAGGTTAAACTGTCAGCTTTTGATCAAGGCCCTCAGTACGACTCGTAGGTCCATCCTACGAACCGTACTGTGGTCTGCACTTCTTTTGCCCTGTTTTGCACACGTTTAGCTTTTTTTTGCAATTTATTGTTCCAACGCCCATTTATCCTGAAATCAAAGGAAAAGTGCCTCATATCCATATAAATGCACCTAAGTCAATGCTATTTTTTTAGTTTTTGAGCATCAATAGTGCTGTAAATTCATAGCACATCAACTACAGCGGGTCAAATTCCCGCTATAGCGGCTAGAGTCTCACCACGGCTGACCCGATGGCATTTTCCCACCCCGCTAGGGCGGACATCCTATCATCATGACGGTCTCGCTGTAGTAGAATTTCCACCACTGCAGTGGTCCCTGCTAACCAGTAGCTTAAAATTTTCTACACATTCCCCATCCCTCAAAAGACGTCTGAAATCCAACTTCCCAACACTTCCCACTGTGCACTTAGGTGAAACAGGTTGCTAAGGCCTTAATTACCCTATAATGATGGAAGGGTCATTACATATATAGGCACGGGACTAAGCTCGATGCTCAGAGCAAAATTGACTGAATTCTTAAAAGCTAATGTAGATTGTTTTGCTTGGTCCCATCTAGACATTAGTAGTATTTCACTAGATGTAGCAACTCACAGGTAATACGTGGATCCTAAGTTTTCTCATATAAGGCAAAAGAAGTGAACCATGTTCAAGTAGAAGAATAGATTTATTAACAAGAAGGTAAGCAAACTACTTGATATCGGATCTATTAAGGAGGTAAGGTACCTGAAATGGTAAAACAATGTAGTAATGGTGCCGAAGAAGCTCAATAGTTCATAATGCGCGTTGACTTCAAGGATTTGAATAAACTTTGCTCGAAGGATTTATTCCCAATGCCAAATATTAACTAGATGATCGATGTCATGGAAAAGCACGAGATCATGAGTTTCTTTTATATATACTCCAGATAAAACCAAATAATGATGGATCTACAGGATTAGAAAAAGACTTCTTTCATCACTAATTTGGCATATATTATTATAATATAATGTCTTCTGGATTGAAAAATACAAGTGTCATATATCAGTGAATCGTGAATGAAATGTTTGAAGAATAAATTGGTAAAACTATGTCCATTTATATTAATGATATTCTTGTAAAGTCTTTTAATATAGGAGATCACTTGCGCCATTTACAAGAGACTTTCAATATATTGAGAAAATTCAACATGAAACTCAACCTGGAGATATGTTCTTTCGATTTTAGATCCAAAATGTTCCTTGGGTTTCTTATATCAAATAGTGTTGTCGAGGTAAATCTAGATAAGATAAATGTGAGATTCTATACGTGCTTGATAGCTTGATAGTGTAAAAGTGGTGCAAAGGCTCACTGGTCATGTAGAAGCTCTCACTAGGTTCATCCTGAGATCGTTGAAAAAATATCATCATTTCTTCTCTTTTCTTAAATAAAAAATCAGTTTGAATGGACACTAGAGTCCAAGCACGTGCTATGAGATTTGAGGGCATATTTCAGCAGTCCTTCTTTGTTGACTAAGTCATTCAAGGGAGAATAATTGCTCCTTTACCTGGTAGAGGTAGAAGTCATGATAAGTGCGGTCCTGGTCAGAGAAGAAAAAGATATGCAATATCTAATTTATTATGCTATCAAAATATAGGCAACTACCCAGTCTCAATATTCGTATTTGGAAAAATTTACCTTAGCCCTTGTGATAGCCGCTCAAAAACTAAGGCATTATTTCCAAAGCCACCTGATAGTTGTCGTGATGGCGTACCCTTTGTGAAATGTTCTTCATAAGACTAAAATATCGAGGAGGATGTCAAAGTACTCGGTAGAGTTAAATGAGTTTGCTATCGAGTATCAACCATGGACCGCCATAAAATCTCAAGTCCTACCTGAGTTTATGGCTGACTTTAGTCCTAAAATGATTCCGCAAGCCAAGAAGGAAATGTTCTAGTCTCTGAAGGCCAGCATGGCCCATGGATTTGTTCACAAATAAAGAATTAATAAAAGAAATTGAACTCGGAATAGTGTTGATTTCCCCAACAAGGGAAAATCTTATACAAGCCATCAGTTGTGTACCCCTCACTAACAATGAGGATGAGTATATGGTCGTTCTTGCTGGTATTGAACTAGCTCGACGTCTCAAATCTAAAACTATCGAAGTTAAGTATGATTCCTAACTAGTGGTAAAACAGATATATGGTGACTATGAGGCTAAAGATGAGAGGATACAAATGTATTGGAAAAGGTCCAAATATCACTCTTTTTTTTGAGGAACGGAAATTAATTCAGATACCTCGAGAGGCGCACATGGAAGCAAATGCCCTAGAAAATCTTGGATCATTAGCTGAATCGGACAACCACAATGAAGGGTCAATAGCAACTTTACTACATTCAGTATTGGGAGCACCCTATCATAGAGAGGTTAATTCAACAATCTTTGTTTGGTATTGGCGAAACGATTTTGTCAAGTAAAGGATGGTGTAGCATCGACCAATCCAAAAGCTTCACGCAAACTAAGAACAAGGGTAATAAGATATTTTCTTCTTGATGCAAATTTATACAGAAGATTATTCTTGGGACCGTTAGAGAGATGTTTGGGTCCCCGGAAGTTTAGTTATGTTCAAAAAGAAGTCAACAAGGGAGTCTCTAACAACCATTTCGTAGTTAAATCTTTAGCATTGAAACTAATCAGGGACAGGTACTATTGGACCCAAATAGAACATGATTCGACGACGCTCATAATAAAATATGACAAATGTCAGAGGTATTCCCAAATGATTCACCAACAGGCAGAGTTGTTGCATTCAGTGATCTCACTATGGCCCTTCATAAAATAGGGAATAGACATGTCAAACCTCTTCCACTAGCCCTAGGACAGGTAAAATTTCTTTTAGTTATGACTGGATACTTTTTAAAATTGATTGAAACAGCTGCCTATAAGGCAATATGAGGGGAAAAAAGGTAATAGATTTCATATGGGATCAATCATATGCCATTTTAGAACACTAAGGAAACCGCATGCAATAAAGGCCCCCAATTCGTTGGTTCCAAGATCACTAAATTCCTTGAAGTCTTAAAAATCAAAAGAATCATATCCTCACCATATCACCCAAATGTCAATAGCTAGGGTGAATCAACTAGCAAGATAGTAATGTCAAAACTAAAAAAGAAGCTAGAAAAGGCTAAGCAGAATTGGGTTGATGAACTACCAAGAGTACTTTAGGAACACTGCACCATTCCGAAATTTAATATCAGAGAGACCCCTTTTTCACTCGTGTATGGATCTGAAGCCCTGATACTAGTGGGTGTTGGAGAACAAAGCTTAAGGTTCAAGTACACTGATAAAGCCTAGAAAGGTGACGCCATATTCATGATATTGGATCTGCTCAAAGGATGGAGGGAGATAAAGTCAATTCGAATAGTTTCCTAAAAGCAAAAAATGGAAGGGTATTATAACCAAAGGACCAAACTCTGTTACATTAAAGATGGAGACCTGTCCTTCCAAAGGGTCACTCTCAACAATTGAGATCTGAATGTAGTAAAGATGAATTCAAATTGAAAGGTCCATATAAAATTATTAGCATCGTCGGTGAAAGAGTGTATCGTTTAACCATCTTGGATGAGGTTGCATTGCAAAGAAGTTGGAATGTAAATAACTTGAAGAGATATTATAGCTAAGGAAAAATTTGACGGGGGGGTTAACCGAGTTCAAGAGAATAAGCGTTGCACTCCTTTCCTTGGCACAATTTTTATTCCAGTTGGATTTTAATAATAAGGTTTAGCAAACAAGTGTATTATGAACTCAAAAGCACACACGTCATCACTTTAACAAATATATACAAGAACATGATCATATAAAGAAATGGTATGATATTATGGGAACTCCAAAATCCCAAAGCAAGTCAAGTACCAGGACTAACATTAGACGGAACTCTAAAATCATAAAGCAAGTCAAGTACTGGACTAATAAGAGCCATACTTTAGAATCGCAAAACGTGCCTAGAAATCGGGGACTTATAGGAGCTAGAACTCTAAAACTCTAAAGTTGTACAGACACTGAAAACTGACAGAAGTTATAACTTTGAATTTCTAAGGTGTGAAGCCATTGAAATCATCAAGGGGAAAACCACCCTCGATCATCTCGAGCTAAGAATAAAGGACCATATTACCAAGTCCAAAAAAGAGCAGAAATACCAACTAAACTGCTCAAAGCTATAGCATGGACACATCTTATAACATACTATTTCTTCACTATTTAAAAGCTTCCAGTTGTCCCAAAAAGGTAAACAGGCACAAATAATGTGGTTTGATCTCGTTCATTTATCGTTATTAAAGTCTATGAGTTCAAGAAAAGCTATTTGATATATTCTTTCTAAATTATCTAAATTTTACTTTAAAGCCGATTTGGTTTATTATGTGCCCAAGAATAAGTAGGAGACATTCTATTCATAAGCATCATTTTAATAAGGGCCCTGACTCATAAACTCACAACGGAGATCAAGTAACTCAGAAATCAATTGAGCTAAGCTCCGGAATAAAAAAACAAGTCTAAAAACTAAATTATTTATATCGACCACAACCCTCTAATGAGTTTCACCAAAAATGGACAAAACAATCCTCAAATAGGCAAACACTTGAAACAAAACATTCAAAGGAAAAAATAAATTCGAGCAAGAATTGTACAAAGAGACGAGTTTGAAAAACTAAAGGTGCAAAAGCTAAATGAAAATTCCAGACATATAACAAATTACAAACTAGAGACACTTTTCCAGTAATATTGGCTCGGAAAGGCCCAGAATATACAAAATTATAAGTATTACAAAATAGAAACTAAGGGACCCTAGATTCTTACAGGAGCTCCTAGACTTTAGAAGATAGGGAGAAAGGTTGTACACGATCAAGAATGGGGAAATTCATGGTTCGGTTGGGTCCTCGGTGGGAGATATCGGAGGGGTCTCGGGTCGAGCCTCCACTTTTTTCTCATCACCCTCTCCATCCTCCCCAAAGACATCATATAGGTGGTTGTTAATGGAAGAAGAGGCTGGATTCTGGTCCTATTCTAGGAGTCCATTTCTCGTAGCCTCCCGCAGAGAAAAGGCCTCAGCGATATGCTTACCAACATCAATAGATCCAGCTTTGATCTCTTCTAGAGTCTTTTGATGCTGACCCAAGTGTCATGAATAACCTACTACTTTTGCTGGTCTCAGAGAGAGGCAACCTTAACCTATTGTCCTCGAGGTAATACTTCATCCTCCAACTCGTATCTATTAAAATAGACATATTTTTCAATATTGGCAAGGTTGATGGCCTCCTGCTACTACATTCTCTTCAAATGAAACTCAATTTGACACTCTAGTTTGTCCATCTTGACATCTCTAGCCATAAGGATCTCATCGTTAACCAAAAGATTTTCCTCGAGCAAAGACTCCTTCCGCGAAACAACCTCAATTTCCTTCAGATATAAGGATTTCTCCCCCTTGAGATCCGCAATCTCCAAGCTTAAACAACTGGCCTCATTGTGGAAAACCATTCTGTCACACTCCACCTTGGGAGGCATGACTAGCACCTAATACCACACTGGAATCTGGACCGACCTGGATGGGCACAGAAACCTCTGGTGCCTACCACTGACTCAAATTCAAGAAAACAAACTGTTATATCTTAGCTGTAAATAAATCCTCGGGCCAACAAGGCGATGCAACACTTGTAAAAGAAAACAACTAACCCAGCCAACATACATCAATAGGGATCCTATGCGGGCCAACAAGACCACCATGTTGTCTAGTTATAAAGAAAATAAAAATAGGTAGCTATACTGGCCCCACACGGCCAACACGTAAAATAAGACATACATAGGCCCCACACAGCTAACAACAACCGATTAACTGATGAATGTAGTCTAAAAGCCTCTAAGAATATAAATAGTTGTTGGGACAAGGCCCCAGCCTACCTAAATACTATACAAATAAAAGATGGTAACCTTTATGACCTGGCAACACCGAATGAAAGGAGCTACCTAAACTGCTGACTTCGAATAGCTGCCAGGAGATCTCACAACTTGTCTGTCTAAACCTGCAGGCAAGTAAAGCAGCCCTTATAGTTGGGCTTTGGTACAATATGTACTGAATACGTAAGGCAGTAAATAAGCTGAATAAAAGTTGTTAAATACTGAAAGTAAGTAGAAGGAAGGGGCAGAAATTAACCTGGATGTTTGCTTATTCATAACGTGCGTCTAGTAAAGCACTACACGTATATGAGATAAAACTGCATCATTACATATTCATGAGCTATAACTAGCAGGCAAGAATACAAACAAGAACCTAACTTGGCCTCCATAATCCTAAAAGGTACAAGCAACACAGAAATAACCTACCGGAGCCCCCATAAGCCCTGGCAAGTACAATGCAATCTATAACCCCTATCCAGGTTCTATGACTCTACTGGTATTGTAGCCAACCTACCTAGCTTCTGGGTCCACATCTAAGCCCAGTGGGCTCCTGTAACTGCACCCTGGGCACTAGGCTCGACGAGGGTCAATGATGTTGATGCGGCATAAAATAATAGTCTAGCCATGGAATGGACTGTAATAAGGCCTTGGCCTAAATGTAGTACCTTGGGACATCACATAGCTCCTTGGAGTAGCATCATATAGCCCCTCTAGGAAACATCATATAGCCCCATAGGTGATGACACAGTTAGCAACCCTGAAGTTGTGGATGGAAGGCTGTCCTAGGTGAGGGCAATCCTAACCGATGTGCTACACTAAAGCCTCAATCTAGCCACTCATAAGGCGTATCTGATCTTCTGGGCCTAACGCGATCTATGCTCACCCCTAGAATAGTTTGTATAGCTTCTAGAAGGCACATCCCGTGTACCTGTATCTAATCAGAGGATCCTAATAGTGATCATAATCTCTATTGGTCTAGATTGGACAGGGCGAGATCTGGAATGGCCTAACAATACTCTGAACGTCCTGCTCGAACAACTATAACTCATAAGCGACTATAGGGTCACAGACGGCCAATTCTTAGTTCCTTTGCTTAGAACAACTGTAGGGCTGCTAGTGACTGAATATGCTTTTGAGCGGTCGGCCCCTAATCCTCCACAGGTAGCCTACTGAAATTCTTAGCCTGAGGGTAATACTGTGCTAACATGGTTCTAGTCCTTTAGACCTTAACTTGGTCTGTTTAGATCTTATATGACTCTTCTGGGTGATTCCTATCCTTGTAGGTAAGTTTATATGGACTTTTCCACTCATAGAAACCTGTACCTAACTATCTTATAGGAGTAGGCTGGGGCGTTGGCCCCGCCTCTAACTACTAATAAGGTCCCCTCCTTAGGATACCCATGGGTCTATCTGACCTGCATGGCTGGGATAGCTTCCTGAGCGACCAGTACGACACACAGTAAGTCAACTGAAACTAGCAGTCACTGACAGTAGCTAATTATATGGTAGGATGACCCTCAACTCACTTGGCAACTTTGGTGCCACTGACTTTGGGGTAAGACCATTCTATCCAAATTCTTGCCCTGGAGGCGTCAAAGTATATCAATGGCCTCCCGGTGAGTTCTACTAACAATACAGGAGCCAAACTGGTTGTTATATCGTCTAGTTGCACCTATGTTGTTCAACTTACTAACTCAGGCCCAATAACTATCCACGAGCTTCTAAGGTCTAGGCCTGACAATAAAACATCCAATTCTACTAACACAATAAACTGAAGAATAGAGGAGTTTATATGATGCTTCTAGTGTGTGTCACACTTAACATGTTCTTTCCGACAAGGGATACTACGGTATAATCTGTATACGTTTTCTAGCTGCTAACTACAGCATATGTAACGGTAATCTACTGATAGCAGCTAATCACGACATACTTAATCCTTATATACTAGCAGCAGCTAATTACAACATATAGGATCATTATCTATGTTTAAAACATAGGTCGTATCACTATACAACGAGAATAACTTGTCGAAGGAATAAGCCTTAACGTACCTCGAATGCGGACTTTCATTCAGCTGATGAGTCTCAACTTGTAAACCGCAGTTCCACCCCAACTACAATCCTAATGCTGAGAGAATAGGGCTAATTTCAATACTATATTCGACAAAAAGTGATAAATTTTTATTTTAATAGAAGCTATAATTCAACTCCAAATAACTAGCTGAAAACCTATAATTTCTCGAGAGTTCAGAAGGGAGAAACACTTACCTAATGCCTATGGCCATTTAGAATCCAATTTGGAGTAATTCTGACAACTTTTACTCAGAGGAGTTATGATTTTCTGAGCGAATGTTCGAGAAATAACTCCATGTAATGCTTCCTAGAAGCCTAGAACTCGTTACCCAAAGTTAATATACATTTGGACGGTGTTTGGTAGCGTAATCGGATGAGAAACTACTAAAATTTGTGTCTCCTCTTATTTTTGGCCGAAAGGAATATTGAAGAATGCCTTGGAATTAAATCAAGGGGTATATATTATGCATAGGCAATGGCCTAGGAGTGCTTCACGCCGACCAAGGTTCCATACTTCTTGTCGCGTCGCGCCTCCCAATGCGCCAGCGGGCCTGGCGCGCGGCGCTAGCCAGTGCACTGCCGACTGGCGCGTTATGCTGGCCCCTCATGGCCTAGCCTCGCCCGACCCTGCTTCCAAGGCTTTTTCCATATGCTTCAAGCTCTCCTTTTCCGTCACAAATCCACGTGTATGCCTACTAACCGATAACATTTTTTACAGGGTGTAACATCCTCCCCTCCTAGGAACATTCGTCCTCGAATGTCATCTTTAGGCTTACAGGAGTTAACTCTTTTAACCAACATTTAGAAAAATTTCAGCAGAGTCTCCTCTATAATATGGACTATCTGAAAATATGAAACGAAGAAAAATCCAACATAGGCACCTCACAGGATGCAACAAACAGCTATTTCACCACAGAGAGGTAGCCAGCTAAATAGTACTGATAACACAAGCGGTAAAATAACAACTGAATAACAGCATCACCTTTAACTGCATAATCTGAATAAATCCTGGAACAAGTGAGGATATCTAGACCTCATGTCGTCCTCAGCTTCCCAGGTCATATCTTCTTTATTCTTGTTCCTCCATAGTACTTTAATAGAGGCTACATCTTTAGTTCTTAACTTACAAACTTGCCAATCTAGGATGGCAATTAGAACCTCTTCATAGACTAACTCCTCAGTAATTTGAATATCCTCAACTGGCACAACTTGGGACGGGTCCCCTATACACTTCTACAACATTGACATGTGAAAAATTGGATGGGCAGATTCTAGCTCTGGAGGCAATTTTAGCTCATTTACCACTTGGCCTATCCTCTAGAGGATCCGATACGGGCCAATAAACCTAGGGATGAGGTTTCCCTTCTTACCAAACCTCATAACGCCTTTCGTTGGTGAAGTTCTTAGGAATACCCAGCCACTACTTCAATCCTTAATTGCCTACGCCGTGCGTTAGGGTAAGACTTCCGATGACTCTAGGCTGTTGGTACCCATTTTCCAATAAGTTTAACTTTTTCTGTCTGCCTGTTATAATATGCCCTGGTTCAACTACCTCTAATTTACCTGATTTAGGTCATTATATAAGAGGCCTACATTTCCACCCATAATAGATCTCCGAGCCTCTGAACCGTGTGCTCTGCTTGGCTATTTGTTTGGTGACGAGAAGTCGTACTTAAATTAACGTGCATCTCAATCTATTCTAACAGCTTCCCGGAACCTAGCTGTGCGTTGTGCCTCTCTGTCAAAATTTATTAGATACTTGGGCTCCACGTAACCAAACTACTTTTTAAACATCTAACTCGGCATAACCTTTAGCTGAAATATAATTCCCTCTAGCAAGACATGAGTTGATCTCATTAACCTTTCTACACTAACTCAAATGAGGTCAATTTACACTTGGTATAAGATAACCCTGTAATAGTATTCATGTCGATTACTCTCCACTTCCTTGCAGGCACGACCATCTCCTGAATTAGCCTGTTCAGTTCCTGTTGTCTAGCCTCCCCTGGCTGGTTATTGGAGCTCTGTGCTACGAGTTAACAATATCTTCCCTCTTTCCACGTCACCAGTAGGTCTCTCTTTACGACTTGTTGTGCTTCCATTAAACTCTGGGTGGAGGGGGTAATGGACATGGTGCACTTTGGCCATAGTCTGTTAATGAAGTCCTGCCACCTTTGGAACACAGAGTCAACCTCCGGGTCTAATGACTCCGCCCCTTATTATCTCAAAGGCCAATAACTTCCTACTGGGCCTTGTCTCTATGTTGTACTAGGTTAGAATCTTTGTGTCGCCACTTCTTTTACCTCCACAACTGGTGGTGATATTGCAGCATTCTAGGTTATAACCTCACTATCTCTTCACTGTCAGCCCGATGCTTATTTCTCTACATTCAGCAGTGGTCCCATGCTCTGTCAATCTACTTCAACCTGGAGGTGATTCTGTTTCCCTCCAGAGTGAGATACTCATGCTTCCCCCCTTACTCCCAAAGGCTGAGATCTGGGGTTCATGCCTTCTGCCTCATACTGTTAAAGATATTACTAATCAAGTCTATCGACTTGTATCCTTCTGACCCGCACTTGGGCCCATTGTGTTCATATGATCTCTTTGTCTTTCCACATAACAAACTAGGGCCATAACCATTGTCTTGCAGGTATGACGGTAACAAACTAGGGCCATAACCATTGTCTTGCAGGTATGCCCTACCGTCATTAGCACACTGCGGCGGTATCGGCCTATTTCTGACTTGAACTTTACTATTTCTGGGGGTTTATCGCTGATGGACTCTCTCACATGCACTTGAGTGCTACTGGAAATCTTATCTGCCCTCTTGATTTACTATTGTGAGGGTCCAGGTAGCTTTATTAACACTAGGGGACTCAACCACTTTTTAATCCTTCCTGGAGGCAACAATTCTAACCCTCCTTTATTAATCATTCTGGACATACTTTCACTTTCTGTTGTACTCACATGATCCTTCATGTATTTCAGATAATCCAATGTTAACTGTCATCCTTGTCTAATTCTAAACGTCTAGTAATTAGGATAACTCATATATATATATACCATACTTCTAACCTCCTATTCCGAGGCTGTAAGGAGAATTGGGGACAGTGTTGGCATATCTATTACCTTATGAGGTTTCTAGTACCCCGGGAGGGTGATGGGGGAAATTTAAAAGATATCTGCTTCCGCCATTAGGTTGACAGTCCCCCAACTGTGGCACCTCACTGGTACTTCCTCCTGCTGTTGTAACTGACTTGCGGCTGGCTGAAGTCTGTCTTATATCAAATGTTACTCTAGACAGATATAACAATAAATGCTTAGGGACTCAACTCTATACAACTCCCCTATATAGCATCATTTGAGAAGGAGGGATAACCATACTATCATGCCTCGTAGCCTCCTGCTTATAGAATATGGTGCACAACACATTTATAAGCAAGACTCAACTAGACATAGCTTGCAGACTCCCTAGGATATGACCTGCTCTGATAGCAAGTTTGTCATGCCCCACCTTGGGAGGCATGACTGGCACCTAATGCCACACCGGAATCTGGGCCGACCTAGTTGGGCACAAGCACCTCTGGTGCCTACCACTAACTCAAATTCAAGAAAACAAACTGCTATATCTCAGTTGTAAACATAACCTAGGGTCGACAAGGCCACACAGCACCTGTAAAAGAAAAAAACTAACCCAGCCAACATACATCAATAGGGATCCTATGCGAGCCAACAAGACCACCATGTTGTCTAGTTATAACGAAAATAAAAACAGATAGCTATACTAGGCCCCACATGGACAACACATAAAATAAGACATACATAGGCCCCACACGGCCAACAACAATCAATTAACTAACGATTGTAGTCTACAAGCCTCTAAGAATACAAATAGTGGTCGGGAAAGGCCCCGGCTACCCAAATACTATAAAAATAAAATATCGTAACCTTTACGACCTGGAAACTCCAAATGAAAGGAGAAAGCCAAACTAATGACTCCGAATAGCTGCTAGGAGATCTCACAACCTGTCTGTCTAAACCTGCAGGCAAGTAATGCAGCACCCCATAGTTGGGCATCGGTACAATATGTACCAAATATGTAAGGTAGTAAATAAGCTGAATAAAAGTTGTTAAAGACTGAAAGTAAGTAGAAGGAAGGGGAAATAATTAACCTAGATGTTTTCTTATTCATAACTTGCGTCTAGTAAAGAACTACACGTATATGAGCTAAAACTACATCATTACATATTCACGAACTATAACTAGCAGGCAAGAATACAAACAAGAACCTAAGCTAGCCCCCATAAGCCTAAAAGGTACAAGCAACACAGAAATAACCTACCGGAGCCCCCATAAGCCCTGGAAAGTACAATGCAATCGATAACCCCTATCCAGGTTCTATGACTCTACTAGTGTTGTAGCCAACCTACCTGGCTTCTGGGTCCGCATCTGAGTCCGCTGGACTCCTATAACAGTGTCTGAGTTTGATGGGCTCCTATAACGGCACCGTGGGCACCAGGCTCAACGAGGGTCAGTGATGCTGATGCGGCATAAAATAATAGTCTAGCCATGGAATGGACTGTAATAAGGTCTTTGCCTGAATGTTGTCCTTTAGGACATCACATTGCTCCTTGGAGAAGCATCATATAGCCCCTCTGGGCAACATTATATAGCCCTGTAGGCGATGACATAGTTAGCAACCCTGAAGTTGTGGATGGAAGGTTGTCCTAGGTGAGGGCAATCCTTACCGATGTGCTACACTGAAGCCTCAATCTAGCCACTTATAAGGCGTATTTGGCTTTCTATGCCTAACGCGACTGCTGCTCGCCTGTAGAATAGTCTGTATAGCTACTTGCAGGCACACCCCGTGTACCTGTATCTGATCAAAGTATCTTGATAGTGATCATAATCTCTAATGGTCTAGATCGGACAAGGCGAGATCTGGAGTGGCCTAACAATACTCTGAATATCCTACTCGGACAACTATAACTCATAAGAAAATGTAGGGTCGTAGATGACCAATTACTTAGTTCCTTTGCTTAGAACTATTGTAGGGATGCAACTAACCGAACATGCTTTTGAGCGGTCGGCCCCTAATCTTCCACAGGCAACCTACTGAAATTCTTAGCCTGAGGGTAATACTGTTGTAACATGGTTCTAGTCCTTTATACCTTAACTTGGTCTGTTTAAATCTTATATGACTCTTCTGGGCGATTCCTAACCTTGTATGTAAGTTTATATCGACTTTGCCACTCACAAAAACCTGTACCTAAGTTTCTTATAGGAGCAGGCTAGGGCATTGGCCCCGCCTCTAACTGCTAATAAGGTCCTCTCCTTAGGGTACCCATGGGTCTATCTAACTTGAATAGCTGGGATGGCTTCCTGAGTGACCAGTGCGACACGCACTAAGTCAACTGAAACTAACAGTCACTGACAGTAGCCAATTATATGGCAGGCTGACCCTCAACTCACTAGGCAACTCTGGTGCCACTGACTCTGGGGTAAGACCATTCTATCCAAATTCTGGCCCTGGAGGCTTCAAAGTATGCCAATGGCCTCCGGGCGAGTTTTACTAACAACACAGGCGCCATACTGGTAGTTATATCGCCTAGCTGCGCCTATGCTGTTCAACTTACTAACTCAGGCCCAATAACTTTCTGCAAGCTTCTAAGGTCTAGGCCTGACAATAAAACATCCAATTCTACTAACACAATGAACTGAAGAACAGAGGAGTTTCCATGATGCTTCTAGTATGTGCCACACTTAACATGTTCTTTCCCGACACTGCGATCTATTCTTTATACTTTTTCTAGCAGCTAACCACAACATATGTAACCGTAATCTACTGATAGCAGCTAATCATGACATACCTGATCCTTATATACTAGCAGCAGCTAATTACAACATATAGGATCACTATCTACATTTAAAACATAGGTCGTATCACTATATGACAAGAATAACTTGCCAAAGGAATAAGCCTTAACATACTTCAAATGCCAACTTTCGTTCAGCTGGAGAGTCTCAACTTGTAAATGGCGGTTCCACCCAACTACAATCTTAATGCTGAGAGAATAGGGCTAATTTCAATACTAAATTCGACAAAAAGAGATAACGTTTGATTATAATATCAACTATAATTCAACTCCGAATAACTCAGCCGAAAACCTATAATTTCTCGAGAGTTCAGAAGGGAGAAATGCTTACCTAATGCCTGTGGCCATTTAGAATCCAATTTGGAGTAATTCTGACGACTTCTACTCGACAGAGTTCCAATTTGCTGAGCGAATTTTTGAGAAATAACTTCGTAGTAATGCTTCCCATAAGCCTAGAACTCATTACCCGAAGTTAACTTGCATTTGGACGGCGTTTGTTAGCATAATTGGATGAGAAACTACTAAAACTTGCATCTCCTCTTGTTTTTGGCCGAGAGGAATATTGAAGAATGCCTTGGAATTTAATCAAGGGGGTATATATATATATATATATATGCACAAGCGGTGTCCTACTTCGTGCCGGCCAAGGAGCCTTACTGCCTGGCACGTCGCGCTGACCAGTGCACTACCGGCTGGTGCGTCGCGCTGGCCCCTCACGGCCTAGCCTCGCCCGACCCTGCTTCTATGGATTTTTCCACATGCGTCAATCTCTCCTTACTCGTCACAAATCCACGCGTATGCCTACTAACCGATAACATTTTATGGGGTGCAACACATTCCCTTCTCCTCTACTTGGGACTACTTGATCTTAATTGTTTTGGTCTTGGAAATTTCCAGCTTGAGGGCTTCAATCTTGGTAGATTTGGCTTTCAATTCAACCATTTTTTGTTTTAATTCTTCACGTTTAGCGGTCAGTTGCTTCTCCTCTTGAAAAACTCATTGTAAAGCCACACAAATTAACACGTTTCCCTTAAATTAAAATAAGAGTAGAACTCTTTTAGTAGTGGAATAATGCATAAAATATGATAGGAATTTTGAAAGAAGATTTACCTTGGCACAGGCCTAAGCCACTTCATTCATAAGATAAGATAAAGAGACCTTGTCCATTTTTTCTTGGTCTTTAACTATGAACAAGGGGCAAAGAAAATTGCCCACAACAATTAACGGAGAAAGCATGCTTGTCACCTCATAGACGTTGATGGAGACTGATTTTTTCTTCTCTTGACTGTTCACCAAAACATAAAATACATTGGTCAGCCTAAATTTAGAAGATAAGAATTTATAGGAATGACTGGATCCAGACCCCGAAGTGAGCATGGGCTACTACAGATAAGACAAACTTCTCAGAGAGCTTGTTGAAAATTCTTAGCCCGATTTCTCGACGGACACCAGCTGTGGCAGGATCATGTGGTTTCGTCATGTGGGAATCAACCATCCCTACCAAGTTGGAGTCCGCAAATAAATGGCCTGCCTCTCCTAGGACCCGAGATTGAAGAGTTGACCCTATTCTCTAAAGCTAAGACAACTCTTCACTAGAACTTTCTTCATTTAAGTCCATGGTTACCTGGAAGAATCTTTCCTCTACGAAAGTAGGGACCTATAACTTCTTTCCCTTATCAAAAAATGCTCGGTCAAAGAAGTGCCCAAATCTGAAGCCTCATCTACGGCTGCCAGTGCTCAATTTTGCACTCTGTTTAAGGGAATGAAACACAATATCCTTGCCTCTACTGTAATACCCCGGAAGTGCTTAAGAGTAGACCTGGGAAGCAAAAATGCCAAACTACTGAAAGTTGGGAAAAAAGTTTGCAGGACGACAGGTACCACGAGCCGCCGTTTGTGTTCGTGGTAAGGAGTCAGTCCAGATGGCAGTGGTAACAACGGGTATTACAACGGCCTGTTGTGAGGGACAATGGTCCATTTTTAGGAGATGTGGTAGGGTTGTGGACTTTCTAGTGGAAACGACGGGTGGAAACCACGTCCCGTTGTATCTTACAATGAGTCATGGTGAGGATCATGGAATAGGTGTGCAGAGTTTTAGAAGAAGGAAACAATGACTAAAGGAACGGCCCATTGAAGACTAGGACGAACCGTCCTGTGTGTCTGTGATATGATTCCGAGAATAGGTCCTCAGCAGTGCATTCAACAAGAAGACAGGACTGGCCATGGGTGGTTTCCACGACCTATTGGTACCACTCGTGGATTTCATCCGGCCAGATTTTAGGGCAGGTTCATTAAGGATATTTTCGACTTTTTCATGCTTTTAGACCCCAAACTACGTCGTTTTGGATATTTTTGAGTGTGATAAGATGAGTTAAGTCCTTTATTCATGTTCATTATCATGCAAGAACTTTAGAGAGGTTTTTAGGAGATTCAAGGTCTTCTTCCCCAAGTTTCAATCAATTTCTTTGTGGGTATTGAAGGAACTTTGAGTCAATCCATCTCCAGGTATGTAGGGTTTTAGAATCGGTGAAATTCTTCCCCACCCATGCCTAAATCTCAATTTAAAATCATGAATCCTCTTATTCAAGTCTATGGGGTTTTACTCAAATGCATGAAAATGTGATTCTCTTTATGGGTATGATTTAATTGGGTTTTAATTCTTAAATTATGAATGATGGGCAGGTTTTATTATTATTCTCTTTAAAATCATGTTTCAAGATTTTAAATCCAAAATTCGCATTTGATGAAAGTTCATGAAAGTTATGATTTACGATAAATATGCAATATTATGAATTTATTGATGACGGAAAAGCATGAATTCAAGTTACCCATGTTTATGAGCATATTTTGAAAGAATTGAATATGATGAAGTATTGGGCAATGCCTATATGCTAAATAATGATTTATCATTTGTAAAGTGAATCACAAGAATTATCGATTTATGATGTTGGCCGATGAAAAGAGTCTTGATTCTTGGCTAAGCATGTTTTAAAGGGGATCAGTGATGATAAATGTTATATTTTATCCAATGAATCTTAATGCATGATGTTATTGATTTATGTATGAGCCTATATGCATGTTTTTGGGAGCCTTGTCTAGCACCAAGCAGCCCAGCGTTCAACGGACTATGCCGGTGTCTTATAACCACGTGCCACCGTGGGTTTGTAAATGATATGATGTATTGATAATGATCCCCGCAAATGTGATATCACGCCTTATGCACGACCTCGCCTGGCAAGACAGGGTCGGCTCTGCCCACTTGAGCAAGATAGTGGGGCATCATGAAAGGCTCTACCATGATGGTGTCGGTTATGATGATTTCTCCCATTGTTCCGCATATTTTATGCATTGTTATGTTTATGTTGTGCCTCAAGTTATATATTGATAAAGTTTACTTATGATTATGAAAAAGAATGATTATGAATGATTTGAAAGCCTTGAGCCTTATGTTATATTACGAAGATTTTGATGTAAGCATGATATCCTTCTCTTATATTATTTACGAGATTTATTTACTTTGAAATGTCCATTTTAATTACCTTGCATACTCAGTACATTTCACGTACTGACTGCATACTTTCTATGTTGTATCGTTTCATGATTCAGGGTCCGGATCTCAGGCTCATCCTCCTCCTTAGCCCATCTCAGCTTACGCTTTCAGCTTATTGGTGAGTCCTCATATTCCGAGGGCCATTTGATAGACTTTTATGTTGATTATGTTTCAGTATTGGTCGGGTTAGTTGGGGATGTTGTCCCATCAAACCATCTCATGTATTAGAGGCTTTCAGACAAGTATGTAGTGCTCAGCTTTTGTATACGTCCTGTATTCCTAGATGTTATGTTAGGATTACGTTTCTGCTATGTTTTTATGATTATCTTTCCACTTATTTGAATGATATTAGTTGTATGCATGAGTCATGGGTCGACTTGGGATCTCTCGAGGTCCCTTGTCCCGTGTCTACGATCCGAGTGTACGTTCGGGTCATGACATCTTCTGGAGAAACCTAGACCCTACATGATTGAGCCTCAAAAGAACCTTTTGGGATACCTACAACAACAAAAGTAGTGTTTAGAAATGATAAGGAGTCTCGATGAATATAAAATTACAAATAGAAGGCAATTATCATGGTTCTTGGATCCTTTAGTGTCGAAGATGGATTTCCACATTCTCTTTGGGGAATCTGATATGTTTAGAATGCCTTGAACCCACTCCTTAATTGGGATTCCTCTGAAGGCATCCAACCGAAAGTTGCTTAATAAACTTAAAGCTAAATTCCTAAAGGGTTAGAAGAAGAAAGTAAGAAAAATTTTAAAAATACTTACGAGTTAGATTTCATAATTCCAGGATTATAACACTTGGAATAATGTCTTTTGTAGCCACCACTATAAATCTCTTTATTCAAACTCGGCCATAATCATCATCAAGACTACACATCATGGCTTTTTTCGCTCGATGGGTCAGTTTCAATTTCCCCGTGAAAGAAATAGGAATAGTATAGAAGAATAAGGTGATCAAAAGTGAAGAATTGGTCGAACTTATCCATCAAGTATTGGAGACATGCCACAACTCTCTATACAGAAGGACCAACATAAGGCTAACATATCTAATAATTTTGGAAAAGTTGGAGGATAATCGTGTCTACGGTGGGATGACCAATCCTAATATGAAAGAATAAGTGCATACAAAAGAGTGATCTAATTTGAAAAAGTTCACACTTTCTAAGAATTTAGAAATGGAGATTCAAACCTTTCCTACCAATCATCCACAGTCAGTCCTCACTATTGGGAGGTGAGCCTCAGTGATGGAAGAAACATAACCACGAGCTAGTCTATCCAATTACCGATCTGACCGGAAGAATCCCCGAGGCTTTGAAATCATTTTGAAAGTCCCAAGATATAGGAACTATCATATCTACAGAAGGTTTTGGAGGAGGAATTTTGATTTTTTTGCCTCTCTTCATCCCCCCATTGAATAGAAAAAGCAAATTGGACTAGTTAAGGCTTACTAAAGAAGATATTATTTTGATAAATGTGAAAATATGAAGACGAAATAAAAATTTAAAGATATTATAAAGATGGTATGAAAATTGGAAGATTCTCACTTGAAGATTGATCGGCTTAAAAAAAGAAAAAGAGAAGGTTAACAAGGTATTTATAGGAGTAAAAGTTAATCACGATCTTGGTAACTGAAACTATTTTGAGCAACATATCGACAACACATAGAAAATACCATTTAATGGGATGGAAAAGGTTTTCTTTTGGATGCTAGGAGGCATTTTACATATTTTTTCACCTAAGAAAACTTTTTTTTTTCCGCTCATTGGTGAGTATTCCGCTTCTAAATGCTTCCTAGAGTAGCATCTGCAAATCCGAGGGACTATCTGTACAGAAAAAATATTATCTTAACATATGGCTGGAGGCATACAGTTTCACATGTCACCAAGATACTGAGGATGAAGGCGTAATAATTTAGTTAAGGGTAAAGTAAATGATGTCTCGGTAGACAAGTCCGGAACCACTTTTTGGGCAATAGGAAGATGTAGCTGAGGATAATGGTGAAAAGTAACAAGAAAGGGTCAACAACTCTGGTCCTGTATCAGTAACTCGGACTCAAAGGCACGATGAAAGTGACAGCAATATGTAGGCGGGAATGCACAAGGGTTCTATTAATAACAGCAAACTGATAGCTGGTATTTGTAACGACCTAGTATGAAAGCCATGATAACTGCTATGTATTATAGGGACCAGTTAAAGACATTTGAATGATCATAGTACTATAGCATAAAAATATAAATAAGTGCTCTCTTCACTTGTAAAAATGATGGATGGGTAGTAGAATATTACTCTATTATTTTCTTTCTCTTATCTTGTCTCTACTATTTCTTTGCTATGGTAACTTGTTGAAAATACTGACTTCGGAAAGTTCGAGTTCCTGGAAGGTACAAATAACTAATCAGGATATCATCAAATAATCCTTACTTTATGTTATATCAAGCATAACTTAAATATATTTTGTCTATTAATTGTTTTAAACATTAGTATTCATCTTGATTAACTTGAATTTGTGATTTAACATATATTACGTGCAGTATTTTAAAAGGTGAAAGCGCGAGATGAGGCGTTTTATGCAATACGAGGCTAGATGAAAGCCTCAAAACACGGGGCATAAGTTCCTGGATCTACGGGGCATATATCTCATGTGTCTTCAATTAGAAAATAAGCAAAAGAAATATTTTTAATAATTTTACAAATAAATTTAAATAAATCACCAATAATATAAAAAATTGTTATAATTATTATTTGAGAAAGATAAATAACACAAAAAATAATAATAATCGAGATAACTTTTAAAATGAAATCATCAACTACTTCATTATCGATCTCCATATTTACCAGTTCTTCCAATACTTAACTAATATTAGCACTGATTATTATTTATATATTTCAAAAAAGGAGAAGGATAAATAGTGCAGAGCAATGTTAAAATATAGAAAAGTTATCTCAGGAACATACTGCTATGGAATCTCTATCGTATTAATTTTAGGCATAATTATCTTAAAAAATCATTTATGACAATGTCATTTTCTTTGAGAGACACTTTCTTTATTGATGTATTTTAGAAAAATAACTACAATATGATAACCTGATAGCATAAAGTATAAATATCATTATACCAATATAAAAAAAATAATTTATAGCAAAAATTATTTTAAAATGGTAAAAATCAAATTTAATGCTCTAGGAGTACGCTTTTATGCCCGGGACTTACATCCCAAATTTTGGGGCTTAGGTTTTACAGATCTACATCTTTCATTTGGGTTCCGAAGCATTTTTGGTAGTTCCCGCCTCAAGACTCGCCTCAAAAACACCTTTAAAAATACTGATCGTGTGTCCATGACCTCGCTATAAATTTAATTGTACTTAGTTTAAATTTTATAAGTTCAATCTTCAAGGTTCTTAGTATTGAACTCATTATATTTTCAAAATTAGATATTCATATTTCATAGTTTTTGCAAATTTAATAAAGTTTTATTAATAAATTTGTATTCCATGCGTCAAAATACTAAATTCAAATAAATCCGATATCAATACATTGGATTCCCCTATTTAGCTTTTGTATTTTCTGGCAAAATGGATCAACAGAACAACCCTGGGACCATATATGTAACTTTGTCCTTCTTAGATGCAGGGGTTCAATGATCGCATGAAAATAATTTTTTGGGCTTTCATCTTATCTATCCTACTACAACACTATATATGAGTACATTTCTAGGTTAAGATATTATATGAAAAAGGGAAAAGTGTGTTATTATATTATTATGATCGCCATAAGAATATGTCTAGTCTGTGTTTGGTGGTTGAAACTCAAAAGTCTCGCTCAGAATAGAACATGCAAGGCTATTATATATGCTAGCTAGTTGTTGCTTGTGGTCGATGTCTATTTTTTTTTGCTAGAAAATTCAACATGATCTATAGTCAACTGAGTTTTTGGTTAAATTCATTCATGACCAAGGAAACTACCAGTGACTCATTTATCTTGTATTATTATTTCTATAACTTCTACTGTATTTATAATTTTCAATAATTCAAATTCATTTAATTTGAAATCTTTGATTCATTTTTTTTATTGATCAAACTTTTTTTAGTTTTATAGCCTTTTTATAATAGATTTTCATTTTTACACCTAATAAATCTTTATTTTTACATATAAGAGATCTGAAAAAAGTCATTTTCTTTTATTCAAATTGTAAAAGGACAAGAGATCTCACTTTCTCTTTTGTTAATTCGAGGCGAATTTAGAATTTAAGATTTATGAGTCTCTACAAGTACTAGATCACACTCTGCTTTTAATATAAAAAATTACTATATTATAGTATATTTTAACGGTTTATAACATATTAATTTTCCATATTTTTAGAGTTGCAAAGACACGCTTAGTTACAGGGAAATGAAATCTTTTGCTCTTTTATAATTTGAATGAAGGAAATTGGTCTTTTCAGATCTGTTATGTATAAAAATGATGATCTCTTACGTGTAAAAATGATGATCTCTCGTAGAAAAGCTATAAAACTAAAAGAAAAAAATTATAAACAACTAAAAAGCTATTTCTCCCATTAAATATTAAGTAGGTTCCACGTAGATCCCTGTAGAGGCCAAGTAAACCCAATACAACTTGGCATTTTTCCACGACCCGAGCTAAGAGCCCCGACGCGACACGGGATTTAGAACCATGAATGGCTCCAAGCTAACTCATGGCATAGCATAATTCTAACATAAAAATAATTACTAGAACATATATGAGTGGAACCTTAACTGCAATATGACTAATCAAAGGAAATGATAAAGATCTGACAACGACACTGAATCATAAGCTAAAACTAACACTACACGGTATGAAAGCCTCTACTAGTCTAATGAGTTGTTGGGACAAGCCCCCAGCTAACTCCAAAATAAACTAAAATAGATTGAAATAAAGAACATAACACCCGTCCTCGAAAGATGAGGACTCACCGCTGATAGCTGATAAAGTCTGGAACGTGTCTAACCGCAGGGCTGAGTCTGAATACCTAGATATATATCATAAAATAATATAGCATATAAAGTATGTTGCCAGTACTTGGAATGTACTGAGTATATGGGAAACGTAACTGAAGGTAGAAACATGCTAGTATACTGAGGAAGACTGAGTTGAATACATAATTGAATGCATAACTGAGGTGAATTACAATGACCCTATCTAAGATGCGTAGATACTATCACGACTCGACATAGGCGCGGATCGAGACTCGGGACAAAAAACCCTAAAAGGCTTCAAGTCGATCTATGGCATGAACATGACATCTAAGCTCAACATACTAAAAGCAGAATTCTAATATATAGCATAGCGGAAGTTTGAAAATATGATAACATGAATATCTAAATACGTACACAAGTCTGAAGCTGAAATACATACTATATCTGATAAGCCTCTACTACTGATGAGTTGATGGGAGAAGACCCAAACTAACTTACTATAGTCTGAAACTGAAAATATTAAATACCACTGATAAAGGGCCTTCGGAATATGAGGACTCACCAACTGAGACTGGGAGATGCCAATACTGAGAGTCTGGCTAATAGCGGGACTGAGCCTGAATATCTGAGCTTGTATCATGAAATGATACAGCATTGAGTATGTGGTCAGTACGTGGAATATACCAAATATGCAAGGTAAGTAAAACCACTAAGTAAGTAAAATCAGTGATCATGCATAACATAAAACATGTCATCATAAGAGTCTGAGAGTATGGTTTGCATGCTATTTTCTGAAAACATGATTCATACATAACTGAGTATCATAACTGAACAACATAATTGTATCGATTGACCCATAGCTGAGAAACTAATCATCATAAGTAAAATTGAATATTTGGTCAAACCTGCTAAAAACATAATATCATAACTGATGAACATGCATAACTGAAATCATGAGAAATAATAGGAGACTCTTTCATATAACCGACATTACCACGATAGAGCTTACATGGTCCCGACTATTACACTCAAGTGGGCAGAGCCATCCAGCCTTTCCAGGGTTAATGACGCTACCATGATATTGATATCAAGCTGAAGGCCCCTTGGGGGTAAGGGAAGCTCACAAGGGAGGTCCCAAAAATTTGAACATACCTACGTTAGAACGTAGTTCTGGCATAGGATTGACTAACCCTTAGCCTACTCGGTGCTAGTCACTACTCCCAAAAACATGCATATGCTCTCCATCGTTTATCAATGAAGCTGACCATCATCTAGTGATGAAGCTGACTCATAACATACATGCATAATCTAAAATCATAACATGAGGACCCTTGGGCTCAAACCATACCACAAGCTGAAAATAATGGGAGTCTAAGCTCCAAAATCATGTGGTAAGCTAATAACATGAAATTTCAATAAATCATGACACCTACTTGATCATATGGGTTTGCCTAATACTTATACATGTTTGACATAGACTTGATCATTCGAAAAAATTAACATGGACATGGGTAATTCAAAGTCATACTTTCATCATATACATCTCATCATGCTTGAATACAAATATTATAATCTCATATTTCATGAACTTCCATGGATGGGCATCATAATTTATAAAAGCTTGAAAACATAATTTGTAAATGAAAACATTGTAAAATATGCCCATTAATCACAATTCAACTTTATAAACAAGCGTAGATCATACCCGTGATTGATACTTAAAGAATCCACGTGTTGGTTAAAACTCCATAGATTCATTAACTAGAATTTTCATAAAATTGAAGAGGGATTGGGAATGGGTGTGGATGAATACACCTATTCATAACCCTACATACCTGGAGAACTCTGATTATACAACCCTCTTGAATGCCCAATGAAAATTTGGGGAAGAACTTGATGAATCTAAGCTTGATCACCCCTTTAGAACCTCTAGGTTTGCATACATGGGATAGAATAGGCTTAGAATGAACTTAACTCTCTCAAAACAACCTTTTCTGAGTTTAAAACGACGTAGTATAGGTCTCAGGAACTTAGGCATTACGGAAAAGCCCTTAATAAATTTGCAGGAAAATGTACACTGCTAGTCCCTACGAGGGACTGGACGACTCATGCCCAACACCACGATTCATGGTCTCAAATCATGACCAAAACTGCTCAACTTCTTTAATCCTTCAATCAACTTATGATCACGGCTGACACAACAAATCATGGTATTGACCACGACTCATGGTCATACCCGTGGTCACTCCCAAATCTCAAAATTCAACCAAGTCTTCCCTTCTCACCACGAGACATTTAAAAACACGTGGTGCACCTCAAGGGTCACTGGACGACTCATCCTGTGACCTGGTGCAGAAAATTCTATTTTCTCTGTCTCAACCCTTAGGTCTGACTTAGGACTTTTAGGATGTTACAGTATCTCCCCCTTGGGAATATTCATCCATGAATATGGGTAAACATACAGAAAAGCTGAGAAATGCAACTGCCTTATCAATTTCTAAACATTTAAAGCTGAAAACTGACGAAGTAACTGACGAAGTAACTGACTCCAGACTGAATTACATGACTGAACTGAATTCATGAATCACCCATACATACATTGACATGAAAGAAACTAGGGCACATGACCTGAACATATAACTAAATAGAGTACTAGGGAGGAAACTGATACCTCAAGCTGAAACTATGTTGAAAGGGAATAGATATGGGTATTTAGCCATCACATCTGCTTCGGCTTCCCAGGTAGCTCCCTCAACATGTTGGTTCCTCCACAATACCTTGACCGAGGCTACTTCTTTGTTTCTTAGCTTCCGAACCTGACGATCAAGTATTTCCACCGGAACCTCCTCATAGCTAAAACCATCCTTCACAACCAAGCTCTCCACCGAGACAACCAAAGCCAGATCACCCAAGCACTTCTTTAAGAGCGATACATGAAAAACTGGATGAACTGAAGCTAATCCTGAGGGCAACTCCAACTCATATGCTACCTTGCCAATCCGATACGGACCAACATAACGGGGACTGAGTATTTCTTTCCTTCCAAATCTCATCACTCCCTTCATGGGAGATACCTTTAGAAACACCCAATCATCAACTTCAAACTCAAGCTCCCTCCTCCTCACATCCACATAGGACTTTGTGCGACTCTGAGGTATTTTCAACCTGTCCCTTATAAGGTAAACTTTCTCCATAGCCTCATGGACTGAATCTGGACCTATCAGTGTAGCTTCACTGACTTCGAACCAACCAATAGGCGACCTACATCTCCGCCCATAGAGAGCCTCAAACGGAGCCATCTGAATGCTTGAATGGTAGCTATTGTTATATGCAAACTCAATAAGAGTAAAATGATCATCCCAACTACCCTTGAAATCAATCACACATGCTCTCAACATATCCTCAAGAGTCTGAATGGTCTGCTCCGCCTGACCATTTGTTTGCGGGTGAAATGTTATGCTAAGCTTGACTTGAGTACCAAGTCCCTTCTGAAACGATCTCAAAAACTGGGAGGTAAACCAACTACCTCTATCTGATATGATGGATAAGAGCACTCCATGAAACCGAACTAACTCCCGAATATATAACTTAGTATAATCCTCAGCTGAATTGGTAGTTTTGACCAGTAGAAAATGAGTTGCCTTAGTCAACCTGTCTACAACAACCCAGAAGAGTCATACTGTCGATGAGTTCAAGGAAACCCCATAATGAAGTCTATATTGATTTCCTCCCACTTCCAAGTAGGGATACTAATGTATTGAAGCACACCTCTAGGTCGTTGATACTCAACCTTCACCTGTTGACAATTCAGATACTTAGCCTCAAACTCTGCTATGTCTTTCTTCATGTCATTCCACCAATAGACTTCCCATAGGTCATGGTACATCTTGGTGGCATCTGGATGTATAAAATATATGGAACCATGAGCCTCATGAAACATCCGCTCCCTCAGGTCATCAACACTCGATACACACAAATATTCTTGATATTATAGCACACCACTCTTGGGAGAAGACCTCCACTTTCTGATTCTAAACGGCTTTCTTCAACTTTACCAACATAGAATCCTCGTCTTATCTAGCTTTGACATCGGCCAAGGAAGATTCTGACCCATTCTGAATAATGACACCTCCATCTCTCAAGCCAATAAGACAGAAGCCATGCAAGCTGATGCATATCCTTCACTAATTCTTTCCTTACCTCATCTACATGGGACACACTCTCCATAGAAAGCCTTCTAAGAGCATCTACCACCACATTAGCTTTGCCCGGATGATAAAGGACACTCATATTATAATCTTTAAGAAGCTCCAACCACCTCCTATATCGTAGATTTAGATCCTTCTAGGTGAACACGTACTGTAGGTTTTTGTGGTCCGTAAACACATCTACATGGACCCCATACAGATAGTGTCTCCAAATCTTCAAGGTAAATACTACCACCGCCAACTCGAGATCATGAGTTGGATAGTTTTTTTCATGGACTTTCAGCTTCCTAGAAGCATAGGCTATAACTTTACCGTGTTGCATTAATACACAACCAAGGCTGATCCTTGAAGCGTCACAATATACCACAAACCCATCGGTACTCTCTGGTAGGGTTAACACCGGTGTTGAGGTGAGTTGAGTCTTCAAATCTTGAAAGCTTTTCTCACAGGCCTCCGACCATTGAAACTTCACTTTCTTCTGGGTCAGCTTAGTGAACGATGCTGCAATGGATGAAAACCCTTCAACAATCCTCCGGTAATAACTAGCTAAACCCAAGAAACTCCTAATATCCGAAGGACTGACGGGTCTAGGCCAATTCTTCACCGCTTCTATCTTTTGAGAGTCCACTTGTACACCCTCACTTGACACCACATGACCCTAGAATGCTACTGAGTTCAACCAAAACTCACATTTGCTAACCATAGCATACAACTGGAGATCTTTAAGAGTCTATAGCACCACCCTCAAATGAGCGGCATGCTCCTCCTCTCTTCTAGAGTATATGAGAATATCATTTATGAACACCATCACAAACATATTCTTGAACACCTTGTTCATCAAATCCATAAAAGTTGCAGGAGCATTTGTTAGTCCAAAAGACATAACTACAAACTCATAGTGACCATATCGAGTCCTGAAGGCTATTTTTGGAATGTCACTCTCTCGAACCCAGAGCTGATGGTATCCGGATCTGAGGTTTATCTTTGAAAAGCACTTAGCACCCTGAAGCTGGTCAAACAACTAATCCATCCTGTAAAGAGGATACTTGTTCTTGATTGTGACCTTGTTCAATTGATGATAATCAATGCACATCTGAAGGGAACCATACTTCTTTTGGACAAAGAGAACCGGTGCACTCCATGGGGATTTGCTAGGTCTGATGAAACCCTTGTCTAAGAGGTCTTTCAACTGCTCCTTCAACTCCTTTAGCTCAGCTGGAGCCATTTTGTAAGGAGGAATAGATATATGTTGCATATCGGGAAGAAGGTCAATACCAAAATTAATCTCCCACTCGGGAGGAATTCCCGTTAAATCATCTAGAAACACTTCTGGATATTCGCACACTACAGGAACTGACTCAACACTCGGGGTCTCGAACGCAACATCCTTAATCCTAACTAGATGGTACACGCAACCCTTAGAAATTATCTTTCTGTCCTTAAGGTAGGAAATGAAGCGACCTACAAGCACAGATGAACTACCCTTCCACTCTAGGACTGGCTCACCTGGAAATCTAAACTCTGCTGCTCAGGTTCTACAACTGATCTAGGCATAAGATGCATATAGACAATCCATGCCGAAGATAACATCAAAATCGGTCATGGTTAGCTCCACTAAATCTGCTGAGGTGATTTTCTGAAGAACTGTGACAGGGCAATTTTATACCCGTCGAGCTATAACTAAATCACCAACTGGAGTAGAGGCTGGGAAGGGTTTTGATAGGATTTTGGGACTGAATCCAAAACTACTAGCAACATAGGGCGTCATAAAAGATAAAATAGCCTCTGGATCTAACAATGCATATGCATCAAGGTGGAATACTGGTAACATACCAGTGACTACATCCTGGGAGACCACCTGCTCCTAACGAGATGCTAGGGCATAGAATCTATTTTGGCGCTGACCACCACCCACACAAGTAGATGCCCCCTGTTTAGCTGGGCATACTGGTGGAGCTGCTGAATTGCAGGCTGGGCCTCGGCCCCTATCACGGCCTTGTCTGGCTACTGGGCAATCTTTAAGCATATGTCTGGGCTTTCCACACACGAAACAAGCACCCAAACCTGCTAAGCATTGTGTCTCTGGTTACACCTGCCACACTTTGGAATGTTGGACTTTGTGGTTCTGCTAACCTGACCTCTAGAGCCTGATGCACGTCCCCTTTGGTCGCACCTAGATCTGGATGGCACACTCATAGCCGACGGCGCTGGGGCTGAAGATCTTTATTGGAACTGCTAACAGTGCCCACCACCAGTTCTCTGCTGGGAGAATCCAAAGCTATCAGTTCTAGCCTTATTGGCCTCTCTCTCCCTCTCACTCATCTGTACCCCCTCTATCTGTTGGGCGTACAGAACTATCTGAGGAAAGTCAACGTCTTAATGAAGCATCACGGTCTGACAATCCTTGACCAAATAGTCGCACAAACTGACTCACTCGGGCTCTCTGATCTATCACTATCTCAGGTTCATACTTGGATAGGCGAGTGAACTCCAAGGCATACTCTTAAACTGTCATCTTTCCTTACTTCAGGTTTACAAACTTGTCTGCTTTAATCTCCCTTATCTCTCGAGGGAAGAATCGATCCAGAAATGCAGTATAGAACTCATCCCAACCAATGGAGCCCGCTCCAACTGTCCTGCTATCTTTCCACTGCTTGAACCAAATGTGTGCAACCCCTTGCAACTAATATGAGGCTAGATCGACACACTCCTCTCCTATTACCCCCATGATCTGTGTGATCTTCAGCACTTTATCAATAAATTAATATGGATCCTCATCCACCTTTGACCCAAGGAACTCCGGAGGGTTCATCCTCAGAAAATCTCTAACTCTTGTCATCGCCGCATTCCCATTCTGAGGGACATGCACTACCGCCTGTTGGTTGACCTAGACGGTCAAAGCCTAAGCTAGCATCTAAATGGTTGCCCTGAACTCTACGTAGGCAACCTGCTAGGGTACATGATCCTCGGGGGCTGATAGGGACTGCTAGTGCCCATCCCCATTGCCATCCTCATGGTCATTTCCATTTCCATTCCTTCTTCTGTTAACTCAGCGAGGAGGCATAATTCTGCAAATGCGTATAGCATGAGTTAGAAGGATATAGAGACATTTCATCGCACGACTTAGATCATGAAAGAAGGGAATATTTCCTAAGACGTTTCATAGCCTCTTTCTCATAAGTGTGGCACACTTCACACCTATGAAAAAGACTCTACTTAACGTGTCTTTCAGACACCCTAGGACACTTCAAAATCTAATGCTCTGATACCAAGTTTGTCATGACCCGAACATAGGCCCGGATCGAAACACGGGACAAAGAACCCCAAGAGGTTCCAAGTCGACCCATGGCATGAACATGACATCTAAGCTAAATATAATAAAAGTGGAATTCTAACATATATCATAGCGAAAGTATAAAAATCTGATAACATGAATATCTAAATACATACACAAGTCTAAAACTGAAATACATACTATGTCTGATAAACCTCTACTACTGACAAGTTGATGGAACAAGACCCCAACTAACTCACTATAGTCTGAAACTGAAAATATTAAATACCACTGATAAAGGGCCCTCAGAAGATGAGGATTCACCAACTAAGACTGGGAGATGCTAATATTGAGAGTCTGGTTAATGGTGGGACTGATCCTGAATATCTGAACCTGTATCATGAAACAATACAACAAGAGTATGTAGTCAGTACATGAAATGTACCAAGTATGCAAGGTAAGTAAAACCACTAAGTAAATAGAATTAGTGATCACGCATAACATAAAATATTTCATCATAAGAGTCTGAGAGTAGGGGTTGCATGCTATTTTATGAAAATATGATTCATACATAACTGAGTATCATTACGGAATAGCATAACTGAATCGATTGACCTATAGTTGAGAAACTGATCATCATAAGTAAAACTGAACATTGGGTCAAACCTGCTGAAAACATAATATCGTAACTAATGAACATGCATAACTGAAATCATAAGGAACAATAGAAGACTCATCATATAACTGATATTACCACGATATAGCTTACGTGACCCCGACTCTTACACTTAAGTGGGCAGAGCCGTTCAAAGCCTTTCCAAGGCTAAAGACGCTACCGTGATATCGATATCAAGAAGAAGACCCCTTGGGGGCAGAGGAAGCGCACAAGGGAGGTCCCAATAATCTGAACATACCTATGTTGACACGTAGTTCTGAGGCATAGGGTTGACTGACCCTTAGTCTACTCGATTCTAGGCACTACTCCAAAAACATGCATATGCTCTCCATCAGTTTTCAACGAAGCTGACCATCATCTAGTGACGAAGCTGACTCATAACATACATGCATAATCTGCCTTGGGCTCAAACCATACCACAAGCTGAAAATGGTGGGAGTCTAGGCTCCAAAACCATGTGGTAAGCTAATAACATGAAATTTTGATAAATCATGACACCTACTTGATCATATGGTCTTGCCCAATACATATACATTCTTGACATATACTTGATCATTCGAAAATATGAACATGGACATGGGTAATTTGAAATCATACTTTTATCATATACGTCTCATCATGCTCGAATACATATATTAAAATCTCATCTTTCATGAACTTCCATGGATGGGCATCATAATTTATAAAAGCTTGAAAACATAATTTGTAAATAAAAACATTGTAAAATATTTCATTAATCGTAATTCAACATTAGAAACATGCATATATCATACCCGTGATTGATACTTAGAGAATCCACATGTTGGGCTAAAACTCCATAGATTCATCAACTAGAATTTTCATAGAATTGAAGAGGGATTGGGCATGGCTGTGGATGAATACACCTATTCATAACCCTACATACCTGGATAACTCTGATTATACAACCCTCTTGAATGCCCAATGGAAATTTGGGGAACAACCTGATGGATCTAAGCTTGATCACCCTTTAGAACCTCTAGGTTTGCCTGCATGGGAGAGAATCGGCTTAGAATGAACTTAACCCTCTTAAAACACCTTTTTCTTAGCTTAAAATGGCGTAGTATAGGTCTTAGAAACCTAAAAATTATGAAAAATCCCTTAATAAATTCAAAGAAAAACGCACACTGCCAGCCCCCAAGAGGGAATGGACGACTCGTGCCCAACACACGACTCGTGGTCTCAAGTCGTGGCCAAAACTGCTCAACTTCTTCAATCCTTTAATCAACTCATGATCATGACTGACACAAGGAATCGTGGTGCTGACCATGACTTGTGGTCACCCCCAAATCTCAAAATTCAACCAAGTCTTCCATCCTCCCCACGAGTCACTTAACGACTCATGGTGTACCTCACGGGTCAGTGGATGACTCGTCCTGTGACCTGGTGCAGAAAATTCTATTTTCTCCATCTCAACCCTCGGGTCTAATCTTAGAGCTTTCGGGCTGTTACAGATACTTATATAATGTGATCATTTGAAAACATTTAATGAAATACAAGTAAATCTAGTTTTGGGTCATGCAATATGTACTGAAGAATAAATTTGAAATGATAAACTGAAAATTGTAACTTGAATAACTATACTGAAACTGAAATTGAACTGTACTATGGGAGAGACTATTAACTGACAAACTCTAATGTGAACCTCATGGATCTCAACTTGTAACCCTGGTTGGAAGGGTGTTCATACCTTGTCAAGGGTAAGAACTCTGATTGATGTGATATCAATTGTGAACTCAGGGAGACAATATCTAATAACAATGACCCCCACATGCACCTATTGAGGCAAGGGAGACACTATCAATGACGAGGATCCCATATTCCTCGGGCCAAGGGAAGCATTCTCTACTATTGAGAATCCCTTATCCTACGGTGGGATGTAGTTCTGAGACCTGGGTATGCTAGAATCTTGGCCTACTCGGTGCTAAGACTACTCCCAACTGAACATAAAGATACATGTAATTGATAACTCTGAAGCTGATGTCCTAAGACTAGTCGGAATCACTTTATCTAGCAAGATTCCCAAAAACCTAGAGGACCATGACATACTGATACTAAGGGCTCATAACTGATGTTCTAAGACTATTCTAGGCTACTTTCTACTAACGAAAGGCCTGAGAGTCTAAAGAACCATATACATGTTGACCATACTGAATTCATGAAAGTCTAGAGAATCATAAACACGGTAATCATACTAAATTCATGAAAATCATAAGTTTCAATTGTAGTGTAAATCATATGTACTGAAATCATAGTAAAATCATATACCTAAAAAGGACCATATTTTCAAAAACAACTAATTCATGGGCTAAAGTTTGGGAAATCATGATAACAACTAATCATGGGAATTCATCGTGCAATTGAAAGTGAAATCATGAACATATGAGCTATATATCATGAGGAGCTTGAAAACCATAGAAGACATGAGAGAAAAATTCGTAAAATGGTAAACCCTACGAGATGCTTTTCTACGGAATCAAAGTAGCTAGGTTTTTGGACACAAATTGGGATACAAGGATAAAAAAAATATCCTTGTTAAAGTCCCACATACCTAGCTTGAAGAATCCCCCACTAGCACTTGAATCTTGAATCTCTTGGAGAAGAACCCTAGGTGTTCTTGAGCCTTGAGAGGATGAGAAAAAAAGAAACGGATAATTTGAGTAGAATGAGGGTTTGGGATAGGAAAACCCTTTTAATTCATCCCTTAGAATACCCAAAACAACCTCACTTAGGAATTAGAAGCATATAAAATTACTAAAATACCCATGGAGATTTGCTTTAAAAATCAGCCCGCCAGTGCCAACGACTTACATAACGAGTCATTGTCTACCATAACGAATCATTAGATCCAACCATTTCTTCTAGAGCTAATTTATGGTTTTTTTTTCTTCAACTAACGACCAGAAAGGATGACCCATCACCACATACCACGAGTTCGTCCTATGACTCGTGGTCTGCGGACCATCCTTGCACCTCCTCTGAGTTTCTTTCAATGGGTCACACCATGGGTCGTCACTCGTCACAATGAGTCCTTACGTCCTTCCATTGCTACTTGGCTCAATTCTCCAAACTCTACACAACGGGTGTTGTAACAAGTTGTCATGGAGTACCATGAGTCGTCCTTTGACCCATGGTCACTGGGACCCTTCCTGCATATTCTCTAAGCTTGTCTCCCACAACTCTCTCCATGATCCATTACAAGTCACCACGAGTCATCACTTGACTCTTGGTTTTGGAAAAACTTGACCAATTCTTGAACTGTTGCTCATGATAGGGTACATCACGACCCATCACATCAAAACACAAGTTGTGATGTGATTCGTAACATATGGGCCCTAAAAATTCCACTGACTGCCTACCACAAGTCTAACCACGTCTTGTAGTATCATCTAACGAGTCGTACCATGACTCATTTTGAGGAAACAATTTCAATTTCCTATTGGTTCTTACTTTAAGTCTGGGGTCTGATCTTAGGAACTTTTGGGGTGTTACATTATCTCCCCATTGGGAACATTCATCCTCGAACGGAGACTAACTAAGAGAAGGGAGGACTGCAATCCCAAGAAACTGAATACTAAAGGCTAAATACTGATGGAATATATAACTCCGAGCTGAATACATAGCTAAACCGAATTCATAACTCATGCATGCATGCTAAGACAAGAGAAGGACTAAAAAATATGAGACTGACATGGAACTAGGTAGAGTATTGAGGAGGGGCTATTTCCTCAAACTGGAACTGAGTTGGTAAGGATGGAGTTATAAATCCCGAAACTACTTTCTAATATCGAATAGATGACATGATAACGGATATGACAGAGAGTAAGATTTATCTTCATTCAACTTCCCAAGTAGTCCCTTCTACTGGCTAATTGCTCTATAACACCTTCACTGAAACCACCTCCTTGTTTCCCTCTACTTAGAACCTGCTGGTCCAAGATTTCAACTAGAACCTCCTTCTATTAGAGTCTTCCATTTGCATCCACACTTCGTCACCCTAACATCTCAACTCCTCATGTAAGAACACCATGCTAACTGCACCCATTTCTTGATTACCAACACACAATGCAAGCCTACCAGTACACTCATCTCACGACCCTGTTGTTGGTTATACTATCCCAAAAGCTTCTCAGACTCCCTGTCAAGGCTAACAATTGCACTTCATGAACTTCTACTTATCGAGCATTTAAGGCATGAATGGGAAGTCAATTCAGAACATATCCATTGTAACCATTATTTTTGTTATGGTTGAACATACATAGGGCTAAGAGTAAGGAAACCGCAAGCACGAATCGCTTACAAAATCTAAATTGATCACGTACATGAGGTAGCATGATCTACTAAGCTGTTACGACAAATTCTAAGGAATGAGTTCATAGAGTCGAGCATACCAAGAGACATGAGTTTTCATACTTAACTATTTTCATGACATGAAGCTGAGATTTATGGAATCAAGGAGGAAGACTTGGATCGTTGTCTGAAGAGATTACTTATCATTCTGAAAATCTAAACATAGGCATGAGTCGAGCGTAACGTCGACTGAAACATAAAGGAAAACATCTGAATAGGAAAGGATTGACATCCCATAACTACTATTTCTAAAACCCCTCTACCGGAACGCTCAGGAAATAACTCGGCCTTTCAACTTATCATCTCCCCCATAGCTTAAAGTCATCATTCTAAGGCTCTTGGTTCCTTTCTTAAAGCTGGGATACATCACTAACCCTTGACTTTCCATTCGTCTCTACAACTATCACTGAGGGGTTCATACTCATAATCATTTCATACTATCCACAGACAAATACTAGGATGCAAAAAGGGTATTATACCTTATACTGCGGCTCCTCAATCTAACAATATGCAAGGATAAGCATGAAAATATCATAACATACCTGTGACTACTTTTGGCGAGCTTCCCCGATCCTGATGTGATGATAGGGCGTAGAAGAGATCCTGATGTTGTCCACTACCTGCACCAGATGATGTGTTCTATTTAGGTGCACAGTCTGTCAGAGTTACGAAAGAGATGGATAGGGCTCTATCTTCTCCCCATTTGGCTGTTGGGAAATCTCTAAGTTTATGGCTCGACTTGCCACACCAAAAGCAAGCACCTGAACCAGCCATACACCTCAACCAAATGGTTCTTTTCATAGTTCTTGCAAGTTTGGTATGTAATCTCCCTTACCCTGGGTCTATATGGACACTGGTTGTCGATGGTGCTAGGACTGATTACCTCTGACTGGACTGAGAATGAGGTCCACCACTCATCCTTTGCTGAGAATAATCAGAGTCCCCTGTCCTTGCTCTCTGGCTCTCCCTTTCCAACTCCTTTAACTTTTCCTCCTTGATCTATTGGGCATAGATCATGAATATAGAAATGTCTATGTTACTGATAAGCATCGCGGTCCTACACTCCTTGACCACAAAACCTGAGACTCCATTGACAAACCTGCTCATACGAGCCCTCAGATCGATAACCATCTCCGGAGCATATTTCGACAACTGAGTGAACTTTAAAGCATACTCCTGCACCGTCATATCATTCTATTTCAAGTTGACGAACTCTACAGCCTTCTCTTCACTTAGTTCCCGAGGAAAGAAGCTGTCCAAAAACATTATCAAGAACTTGTTCCAACTCATTGGAGCTGCAATTGCCCTACGACCTTCCTTCCATTATCTGAACCATATATAAGCTACCCCCTTCAGCTGATAGGAGGCTAGGTCTGCACTCTCCTCCCCGGACATCCCCATAACCTAGTTAATCTTCTTAATCTCCTCTATAAACTCATATTGGATCCTCATCCACCTTCAACCCAAAGAATTTCGGCGGGTTCATTCTAATGAAATCTTACACCCTTATTGCCCAAGCATTCTCCTTAGGGTCCACGGGTGCCACTGATTGATGGTTGGCCTATGCTATTATGGCTTGCGCCAACACCTGAAATGCATCTCGAAACTCTGCATGGGTCACCTACTCATTCATCAAGTACGCTGGGGCTGATGGGGTTGGCGCGTGCCCGTTACCGTTTCTCCTTCCGTTTGTTCGTTTGGGAGGTATTGTCTGCAAATGCATAAAGCATGAGCTAGAAGAGGAACTTTTAGAGTTTCACACTCTATTCAAGATAAGAATCATGAAGAAAGGGAATTTTCCTAAAAATGCTTGTAGCCTCTTCCTCATAAGTGTGGTGTGCTTCACACCCATTAAAAAAACTCTATTTGACGCAGCTTTTAGACATCTTAGAAAACTCTAAATCTAATACTCTGATATTAAGTTTATCACTACCTGAGCTAAGACCCCAATGCGAGATGAGACTTAGAACCACAAATGGCTCCAAGATAACACATGGCATAACAAAATTCTAACATAACAATAATTACTAGAACATATCTAAGTGGAAGCTTAACTGTAATAAAACTAATCAAAGGAAAGGATAAAGATCTGATAACAACACTGAATCATAAGCTGAAACTAATACTACACTATCTGAAAGCCTCTACTAGTCTGATGAGTTGCTGGGACAAGCTACCAGCTAACTCCAAAATCATAAAACAAAATAAACTGAAATAAAGAACATAATACCCGTTCTCTGAAGATGAGGACTCACCACTAATAGCTGACAATATCTGGAACGTGTCTAACCGTGGGGATGAGTCTGAATACTTGGATCTATATCATAAAATGATATAGCACATTAAGTATGTGATCCATACTTAGAATGTACTGAGTATATGAAAAATGTAACTGAAGCTAGAAACATGCTAGTATGCTGAGGTATACTAAGTTGAATACATAACTGAATGCATAACTGAGGTGAAGTACAATGATCTTATCTGAGATGCATAGATACTGATATAAGCTGCTTGTTTGAAAACATTTAATGAAATATAAGTAAATCTAGTTTCGGGTCTTGTAACATGTACTAAAGACTAAATCTGAAATCATAAATTGAAAACTATAACTAAAATAACTGTACTGAAACTGAAATTGAATTGTACTGTGGGAGAGACTATTAATCGACAAACTCTAATGTGAGCCTCATGGATCTCAACCTGTAACACCGGATGGAAGGGTGTTCATATCTTTTCAAGGGTAACAACTCTGACTGGCATGATATCACTTGTGAACTCAGGGAGACAATCTCGAATAATGATGACCCATGCATACGCCCATTGAGGCAAGGGAGACACTATCAATGAACGAGGTGATCTCAGGCAAAATAGCATGCCCGCGTGATGCTTTGTAACTTAGTTTTGTCTTGTTTATCGACTTAATTATATGCATTCTCATGTAATTTTATGTAAATATGAATATATATACTAACCAACATGATTAGTTCTTGTTTTTGTAGGTTTAAAATGAATTTGAAGAACTAATCCATGAGTTGGTGAAGTGGAGGCATGGAATCGGAAGTACAACGCGAAAGTCGGCAAGGTGGGTGCGCGAAACAGCCCACCTGTGCGTTGGCAACGTGCCATGGCAGGCAGGCTGCGCGACAAGGGCCGTGACATGCCACCTAACGCGCTGCCCAAGCAGCATGACACGCTGCCAACGTGGACAGCTTCTGTTTGGCGACTGTTTTGATTTCCAGTGTGCCTACGTGATGCCTCCGTGTCACGGAGGCATATTTGCGCGATAACCTCCGTGACACGGAGCTGTTCTATGTCGGGCATAATTTTATACATCTCTCATTTACTATAAATAGGTCCCTTAGCTCCTAAAAATAAAGGAGTCACGATTTTATTCTGAAAAACCACCTAGGAGTGAAGGGAGAAGTGGGAGAACTCACTTAGGTTTCATCAATTTCATCTTCTCTTCTACCAATTCTTGTAAGTATGTTACTTTAACAATGTTTTCTTGTAATTTTATGAACATGAGTGGCTAGACCCCTTCCTCTAGGGTTGAAGCCATGAGTTATGATTGTGTTTTTACGAATTTGTTTTGGAATTAAGTTATTGATTGTTGTTTTGTCTTGCATTCTTAATTATGGTTGTTTTTATGATTAATCACCATGAAAACACACGCGTTAAGCTTAGGTAAATGCTTGAGAAAGATAATCTAGGCAAGAACAAGAGAATGTAGGGAGCAAGATTGTATCTCACGATATAATTTGTGGTTAGGATAGAAATATACCTAATACCTTGTTTGGTTGATAAAATGGGAAGATAGAAAGACACCAACTTAGAATTGTACTTCACCACTCAAAAGAGTAGTTGTGAAGCTAAGTTTGGTTAAATGGTTAGAGGTACGGAAGTACCCAAATCAATGGCATAACCCCATAAACCACATCCACGTAGTGAATTTTCCACGAACTAGAAATAACATCCTCGCTCAAAAATGTAGTAGTGAGGCTATGAGAAGATGATGAACAGGCAATTCTAATTATGTGAGACGACAATTGATAGTTTCATACTTAAACCATTGCAAATTGTAGTATCGCATGATTATTCGGCTTTAACTCTAGTTGCTCCTTGAATTAATTCAGAGTATTTCGTTGACCGCCCCTAGACTTAATTACTCTATCAAAAACTTCTATAATCAACACTTGCGGCATTTAATATCACACTTGAACTTGATAGTTAGCTGAATTGGTCCAGTCCCTGTGGGCTCGACATCCGGCTCTTAAAAAGGGCCACTAGATTACTTGTATGACCCGTACACTTGTGGGCACATCACGAGGATCCCATATTCCTTGGGCTAAGGGAAACATTCTCTACTATTGAGAATCCCTTATCCTACAGTGGCATATAGTTCTGAGACCTGGGTATGCTAGAACCTTGGCATGCTAGAACCTTGGCCTACTTGGTGTTAAGACTACTCTCAACTGAACATAAAGATACATGTAATTGATAACTCTAAAGCTGATGTCCTAAGACTAGTCGGAATCACTTTATCTAGCAAGAGTCCCAAAAGCCTAGAGGACCATGACATATTGATACTAAGGGCTCATAACTGATGTGTTAAGACTAGTCTGGGATCCTTTATACTAACGAGAGGCGTGAGAGTCTAAAGAACCGCATACATACTGAAAATACTGAATTCATAAGAGTATAGAGAATCATAAACATTCTAATCATACTAAATTCATGAAAATCATAAGTCCCAATCATAGTGTAAATCATATGTACTGAAATCATGGTAAAATCATATACCTAAAAAAGACCATATTTTCCAAAACAACCAATTCATGGGGTGAACTTTGGGAAATCATGCTAACAACTAATAATGAGAATTCCTCATGCAATTGAGATTGAAATCACGAACATCATGTGCTATTTATCATGAGGACCTTGAAAATCATGGAAAATATAAGAGAAAACATTCATAGAATGGAAAATCCTAAGACATGCTTTTTTATGGAATCAAAGTAGCTAGGTTTTTGGAAACAAATTGAGACTCAAGGATGAAAGAATATCCTTGTTGAAGTTCCACAAACCTGGCTAGAAGGAATCCCCCACTAGCACTTAAATCTTGAAGCTCTTGGAGAAGAACCCTAGGTGTTCTTAAGCCTTGAGAGGAAGAAAAAATAAGAACTTAAGGATGATTTGAGTAGAATGAAGATTTGGATAGGAAAACCCTTTTAATTCATCCCTTAGAATTCCCAAAATAACCTCACTTAGGTGTTAAAAGCATAAAAAATTACTAAAATACCCCTAAAAATTCGCTTTAAAAATCTGGCCGCCAGTGCCAATAACTTACACAACAAGTCGTTGTCTGCCATAATGACTCGTTGGATCCATCAGTTCCTTCTGGAGCTAATTTGTGGTTTTCTATTTCTTTAACTAACAACCAGATAGGACGACTCATCACCACATATCACGAGTCGTCCTATGACTTGTGGTCAGTCAAATATTCTTGCACCCCCTCTGAGTTTCTTCCAAGGGGTCATCACCATGGGTTGTCACTTATCACAATGAACCGTTACATCCTTCTATTGCTACTTAGCCAAATTCTCTTAACTCCACATAACAGGCATCATAATGGGTCATCATAGGGTACCACGATTCGTCCTTTGACTCGTGGTCACAAGGCCCTTCTTACATATTTTCTGAGCTTGTCTCCCATGACTCTCACTATGATCCATTACAAGTCACCAAGAGTCGTCACTTTATTCATGGTTTTGAGAAAAACTTGACCAATTCTTGAACTATTGCTCATGACAAGGTATATCACGACTCATCACATCAACCCACAAGTCATGACGTGAGTCATTACATCTGGGCCCTAAAAATTCCACTGACTGCCTACCACGAGTCTGACCATGACTCGTGGTATCATCTAACGAGTCATACCACGACTCATTTTGAGGCGAGAAAAAATTTTCACTTTCCTGCTTATTTTTGCTTTAAGTCTGGGTGCGGATCTTATAGACTTTTGAGGTGTTACACATTTAAAGTTGGCATATTTTAAATTATTTGCTTCTCATTGACGTCTAGGCTTTATGATAAATTATTGAACACCTAGCCCCTCCCCCGAATGATTAAGTGAGCAAAATAATTTGAATTTGTGACTTGGCCACTATGACCTCAATCAGTTCCATATGTTTCACACAATTCACAAGTATTCATTGCATCTCAAATTTTAGATTGCAATAATGTGTCCAAAATCTACTAGGAAATTGCCTTTGAATGACCAAAAGTTTGCAATCCACGTATAGTTTTTAAATATAATTTTAGTTTCCTCCGTGAATATGTTGTTGTATTATGCTATTGTGTTGATTGTCCATGAAAATTTTTCTATGTGAAAAGCATTTTACCTTGAACAACTCTTTCATTTTCTTATGTTTTTGCTTAAGACAAAAGAACATGACATGTTTAAATATTGACGGTTAAAATAGGATAAGCAGATAAAAATTATTATGTGTTACTCAAAATAAATGTCCTAGTTAATAAATACGCTAAAATAATATGTGATTATCTCTCTCTAATGCTCTTCATGCACAAACCCTAGCTTGCCTATGAACTTGGTGGTCGGTCCCAGTCACGTCAAGTCGCTGATCTCCCTTTTTTTCTACAGATTTCTCACTGATTTCTCACTGCTAGAAAATCACATTCTAGATAACCCTATTACAACGCCTACTTCGACTAAACATGCAGAGATAGTGAAGAATTTGAAGGACAGAATTGAAGTACACACGACTATTGAGGCAGTGTCTTGAAAGAAAGTGACAATGGTGGATGGACTACAAAGAATTAAGTGACTGAGGTTGGATGGATAATGGATTCAATCTGCTATTAAAGAAAAATTCTCGTATAAATGGCCAGATTTGGAGGAGCTTTCAAAGCTAATCCCTATGCAATGTGGCATCAAATAAGAAAGTAAGATTGGTTTATTTCAAAATTGACATATCCTTATTTGGGTTATCTTAAAAGAAGATTTCATCAATATTATTTTAAAAGTTACTTTTTATATTATATGTAAAGAAGAGTACTCGTATTTAATAAGAATCCTAATTTATGATGTATGTTTCAAGATTGATTAAGAGACCATTAAAGCAATGGCATATATCTCTTTTCCAAATTTACCGCCTATCTTCTTTAATTTGTGAAAGAATCCATTTTCTCATTAGCATTTAGTTGTAGGTAAACCTTTACAATTAGATCTGGCCACCATTAATAAAATTAGATCAAGTCATGCAAAGATCAAGGTTTTGGTGATTTGGTGGTTGATCTACCATAATCAGTGGTAATGACATTGAAAATGAAGAAACGAGAGAAGAAAGGGTAGAAATTGTTAACATCATATATGACTATATTTCAAAACATTGCATGGAATGTATACAATAAGGTCATAATAAATATGAATCCAAAATCTAGAAGTTCCTAACAAACTAACACAAATTTAGAAGGGTAAAGCAAAAATTCTGCTCAGTGATCAAAATAGTAGGTGATCCGAGAAATTGAAATATGGTGAAGGACAGAAGATTCTTCGCAAAAGACACACAAGTGAAAGTTAATCAAAAAGTTGATCAAAAGTTGACAATCGAAAATAAATATAATATTTTTAGGGAAGGTGAAGAGGTGCAAACATAAAATAATAAATCAAGAAAACCATGACCACAACAGATTTGGAAACTAGTAACAAGAATATAATACAACAAGGTAGAAATAGTACAAAGTAAAAATACACCGGAGATACATGAGACAAAGATGGGTTTATTTTCCATCATCATGCATTTGCGTAAGTGAAAAAACAATAATTATGTACATCATGATATAAATACAACAATAGTGATCAAACATCAAGAATAGGAAAATTTGTAAGTGCAATTAGGGGAGGATAAAATAATATTAGTTGATGATTTTATTTCACATTAAGAGGTATCTCCACTTATGGAACTCAATTAAAGAACAAGAATAAATAGTGAAAAAAAGATTGATTACCAAAGAAGAAAATGGTAATGGCATATTTGAAATTGAGAAACAGAATTTACAACAAAAATAGGTATTAACTCCATATGATAGGAAGACTAATAGTACAGAGGAAGGGAGCTTTGAGGATCAGTTCAAGGAGAATAATGCATTAACTATTGTAGAAATCCTCACAATAGTGAAATTTCAAATAGAAGAAGCTCAATTAGCCTTGGTGAAGGATTCTCCCAACAAGGTTTAGCATGAAAGAGTGTATCACACTATTGGGGAGGTTTTGGATGTTGACCTTAACATAAATCAGGAAAGAAATACGAAAAAATAAGATGATGAAGTAAATCAGATCATAGATTAGTCGATCAAGGAGAAAGATTTATCTCTAAGAGCCATAATAGCATCAAAAAGAGTGAAGAAACAAGGGAATCTAGAAGGCAATCAGTATATCAGAGTTTTGCTAAAGAGGAGGGGGTTGGGCTCAACAAGCTTATATCACAATGACTATAAAGTTCTTTATTTGGAATATCATATCAGTGAGGGCACAAATGATATATAAACACCATAAATTCACTTCTATTGCATTATTTTAGCCTTTTTAAAATGCTATACATATCAAAAAATATAAAAGAAGATTAGGTATGTCATTTACCAAAGCAAATTGCAATGGCAAGATATGGTATTTCACCAATGATGAGGTGGAGGTAGAGGTTATCATGGATATTTCTCCACAAGTTACTTTAAATATGCACAATTAAGCTTTGGATAAGACTTTTCATGTTACACTTATGTACGCCAGATGTGATGTTGTACAAATATTGACCTTATGAGAAGATATTTATCAATTGTCTAACAATATTAATAACTTATGGATTATTGGAGGTGATTTTAATGTGGTTCTGAATGAGGAAGAGAAGATAGGGGGTCAATCAATTTTGGTTGCTGATTGTGAAAAATTTGCTTGTTGTATTGAATCTTGTGATCTTTCAGAAGTCGGTTATAGAGGTAGCCCATTCACATGGTGGAATGGAAGGGTTAGAGATGTTTGTATCTTTGAAAGACTAGATAAAATTCTAGCAGATGTAGAACTAGCTTTCTCACTTAGAAGTAGGGCTGGGTATTGGGTCGGGACGAGACGAACTGGGACTAGACGGGGGAACCGGGACGAGACGGGAGAACCGGGACGGGTAGCCGAGACGGACCGATAGTCCCGTCCCGTCCCACTATATTAATGGATCGGGACGGGATGAAAAATATTTTTTTAAATTTTTTTTTGTAATATTGTATTTTAAATATTTTTAAAATTTTTAGTCTTATACGTTAAAGTCTTATATTTAGAAATAAGAATTTCAATTTTAAGGCTAATAATTAGAACTTAGAATTTTAGAAACTTAGAAGTTAGAATTTATAAATAAGAAAGAACTTCAAAGTTCAAAGTTGAACTTGAAATTTAAAATTTTAAATTTGAAATACAAATTTAAGGCTAAAAATTTAAATAAAGTCTAAACTTTAAACTCTAAAGTTTGCTAAAGACTTAAAGTCTTAACTTAAAATCTAAAAACTTAAAGTTTGAAATTTGAAATATGAAGTAAACATTTTGTTATTTATTTAAAAATTGAAAATTGAAAAACGAAATTAAGAATTTAATTTTAAGGCTAAAATAATTTATAAAGTTTGTTAAAGGCTTAAAATCTTAAGTCTTAATTCTTAAAGACTTAAAGTTTGAAATTTTAATTTTTGAAATTTGAAATTTGAATTTTGATTTTTGAAATATGAATTAATTATTGAATATCTATTTGTATTTATAAGTTTATTTAAATGTTTGTAAACAATTAAGATATATACAACAGATAATGAAATTAAAAATTAAGGCTAAAAGCTAAAAGCCTGTAAATTTATTCATATAAAAATTAAAATAATATCATAAAAATTTGTATTACAATTTATAAATATTAAGTAGAGCCCTTAATCTATGCAGCCACCTTCTGGAAGGGTTCTGTTTGGATTAAGCGTTGAATATAACACTAATATCTATATATTTTTATGAAATTTCTTTCTAATTCTTCTATTTGTTGAGCCAAAATATTTTTCGGCACCGGCATAGATTGTTGTCGGTTTTGTGCTTCCATGTCATCATCACTATTAATTGTTGAATCCAAAAAAGCTTCTTGTTGGGAAGGTAACTTTAGTAGCCCGTGATTTTTCCGCTCTGTGTTGATCCAATCTCTGAAAGTTATAGATACCTCCAAGTTGGCTTCTACTAGTGAATATCAACGATCTCTAAGTTGAAATCTTGCCGCACTAAAAGCGGCCTACGAAGCAACAGATGATGCTTGAATAGCTAGCATATCCCGAACCATCTTGCTAAGCATTGGAAATATGCTGTCACGAGCCCTCCACCAACTTAGAATGTCCGGCGTGCCATCAGCGGAAACTGTAACATTTTCCCTAGCTGAAGAAAGATAGTCATCAAAATCACAACTGTCAGAAAAATCAAGACCAATAGTACTTTGCACATATCCATGGGTACTATCTACTCGGACCCTAGAAGTTCCAGGAGCATTAACGGAATTACCACTATGCAACTGGCTATAAGTCTCATACATCATTTTAGCCTGCACTCTAATACTATTTTTACAAGATTCTAAACTTGGAGTTTCATTATCTTCTATTTCTAAATTTTCATAAACTTTTTGAACGACTCCTCTTGTACCTCGTTCTTTATATTCTGAGTTAAAAAGTATAGCAGTTAAATAAATTTGAGGGATAGGGAAAAAATATTTTTTAAACTTTTGAATCACAACCTCAATAGCCGGTGCAAACTTTTTATTATTTTTATATTCAACAAATTTAGTAGTAATAGCACATACAATTATTAAAACTTCACAAATAGTTAGAAAATACACTCCAGAAAAAGTTTTTGTTGCTTGTTAAATAATTTCAAAAATGGATTAAGTTCATTTATTTCCTCCCAGTCATTATCATCAAGTTTCAAATCAAGTTCGGAATTATGAGCATTATACAACATAGTGATAGTCCTTCTATAAATATATGCAACTTCTAACATTTCGTATAATGAATTCCATCTAGTTTTTACTTGTTTTGGAACTTTTCTGTATGGAAGTTCACATATTCTACAAAGTTCTTTAAATTCACGAATTCTAGAACTTTTATTCATTCAAAAAATCCAAAAATATGCTAATTCAACTTTAGAACACCCATTATCAAATAATTTAGTGGCATCCTGTACAGCCAAATTAAATATATGAGCAGCACATCTAACATGAAAAACATTATTATTAATTGAACATAATCGAGTTCTTAACACACTAACAGCACTAGCATTAGAAGAAGCATTATCTAGTGTAACACTCAATATTTTATCACAAATGCTAAAATATTATAAAACTTCAAGTTTAGTAGCAGTTAAATATGTAGCAGTTTTTCTCTGCCCACTAATTTTATAAACTATTATTCTTTTTTGTAAATTTCAATTATGATCAATCTAATGTGCAGTAACAGTTAAATAATCAACGTAACTGACACTACGACCCATATTAGATATAATAAAAAATCTACCATCAAAATAACTAAATAAACAACGAAGATAATGAGCATGTTTTGCTTGAAATTCAAAAATGTCACGTTTAACCATGCTTCGCAAAAAATCTTCAAAAGAAGGATTATATGTTTGTTGAATATACATAATAAATTCGGGATGGGAGGGAAAAATAAAAGGCAAACCACAGACCGCAATTATTTTTGTGATGTTTTCACGGTCTCTAATCCTATCATATTTCCATTGTGTAACAGGGCCGCTTGGGTTTGAAGGGTTTAACTGGTCCTGAACCATATTGGATCCCCCTTCCAATCCAATAGGAACATAACAACTAACGGCCTTAGAGTCTTCTTTAGCCGCCAAATATTCAAGTTTAGAACATTGTAATAAATGGTTGTGTAACCCCCTAGTTCCACCTTTACTTCCACCACATTCAGCTTAAATACCTTTTTACACTTATTATAAATAACTTTCATTCGATCCTCATTTTGATGCATAAATTGCCAAACAGCTGAAATTTTAGCCCGTTGAACCCTAGTCTTACCCTTAGTAGGATGCAAAGGGAGAAGTTGAGCTTCATACTGAGGAGTATCTTGAGTTGGAGCTTCGGTAACGGTACTAGTAGGTGTAACATCTAATTCTTCTTCTTCTACTTCTACTTCTACTTCTACTTCTTCATTTAATTCTTCGTCTAATAAATTACCATAAAGCCTTTCCATAACTTCATTATCTAATGGAGTATCCAATTTAATATTAATAGGAGTACTATCAAATTGCGTAAAATCTTCGTTATTAATTCTAACTCTAGGGACTGAAGAAGAACCACCAATTTTTTTAGCAGTAGAACTAGAACCTGTACTTTATTTACTAGTACTAATTCCCAACGCACCTGCAACCTTGGCCATAACACCCTTTTCTTTTTCAAAATCCATATTATAATTTATGAATAAATAAATAAAACACAACTAAAATTATGACTAAATAAATATAACACAAGTATATTTAAATAAATAAGATAGAAAAATTAAATGGTAAAGCCATAAAATAAATAAATAACAGAAGTAAGTATGGAATGAATGTACCAAACGTCTACGTGAAAAACAGACTATTATAACCAATTGTTGAAATTCGAAAATTGATATAGAAAAATTAGCTAATACCTTGAGACTTCAAAGTTGAAACTTGAAACTAAAATAACTAACACAATTTGAATTTAAAAGTTATAAATTTTGAAATTTGGAGAATTAGAGAATGTAGATTGTAGGGAGATTTTTGATAAATTGATAATTGATAATATTTGAGAGAATGAGTGTGTAGTAGAGATTAGAGAAGAGAAGAGATGAATTGTGAATAAATTGTGAAAATGTGGGGGTATTTACAGTTTTTTTAAAAAGGACCAAAGTGTAATTTCTAAAATTAAAGGGTGTAAAAATATTTTTTTAAAAAAGGTAAAGGGGGGTGGGGGGCTGATTAAGGGAATATAGCCGTTGGGGGGTCCACCCCAACGGCTAGAAATGGCTATATTATAAAATAAAAAAAATTAAAAATAAAGGTCCGAACAGGAACGGGACGAGCCGGTACTGGGACGAACCGGGCTGGGAAAACTGATAAAAGTACCCATACCATATCCCGTCCCCCCTATCCCCCGACACTAGTCGGGCCAGCCTAAACCGGGACTACCGGTACCCGGAACCGAGCCGGTATCAGGATCCAGAACCGGGATGGATCGAGACATCCCGTCCCACCGGCCAACCATACTTAGAAGTTAAACACCTCTCTAGAACAGGGTTTGACCATGCGACTATGTTCTTTACATATGAAGATAATATTGTTACATATAGAAAACCTTTCGAGTTTCACAAGATCTGGATAGAACATGAATCTTTTATAGAGGTGGTAATTCAGAATTGGATTGCTACAAGCTCAGAAAATTCTTTCTTGAGTTCAAACAGAAATTGAAAATATGAAGACTGCTTTGACTAAATAGAGTAAAGGAGTGTTTGAGAATATCTTTAAATAATTAATAATCAGGAAAGACATTGTTAAAACTAAAGAAAAAAAAATTTGAGGAAAAATCAATTGTGATGAACAGGTTGGTAATGCAGAAGGCATAGGAAAAATTCAAGAAATGCCTTTACTTTGAAGAAGAATATTGAAAGCGAAAGGTTGAATTTGACTGATTTGAGGAAGGTGATAGAAATATAAGGTTTTTTATATCTTAGTTAAGGACAAAAAAGGAAGTGTCTACTTAAAAGATCCAAAATGATCAAGTGTATGGTTGGAAGAATAGGAGAAAATAGCATCTGAAGCAATCAACTTCTATCAGAAACAGTTTATTCAGGAGAGAGATGCTACTAACTTCTCATTGTTGAGGCATATTCTAAAAGTGTTAACTGAAGAGCATAACATAGATTTATGCTCTATCCCAGCATTGGAGGAGATTAAAAAGGCAGCTTTTAATTTGAATTGGAATCATGCAAGTGGTTCAGATGATTTTACAAAAAGATTCTATCACGTTTGCTAGGATATAGTGGGTCATGATCTACTGAGGTTAATACTAGCTTTCTTCTCTGTACATACTCTTACAAAATCTATTACTCATACTAATATGGTCTTTTTACCTAAAAAAATTAATTCACACTTTATATGATATGAGGCCAATTAAGTTTGAGTAATTGCATTAACAAGGTTATGTCCGAAATAGTCCATGATAGATTGGAGGCAATATTGCCTAAACTTATATCTGCTAATCAGTCAGGATTTGTGAAAGGTAGAAACATTATAGAATATATTCTACTAACTCAAAAAATTGTTACTGATATTAGCAAGAGAGGTAAACCAATAAATATCATTATCGAGCTTTATGAGACTAAGGCCTATGACAATGTCTCTTGGTTTGTTCTAGCCAAAGAACTGAGGAAGATGGAATTCTTTAATCTATTTATGGATATCATACGGAGGTTGGTTGCTAATACCTAGTACTTTATTCTAATGAATGGGCAGACACATGGATTTTTAAATTCAACTAGGAAAATTAAATAAGGAGATCTTTTATCTCCATCTTTATTTATCCTGGTTGCAGAGGTACTATCTATAGCTTTAAATGCTCTATCTGATGATGATATGTACATTTGTTATGAAATGCCAAAATGGAGTGTAAATTTAAATAATCTTGTTTATATATATGTAAATTTAAATCATCTTGTTTATATATATATATATATGATACTATAGTACTTTTTCTTTAGCACATAGAAATTCCTTAGAAAGGATCATGAAGACCTTATAAAATTATGAGATCCAGTCAAGTCAGAAGATAAAACAAAGGAAAGATTGCTTACTATATGCATTAGAATGTGGTTACATATGTCAAACGGGTGGTGGAACAATGCATGGGTATGACAAGAGTATAATTTCATATAATCTACTTACGATGCCCAATTACTCATACCAGAAAGAGAAAAATATTCTATTTTGAGCTTATTAGAAAGTTAAGAATAAACTACAAGCCTGGAAGGGGAGGATGTTGTCATATAGAGGTAAAGTGGTCCTAATCTCCAGTGTTTTGCGCTACATTCCTATTCATGTACTATCAGCTATACATTCCTGTCCCTACAAATGTGTAATCAATGAATTACATATGATTTTTGCAAAATTCTACTGGAGCAATAAGAAAATAGGAAAAAGTAAACATTGGTCTTCCTGTGAAAATATGTGCTTTGCCTAAATAGGAGGGTGGTCTTGGATTCAGGTTCATGTTTGATGTTTCACAGGCAATGTATACAAAATTGTAGTGGAGATTCAATACAGAAAGATCTTTGTGAAAAAATCATATATGGAATAAATATTGCAAGAAATAAATATCTACTCATGTTCAGTGGAAAGGTGGTTCTTAAGTGTGGAAAATGATGCTAGCTAACAGAGAGGTAATTGAAAAAAGTATGTGGTGGAAACCATAGGGGGCTCTTCTAGAATTTGGTATGATAATTGGACCAAGTTAAGTACTTTACATCACTCACAGGAAGGATTATAGATTAATAATCCAATACCTGACATAGAAGAGTTCATGGGAGAGAAGGAGTGGAACTATGATATAATGCAATATCTTCCAACCAAAATTTTTGGATTATATCAAATAGAACATGTACAATATTGGGAATTCAAATCAAAGTGACAAGTCGTGGTGGGTATTAACAAGTATAGAGAAAGTTATTATGAGTGGTGCTTGGGAACTATTGAAGAATGAAGATACTGGGGTAGGGCGCAATTGGCACTCGATTCATGATTGATCGAGAAGGCGGCTATATGACATCTGTAACTGTAATACTTAGGCTATCCAGGCCACCTGTCACAAATCAACTAAAGAATAAACTGGACCCATAAGGTCTCAACAATACGGGGTAAACAATCGAAATGCAGCCAAGGCAATTAGTGTGCTAAACCAAGCAATAATAAGTCGACGAGGCCACAAACTGAATAACACTGTACATACTAAGTCCAAAAAGCCTCTAAAGAGTAAACTGCCTGATGGTCGGAACAGGACTCCGACCTACCCATACTGGATCTCAAAACTCAAGCATAAATAACTAAGCCCTAGCTCCAGGAAGAAAGGAGCATACCAAACATCTGTTGATCTCACGAACTGCTACTCAACTGGCCATCCTGACCTCTACCTGCACCTGCGGCACGACTGCAGGTCCCCAAGCAAGGGGACGTCAGTACGAATGAAATGTACTAGTATGTAAGGCTGAAACTGTAACCATGAGATAACAATCCTGTAATAACTGACTTAGCACATAAACATATAAAGGATAAATATAACGTGAAACTCTGCAACCTGTAATTGATAACCACTTACTATAACATAACTGAACTCAAGATAACTGAACCAGGAATAAGGAATGGTGACAACCTGGAATCTGGAAACTGAAACCTGATAATAACTCTATAATGAGATGAAAATGGAATTAAGAAATGCACAAGAAAGAAACTACAACTGTAACGCCAGCTACCAGCCAACCATCAATCCATATATAAAATTCATCCAGCCGGTGTACCACACCGGGGTAAAATAAAAATATCTCCAACCGATGTACCACATCGGGGTAAAATAAAAAGATCTCCAGCCGGTGTACCACACCGGGGTAAAATAAAAATATCTCCATCTAATATACCACATCGGGGTAAAATAAAAATATCTCCAGTCGATGTACCACACCGGGATAAAATAAAAATATCTCCTGCCGATGTACCACATCGGGGTAAAATAAAAAGATTTCCAGACGGTGCACCATATCGGGGTAAAATAAAAACAAATCTTAATCACAATCATAAATGGAGCTGACAGAGCTTATAGAAACTATCTGAATACTGAAAACCATAAAATATGTCGATGAGTAACTATAACATGTATAGGATCTTACTACGACCCCTAATACCACAATTATGTCATACACATATAGGTTTTTCATTTAGCATTTAAATACATACATATGCTTTGAATGAATTCTAGAGAAGTTCCTAGAACTGGAATATCATAAAGACATGTGTAGACTAATGCTCATGATTTTAAACATCTCTTAGCAATTCTAACACGAGGAGCAGAGAGGAATAACTTAACCTAAAATTTTCTATTAACAATCTTAGCATTCATTTCGTGCTTATACTCATTTGACTTTCATACTTTCATATCAAGAATTGTGAGCATACCTCATTCATTGCACATTATATCACAACTCAAGGTAACTTATGAACAGGAAGACATAACTTGTGTATCTCAAACCTGGAGCTCTTTAATATACAAATGCTAGGCAACTGTCTAGGGGCTGCCTTAAGATAAATAAAGACTTATAGTCGTGCATCAGACAACGTAGGAAAAGCTCATGTGAAACATTGCAATATATATGGAGCTTAGAAAAGCTTAGCAGCACTATAAACAGTTTAGAAGCTTCCAAGAAAAAAAAAACCTTTAAAACTTGAGAAAGTTACTCCAGCTCATAGAACAAATAATCATAGATAATTGCTTAAAGAGGACGGCGAAGAACTTCTCCGTAACTTGAGTCACTATCTTAAAATATTAGATTCTAATCATTTCTTAAGAAGTTAACACTTTACTGGCCTTCCATTAGCTTAACACAACTGAACATAACCAACTTTATTTATAACCCTTTTTTCTAAATGTCGTTAGAATAGGGTAAATCTTTTTGGCTATTTACCTAACTCATTAAAAATCGTAACACTTATCATCTAAAAACAACCTTTGGCTTTACGTTTCATATTCATCATAAATTCTTTTCCAACCAGGATTCTTAATTCCCTACTTAATTATTTACTCTCATGTTCATTATTCAAGAATTTCTTATATGCACTTACCTTTTTACCTAATTTCCAATCTTATCTCTTAAACATCGTCTTGGTCATATTTAACATCTCTCACAGGTTCTTGAAATCAACTATGGACAGAGGGCATATAACTCAGATTTTACCTTAAAAGGTCTAATATTTACTCTTACCTCTCCATTGCTACCAGAGCCTCAACCTTTACTTTTAGGTTGATTTCCTTACACATCTACAACTTTCAAAGAACATACGATGTCTCTAGTTAAAGCCTTAAGTAATCCTAAGGAGGTCTAGATAACTCAAGAGCTCTAATAAACATACAGCGACTTTCGAAAGGTAATCCTTACTGCTTTAGCGCGTAATTTGAACATAAGCATAAATGCATATATATATATATATATATAATGATTTTCGTCTAACCTATCAATATCAAGATATTATGCATAACCTGCCAATAAAGATGGTTCTATAGAAATATCAATAGTTTATCCATTCGAGCCCTATTTTCCAAGTTTAATGCATCGATTAATTAAGAAACGCATTAATTTATCGCTTAGCTTAAGGAAGAGGGATCGAGGAACCATCTCATGGACCTAGATACCTTAAAACATGAATAGAAGAGGGTAGGTAACTGTTATAAGGAAATTTCATTTCGTTACCCTCGTTATCCCTTATTGAGTTAAAACCCGATTTCAATTATTAGGTTTGTTTGCGCGTTGTCGTCTTGCCATGCTTACCAAATTTCTTAGCAACCATAATCTGAAACAAATTTGACACCACAAATATATAACATAATGTAAAGGACCAGCTCACAGTACCCACACCGAGGGGACTTCAGACTCAATTTACAACTATGACCATAATAGAAGGCAATTGCCCTCTCCGCTTCACATTCATGCGTTCCAACTCTTTAGCAAATACATAACTTAATACCAAGTAATTCTAACAACTGGGAGGAACCATAATATGCTACTACAGAAGCTCAAGTACAGGGGAATGCTGGATTAATCCTCAGCATGAATTCGTGCTTGAAAATCAAGAGACAAAGAATGTCTTACATACCTTTCTCCGATGAACTTTTCTCTAGCTGATTTCCTATTTCAATGATCAGCCTTCAACCTCCTTAATCCAGTGGTTTTATAGGCCAATGACAAATCTTAATCTATAGCACAAAATGCAGCCAAAATAACTAGACAATGGCAGTCACAATAGCAACAACAACACACTGCAACATCAACAACATTTAGCCATTTTCTCAACTAGTTTTCACTAACTTTTAAGGGAGAAAAAAGAGAAAATTTTACCTTAATTATGCTGTAATTCTTTCCCTCAATATGAAGTATAATTCCAGCAAAATAAACAGCCAAAAATCCTAAGAAAAATGAGCAATACTTAGCTCACAATCAGTCCAACAGCAGCTCACTTAGCTGCCAATTTTAAGATTTTCGCTTTATAATTTGAGAGGTTTTAAAGGGGTGAAATACTTATCTTTTGCTGGGGATTTGTTCTTGGTTAAAAATAGGGGTAATTTACCTCAACTTCTTGTCTAAAAATACATAAATCTTGCTATCCAAAACGCCACAAAACAGTTCACCAACACACCAAACACACCTCCAACTTCTAGTTTTGTAATCAAAACTTCAAGCAAGGTAGCAGTAGAATCCTTACCTTTTATACTTGTGTTTAGGCCATATCAAGAGTGAACGTATATGTATCTTAGGAAAGCTTCAAAAATGCAGCAAATTCACCACAGCAACACTGCCCAAGTGCAGCCAAAACAGCCACCAACACACCTCCTTCACCTTATGGTAGATCCCCTTCACTTAGCTTTAGTTTAATGGAGTTTAGCTTAGTGTTTTCCTTAGTTGTTTGCTGGAAATTTGAGAGAATTTCAGAGGATAAACAGGCACCTTAATTCTAGAAACATTGAAAATAATTTGATAAGTCATGACTTAAAATATAAAGCAAGTTGTGCGGTGGCCGTTTTTAGGGCGGTGGCCTCCTTATTGCCCGATAGTGTCACGGCAAAACGTATATAACTTTTTACTCCGAACTCCGATTGACAAGCGGTTTGATGTTCTAAAAACTAGACTCAAAGACTTTAATTTGATAGATTGTGGGGCTTAAAATTTATTATATATTAGGAGATAGAGTTATTTAAAGTTGACCCTTACTTATGAACTTCACATACTCTTAGGTTTTTCATTCGTACACATTTTTCTTGTCATCTAAGGCAAATATACAACCCGTACTTCCCTTAACATAGCATATAAATATCAAATAATCACCAAAAAATTTTCAGGGTGTAACAACATATCAGATTAATACTTTTCAAAAAAAATCCCACTTATTAGGAGAAGGATCATTAATTTGGATGAACAGAATAGCCTCCTGTGAGAATCAAGCAAGTTAATAGAAGTGCATCAATATAAAGCTTGGTCTACTAGTTTAAGCAGATTACACAATACTGTAACACCCCGAAACTTTTCTAGACCTGACTCAAACATTACAAGAAAATGTAGGATAAAAACTAGAAAAAAAGGCCTCAGAATGACCGAAACAACAAGTCGTGGTCAGCTCCAATAACTCGTTGTGTCAATCGTGGTCAGCAGATTTTTTGGTCTCTAGGGAACTAACGAGACAAGGTACAACCCGTGGTGAGAAACCACAAATCATCCTGTTAGTCGTGTTTCCCCAATGCAGAAATCCTTCCAGGACCCCACGACTCAACCAACGAGTCATTGTCAGAAATGACGACTCATTTTGTGTGTCACTGGGTGAGAACCCTAGAAACCCCTTTCAAAGGTGATGAGTGGGAATGACTCACTGTATCCCACAATGAGTCGTGGTCACCACCCGTCGTGTCAACTTTAGGAATTTTTAGAATTCATCCAGTGAAGGTGATGACTAGACACAATGACCTCAACCAACGAGTCGTTGTGTCACCCGTTGTCAAGCTTACCAGGTTCCTTGACTAGTGGCCACGGGAGGAACCAACAACTTGTTGGTTCATCCAACGAGTCGTGATGACCCCTGTTGCTAGATCCAGTGTTTCTTGTCCCAGGCAGTGGAACCAACAAGAGGTCCCAACGAGTCATGGTCACAACCAACGACTCATTGAGTGACCCATTGGGACCCTGTCGGCCAGTTTTCATATTTAATTTTTAGGGTTATTTTTGTAATTTTCCACTTACTTAGTCCCTAAACTATGTGGGTTTGGGTTTTAATCAAGGGTTTTAGAGGGGGTAACTGACGGTTTCTCTCATTTCTCATCCCTTCCATAGTTAGAATGTAAAGTTTCTCTCAGAAAGGCTCAGAGCAGAAGTTAGGGACATCTATCCTCCTCAGATTTTTCAAGAAATTCTCTCAAGGATTTTCATCACAAGGTATATGGGAATTTAACAAGGGAATAGTTCTTCCCTTGTGTCCCCAAAAATCTTCTATATCTTCTCTATCAGTCCTAGCCCTAAAACTTTCGAATGTGAAGAAATTATATGTCACACTTTGCTTATTTCATGTGGAATATTATTTATGTTAATTGTAAATATTTTTCACCAGTTTGTGACTATTTTGACGTTTGTCCCTGTAAAGTAAATTCTAGCCCTAGTTCTTGAAGGCAGAAACACTAGAGTTTTGCATAATTGATAAATTATCAAAATTGCTAGATTCTATCAGTGTTGGGGATTCCCACGTTGCTAGTATGTATTGAAATTTCAGTTAGAATACTTAGTGTTAGTTAGAAATGTCAGCTGATTAGTTTGACTACAGAAATTCTCGAGGTGTCGTAGTGCCTCCCAGTTATTAGTATTAGACTCAGTATCAGATTTTAGTGGCTCTTTAGGCGGTCATGACACTTTCAGATAAGCATCTCTGACCAGGCTTAGGACCCCAACTTCATATTACAGCTTGTTCTTTAGACGGTTACGACGCTTCCAGATAAGCAGCTCTGACTATTCTTAAGACCCAGTTACAGAATCCGGTCCGATAAGACTTTTAGGGTACTCTCAGACAGTATCCCTGACTCAGTTGAATTCTTGGGCCTCAGTTTCGAGCTATCAGCTTAGTAGTCAACCTAGGACTATCGAGTGGGAGTAGGACTTAGCACCGAACGGACCGGAGTTCCAGCGCACCCAGGTTCCCAGAACTACGTTGCCACCGTAGGTTATATTTATTGTCCTCATGGCCCAGACTTGTGATCACTCAATTCATGCCTTTATACCCTAGAAAGGTATATTGGGTCCTACTGATGGGGTGTATACATCGGACTCCACGTCTAGCTCACATAGTTATATGTCGGTTATAGACTCTCCCACTAGTCAGCTCAGTTCAGTTTTAGATTATTCAGTTCAGATCAGTTCAGTATAGTATTTCAGATTAGTATCTCAGACTTAGGGAATGTCCTTGACCATCAGATAGGGTCATTTAGACCATCTCAGTTTATTGCAGTCATTTAGTTTCAGCATTTTCAGTTGATCATTGCATGTCTTTTCAGCTCAATTATTTTAATCCTTGCGTATGGTTTCTCTCACTTACTCAGTACATTCAAAGTACTGATGCATACCTTTTATGTTGTATCATTTTATAATACAGCTGCAGAATCTCAGTCTCAACCTCGTTTAAGTATTGTTTTCAGAAGATTCCAGCTACATCATTGGTGAGTCCTTATTTTTCGAGGACGAAAATTATTTCCTTTGGTTATATTTCTTTATTTAGACTTGAAGTTAGTTGGGGGTCTGTCCCAGAATCTCTTAAAGTTGTAGTTGGCTTTCAGACGCAGACATAGGTTCAGACCTTGAACTTTATTTCTGTTGTTTTTAATTTTATGATTCAGTTTTATTTTCACAAATGTTTTGTATTCTTACTTTAAAGCTTCCTCTATATATATTTACTCAGAATGCCAGTGTTATGATAGATCATGGGTTGACTTGGGGTTACTTGTGACTCCAAGTACCGTGTCTCGTCCAGGGTGTAGACTCGAGGCGTGACAAATACAAACAATCAACCTAATACATGGTTCACAAATGATAGTAAAGAATTCATACAAAAACAGCAGATTAAGATACGGAGAAACCTATTGTCTATTGCTCGAGGAGATTTCAAATGATTTTTAAATACCACAATACCGGTGAGCTTCGGGTGTATAATGGTATCAAACCAATGCAAAGGGATATACTATACCGTGTTCGACATTTGTTTCTTTGTTGGTCTTTCTCGAAATACTGCAAATATGTTCATAAATTGTCTAAGTAAATTTTTTTCTCGACATTTCAGCTAATGTCTTTCTTTCTCATGTGTGGTATCAACAAATTCGAGATTCAAGCTATTGGAAGAAAGGCAATAGACAAAGTGTTTCTCGAGTAACAAATCAGTACTGAGTTGATTAGATACATATCTCCAAGAACCTGGAATTGCTCTAAGATTTAGAAAAAGTTGACATAGGCTCCCGATTTAAAGGCTAAGATCGATTCCGCTCTTGTCTCCAACTGCTTACAAGAATTCTGTTCACTCCAGCTAAAACATAGCTTTTGGGTTTGATATCGATGTTAGTAGGGGAGATTACAAAATCACATCCACACAACCAACAAAAACTAATGAAAAAATAGGTAAGAGATCAACTGGAAATGGTCTGTGAGCACCAGAATTGAAGGCAAGTTCAGAGTCTTACCAATGAGCGGCGAAGACCTTCGATGAGATCCTTTAATGAAGATGATCGGATTGCTAGGTGAAGTAGGATTACTTTCCTAATTTTTATTTTTGTACATATTTGTGCGTTGTTTCTGTTTTGTCTAGATTATTTGATTTGGGACTGGAACTCTTATTTTATTTTGGTTCATAACAAATGGCCCGTGTGGCCTCTTTTAATTTATTTTTTTTTAAAAAAAAGAGAGAATACATAGATAATATTTTGAGGATTTTATAGAGTAATAACTCCACAACAACATTTACATGTTGATTAACATAAGTGAAATCAAATAATAGTTGAAAAAAGTTATACCCAGAGTATGCATAGTGGAAGCTTATTACCTCGTGTTCGACTATAGCATCGATCATCCAATCGATGTTTGGCACGAGGAAAGAATCCTTAGGATAGGCTTTTTTTCAAGTCTTTAAATTCAATGCACATTCTGAATTTATCAGGTTTCTTCGGTACCACTATGATGTTTGCCAGCCACTCTAGATACTTTATTTCTCAGATGGATCCAATATTAAAAGACGCATTACCTCTTCTCTGAAAAACATGTCCTTTTCTTTCGAGATAGAGTGTCGCATCTGTATTACCGTGGGAAGTTGGGTTCTATCCCCAACTTGTGCACGGCTATCTTCGAGGGCATACCTATGATGTCAAGGTGGGTCCAAGAAAAACAGTTAGCATTGTTATTAAGAAAATCAATGTGTGCCTCCGTGAGCTCAGGACACAGTCCTGTACCCAGGTATACCTTCCTTTCAAGGGTATCTCAGAAGAGGTTTTTCACGCCCCAAGATTGGGAGAGGGCAACTGGAGATCGATGAAAAGCTGATCGAGACGCCGACTATAAGACGTATGTAACTGTAACACTTAGGCCATTCAGGCCACCTGTCACAGTCAACTGGAATATAAAACGGGACCTATAAGGTCCCAACAATAAAGGATAAATAAATGAAATATTGACAAGGCAATGACTTCTAAAATGAGCAATGAAAATTTGACGAGGCCACAAACTGAATAATACTGTACAACAATAAGTCTATAAAACCTTTAAAGAGTAAACTGAATTGATGTTCAGAACAACGCTCTGACCTATCCATAACTGAAATAAAACTCAAACTGAAATAACTAGACCTTGGCTCCAGAAAGAAAGGAGCATACCAACACGTCCGCTGATCTCACAAATCTCTACTGCAACTAAAAACTTTGATCTCTACCTGCACTTACGGCATGAAAGCAGGTCCCTAGGCGAAGGGACGTCATTATAAATGAAACATACTAGTATATAAGTATAAAACTGTAAACATGAGACAGGAATCATATAATATCTAAGTAAAAATGCATAATCATATAAAGAATAGAGATAACCTAGAACTTTGTAAACTATAACTGATAAAAATTCATTATAGCAGGAGTAAACTCAAGTAACTGAAGCAGGAATAGGGACAGACTCAACCTAACTCTGGTAACTGTAATCTGACTGGAATCTCATTTGTGCCAATGCAATATGTGTAGTCACATAAATATCACATCACAACAAATATATGCATCAATAAAATCATCGGTATGCATGCAATGCTCTGCTGTCTACCCAACCAGCACATGCTCCGGTGGTCGGTGCCTCTATCCATCTGATAATATCAATCGGACGCCATTATATAAATCTTTGCCCATAGGATCACCTGGCGCATAACTCATAACTATCACAATGCAACAAAGTGTGCTCGTGATATGATGTACATAAACATAACTCCAGGAGTCTAATTACTCAACTATGAACCTCCTTGGGTAACCTACTGAAGCGACTAAATATCGACTTCTCACATGAACATGGCTTGGTTGGATAGAGCTTTTAGCTTGATACATAACTAGCCATAACTGGGAGGCTCTAAGTTTTACATACTTGTAGGACTCTTAGACAGAGTATCTGGTTTGAGTTCTAAGCTCAACTGCTCATTATCATAGCCTATGCTTATACTTAGATATTAGGAATGTTAATATGTTGGAGGAACTCTCCTCTGAATTTATGAAACTCAAATGATAACTTAATAAGAGCTGAACATATAGATGTATGGCCCGAGTATAACTGAAAGAATTCAATTGTATACTATGACATGAGAACCGTACATATTAGGACTTATCACTAGAGGGACTTATAAGGACTTGAGTTGTTAAAACTTTATGCTAATTCAAATATTTGACTGGGTCATCAATATGATTCTCGAAATATGATTACTTGAAACTTCTTAGATTAGTATAACACATTTCAATATAGCTTAGGGACATGAAGACATAACCTAAGGATCTAATACATGGGAGCTCTTAACTGGGAAACTCGTAAGCAACTCTCCAAGTGTTGCTCTAAGGCAAACAAAGACTTAAATTCATAATGCGGACAACATTGGAATGACTTACACAAACTTTGCAATTAACAGAGGGGCTTAAGAAGGCTCAACGTCATTATAAGCGGCTTAGAATCTCTTAGGATTAACCTTCACGACTTAGAATATAATTCCAATATTTTGAATGAATAACTTAACATAATCATTTAGGAACATGAAGGGGAACTTCTCCTTAAACTTTAAGTTACTATCTCATAGACGTTCAATGCTAATCGATCCGAACAAAGTTAACACTTACTTTTTGATACATCATCTTACCACATAATGAACTTAAACAACCGTATTCAGAACTTCTTTAGTAGACGTCTCGAGAACATATGAATTATCTTGCTAGCCATTTACTTTACTTATCTTGCTCACAGTCGCAAACATTGCCGTTTTAAGTTAACATATTTTAGCACTAATTACCATATTCGTCTGACTTTCTTTACTATCACAATACGTTATTCTATGCTTTAATCTTTACTCTTGTGTTACCTATTTTATCAATCTCTATACGTACCTACCTTATTACCAAATCAATAACTTATACCTTTTAAACCACATCTTGATCGTGCTAAACATCGTTTAAAGGCCCTTAAAATTAGTTATGGACAAAAATCACATAACTTGAGTATTACCTTAAAAGGTCTAGTATTCACCTTATCTTCCCTTTTCATTAATGTCTCAATTTAACATTAACAACTTAGTCGCTTCTCTCGCTAGCATTTATCATCTTATCTTAACTGTTTAACAAGTTGTTTCCTTAGCTTTAGGGAGGGGAATCTATTTTTAACCTTAAGTACTTCCAAACATATACATATTAAGGGGGACAACTATATCATGGGTTCATTATTTTAATAAACTCATTTACCTTCATTAAGCTTAGCATCATTCCCTTAGTTAACATTCATTCTCACGTCGTTGTCCTAGTCTCTTTACTAGTGTCACATAATAACCAGCACCTTAGACAAGATTAACATCATATATATAACATAATATAAAGGGCCAGCTCACAGTGCCTATGCTAAGGGGTTTCTAGACTCAATTTACTTCTACAACAACAATAAAAATACAATACCATACTTCAACATTGATTGCTTCACATTTCACAAGTTCATAAACATCTCTTTAACCATAATTTCCAATCATATTTCCCATACTCTTACACAGCTCTAAACAGCCCCTTATTTTGGGATAAGAACATATGTTTTCCGATACTAATCATCTGCATGGAATCATACTAGAATCACCGGAGAAAGGGCGCCTTTATATATCTTATAGCGTAGATTCCAATTTTGCCAATAGCAATCTTATGCTAAGCTTGAAGTACTTCCAATTTTCTAGCTAAAAAATCCCTAAACATGGTTGTAACCTTCAAAAGTAGCTATCAGCATTGCACAATTCACACCACAATCAACAACAGTTACCAAACTTCAAAATAGCACCAACTTGTGAATTCTTATGAATTTAAAGTTAGAAAATACTTACCATTGCTTGTAGATACTTTTGACTTAGATAGAAGTGATTTCCACAACCTTTACTAGCCAGGGCTTCATCAATCCAAACCAATTTTAATAATGCAACTCCATGAAGATGTTCTTCTTAGCTACAAGAACCCTTACCCAAGATTGATTGATGTTGGATGAAGTTCTGATCGCTTACTTTCCTTCAACTTGATGAAAAGCCTAGAGAGAAAAGAGTTCTCATAGGCTGCTACATTGGGCATTTACAAAATAATGAACTAGTGTGACATAACTTAACATACATATAGGCACCATAATGCCACTAGGGCCACCAAACGCACGCCATCGCGAAGAAGGAGGCGCGTGATGGCCAGCTCCTTGCGGAGGAGGGGGTCTACAACGTTCAGCTTCTTGCGGACTGCCTCCAGCCCAATCCATTCATTCGTTCATTGACTCGTGCACATGTTCAAACCACCATCAGATCCTCTATGTACAAAGAATAATGTCTTAGTTGTTAACATACATCCATACATGTCCAATTTCGATGAAAACTTTGTTGGGGTATAACAAGGTTGGTCTGCACAAGCTCTTCCATAATCGACTGGTTACATCCCACTTGTCCGGGATGTAACAGGCTCTCAACATCTCTTACCACCTTTTGTTTGTTTGTGCTGTCTCCTACAACCTTTCTCCTACTTAACTTCGAAGAGTGGACTCCAGTTATTCCAAGTGCTTTGTCTTTGACGTCGAGCTCCTACCGGTGACACAACGCTCATTCTCGAGTCGCCCTCAAGTCCCCTCTATTCTTCCTTACCTCGGTCAATATGGGAAACTTGAGCACCTAGTGATAGGTTGACGGTACTTCCCGCATGGCATGGATCCATGGCCTCCCTAGAATGACATTATAGCCCATTTCCCTATTGAGGATATCAAAGCGAGTGGATTTTTTCACCCCTTTGATATCGGTTGATAGTGTGATTTCCCCTTTCGTGGTCTCGCTGTCCATGTTAAAACCTACGAGCCTTTTGGCCATCGTGGTCACAGGGGTTGTCAATCCCATCCGCTTGAGGACTTCATTATGTTTGTCGAGCTGCTTGGATCAACCGGCAGGTGTTTCACAATACAGTTGTTGATGCGCAACGATATTAATAGAGCACTGTTACTTGAGGCTTCCAATCGATCTAAGTCTCATTCTCTAAAAATCATGCCTTTATCAACAAATCTCCATTCTTCAAAGGTACTCTTCTTGCGTCCAAGAAATATTTCCTCCCCCTAGACCCGGGGATCTCAACCCTCGTGGCTTCGGTGAGCACGACTAGGTCTCCAACGTTTTCCATAACCCATCACCTACAAGACAGAGTACAACCAAGCTAGCAAGAAAGAAAAAATTAAAGTTAAATCCACACAGTTTCTCTGGCCCCAAGGTGGGCGCCAAACTGTTTACACTAAAATTGATACAGTTTAATTTATATGGGGTCAAGAACACGCTTTACAATTCAACTTTATTTTAGGTTCAAGTTACTAGCAGTTCGGTTAGTAGTACCTAATAAGAATAAGCAAGTTTAATGTAAACTAGTAAAATAAAGCAGAGAAGAGCAAATCTAAATGTCTCTGACGCCAATACGAGCGAGTCTGAGACCGTTGTCCTTGGCTCAAGAACGAATATTTGAAATAACTAAAGCTGAACAAAACAAAGAAAAATGTTCCAACCCCAGAAAATAGTATATTGCCAATATCTTTGCTAGAGAGAGAATAGAGTTTGAATCCCCTCTCAAGGGAGAACGGTCGGTTATTTATAAGCTATAGAATTCATTCTCTTCTCTATAGTGTAATGCCACAGTGGTCCTAAAGTACTATGTCCTATATCCTTGCACCACGCGTGCAGCCCGTTGGGAAGGTAGCGACCAATTTCCCCACCTTATTCAGATTTATACTAGCTCATCTATGCATCTAAGCATTCTCATATTCTTGTCTCTCATTTGTATTTTACGCCATGTCACCAAGGGTGATGATCCCCCTATATTTATCTTCAACGAGACACTCGTTCTTCCGCTGCTATCTTGAGGATGAATGCTATGCATTTTCCAACTCTCGTAGTCTCGACACCCTTCCACCTGCTCGGATCTGTTGACGGCCCACGTGTCTATCATCTAATTCATCCTCATACACTTATGTTGCTATTTGGCATTGGATGTTGAAACTTGACCTATTATTTTTGGGTTATATATAAGTTTGCGGAGTTATATTTAGATCATCTTATTGCAATGCATGTGTATGAATTGTATTTATGTGCAATTTCCCAAAATAATAATTTAAGTGAATAGTTTACTATCATATCCATGACTATTAGTATTTCAAAAGATCTTGAAAAATGATTTTAAAAATTAGTAATTAGTGTTAAGGATTAAAAAAAATTATTCTTTTCTTGATATGCTAAAGTGGACAAATAAAAGTAAAAATTTATTTTTAGTTTAGTGGACAACTAAAAGTAAAAATTTACTTTTAGTACAGTGAACAAATAAAAATAAATTTTATTTTTGATATAAAGGACAAATAAAAGTGAAAAATTATTTTTAGTATGGAGGACAAGTAAAAGTAAAAATTTACTTTAAGTATAGTGGACTAGTAAAAGTAAGGTGCGAATCCACCGATCAATTTATTTATCTGTATATAGATATATGATCTAGCATGCCCATTTGTGAAATAAAAAAAAATTCCATTGCCCCCCATCCCACCCATGTACGAATAAAGTGCGAAAGAGGGGTAGTAATAAGTCATATATAATCAATGAATTCATGATAAAGTAAAATCCCTTGATGATATATTTTATCAAAATAATATTTTTTGGCTGATACAGGGATCAAATGATATATAGTTCATTTGTTGGTAACTTGGAGGATTAAAAGCATGACTCTTACTTTTCAATTGGTTGTTTATGCATTAATTGCAACTTTATTAATTTTATTAATTAGCGTACCTGTTATATATGTTTCTCCTGATAGCTAGTCAAGTAATAAAAATATTGTATTTACTTTGATATAGTGGACAAGTAAAAGTAAAAATTTACTTTTAATATAATGGACAAGTAAAAGTGAAAATTTACTTTTAGTATAACAGATAAATAAAGTGAACAAAGAGAGTATTTCTTCCTATTTATTTTAATTGTCATTGAATAGATAATCCAAGATACTTGTTGTTTTAAAAAAATAAAAATAGAATTAATCATTTTTCCATATTTACACTTACTTTAATAAGCATGGAGAAAATTTAATATTTTTTAAAAAGGAATAACATTAAAAAGATAACAATAATTATTATTATAAAGTAGTATTAAATTAAATAATAAATAAAAATAGCACTTTAATCCTCGAGTTATTAATATATTTTAATTTTAATTATTGTGATAATTCAACTAAACATATTTAACTTTAATTAAATACTATGTATAATTTCAGTTTAAATGACTAACGAAGCTCGATAAAGAGATGGACATGAAGGTCAATTAGGGTATTAGAAATGTCATCTTTTACACAAGAAAAAAAAATGAATTCGATTATAAATACGTTGTATTTGTAGATGTTCATTACACAATTTTCTGTATAAATCTCCAATCAGATAAGTTTACAGTCAGATAATTTTTTTATCGATAAGTTTGCAATCAGATAAACTTGCAATTAGATAAGCTTGTAAGTGCCAACACAATAGCTTCTTTTCTTATATAAATAGAAATTAATTCAACTTATTTATATATCAGTTTTAAGTTGAATAATATATCAGTGTCTCTCTTTATATATTTTCTCTGATGTATATACTTTAAAGTCTTTATTCTATAACATGTTATCTACACGAGATTCTGTCATCTCGAGAAAATATACTAAAAGCCTCGAAAAAATATATGAAAATTTTCGTAATTTTTTTTTGGATCAACGACCAATCATGAAGATATTGTCTAATCGATAGTGGAACAACACATGTCATATTCAAAGATGAGAAACACTTTTCTTGCTTACTGAGAAAAAAATAAAAGTTATTATAATTTCTGAAAATTCAAAATTGATTGAAGGCTTCAGAAAAGCTATAATATTTCTGGCTAAGGGGACAAAACTTATTATAGAAGCATTATTCTCTTCTAATTTCCCAAAAAAATTGTTAAGTTTCAAAGATATCCACCGGAATGGGTATCATGTTGAGACATTAAATGAAATGAATGTTGAATATCTTGGTATTATCAAGAATGTTTCCTGCCAGAAATATATTTTGAAAAAATTATCAACTTCATATTCTAGCTTGTATTATACAGAAATTACTACAATTGAAGCATACTCTATCACAGATTAAAAGTTTACTGATTCGAATATTTTTATAATTTGGCATGACCGGATGGGTCATCCTAGATCAATAATGATGAGATGAGTCATTAAAAATTCAAATGACATCCACTTAAAAACTTTGAAGATTCTCGAAAGTGGTAAAAATTTTATGTGTTGCTTGTTGTAAAAGCAAATTGATAATTAGGTCATCGCCAATGAAAATTAATATTGAATTCCCTGGCTTTTTAGAACATATACATGGGGATATATGTGGACCTATTCACCCATTCAGTGGGTCATTCAGATACTTTGTGGTCCTAATATATGCATCTTCAAGGTGTTCTCATGTGTGTCTCATATCGTCTCACAGTCTGGCGTTTGCAAAATTATTAGCACAAATGATATGATTAAGCTTAATTTCATAACATCCCAGTAAGACTATTCGCCTCGATAATGCTGAAGCATTTAATTTTTTTAACTTTTGATGATTATTATTTATCAGTTGGGATAAAAATTAAGCACCATGTAGGTCATGTTCATACTCAAAATGGCCTTGTTGAGTCATTTATTAAGCATCTGTGATAAATAGTAAGACCACTACTTATGAAAATAAGATTTTCTATTATCATCTGGGTCATGCTACCTTACATGCAAGATCACTTGTTCGTCTCAGACCGGCTCATTATAATAATTACTTCCCGTCACAATTGATTTTTGTTCATGAATTAAATATTGCTCGTCTGTAAATTTTTTAATGTGTTGTATATGTGCCAATTGCACCAGCACAACGCTATAAGATGGACCCTCAAAGAAGTATGAATATATGTTGGATTTGAATCACCCTCTATCATTTGTTACCTTTGACTTTTATAGGAAAACATATTCACTGCTCGATTTGCAGATTGTCGATTTGATGAAATAAGTTTTTTGCAATTAGGAGGAGAGAAAAAGAAAACTGAAAGAGAAATTGCGTCGGAAGTTTCATCATTATCTCATTTTGATCCACATTCCTTTGTATGTGAAATGGAGGTCGAGAAAATCATCCATCTGCAGAAAATAGCAAATCAAATGTCCGATACATTTATTGATTTGAAAAAAATAATTAAATCACATATCCCAACAGAGAATATGCCTATATGAATTGATGTTCCAAAAGGACAATCTACTAGTGTCATAAATTCTTAATCTCATACACGTCTGAAGCGAGATAAACCATCGTTTCAAGGATAAAAATTCTAGAAAATAAAAGTACGAAAATAATCAAAATGATACCATGAAAGGACCTCATGAAGAAATTCAAGATTTGACTAATCCTGATATTCCTGAAGGAATCAGTGAATCCGAGACTCAAGAGAGTAAAGAATTATCAATAAGTTCTATTGGTGATGGAATAGATTTGAATGGATCGAAAGTTATGGTGGATAATAATTTTTGCATATAATATTGCACTAGACATTATAAAAAGACACTGAAAATCGAGAACCTCAATCTGTCTAAGAATGTCGAAGAAGATGTGATTGGCCAAAATGGCAAGAGGCAATTCAATCAAAATTGAACTCACTTACTAAGATCTCATTTGTTTGCACTTAATGGAGGTCTGAATCTGAATGGTTCAGACCATAGGCCATTAAGTGTGTTTGTTTTTATTAAGATTTAAGCACTTATTTGGTCTGAACGGGTCTTAACCATTAAGATCCGAAATAAAATCTTAATATCATTAAGAGGTATGTCTCCATCATTTTGTCCATAACCATCGGCTACCACCATTAATCACCTCTATCATCACAACCACCACCACCATTACCATCACCAATAACCAGCCACCACCATCACCAAAAATAACCACCTCTGCTACCATTGTCGACCACCACCACCGTCGCCACCCAGCCCTAACATTATAACAACCACTGGCAACTATCACTACTACTAACCACTATCGTTAGTCGTTACTATACATACCACTTCCATAATTATAATTATATGCACTATCGCTGTCACCACTACTGTTCGGACTTCTGTGGTAACTACATGCAAGTGCACGTGGTCGAACAAGTAGTAAAGTGGCTTAAGTAAAGCCAAGTATCGATCCCACAAGGACTAAGCTACGGTAATAATTTACTTAAATATTAATGAACTATATCTTTAAGAATGCAGACAACCAAACAACTAATATTTTGAGTATTTGAGTTACTAATTTATAAGAATCTAAGGCAAAATTATAAAGTGAGTCTGAACAATAGTAACGAGCAAGCTGAGGTTAAAACGAACATGCAGGGAATTAATTTATCAATATAATTCAGTTAATCTTTCCTTCAGTTGCTAGTCAGGAATTATTGCCTATGGATTGGAACTTTCGACTCCTATCCAACTTAAGAATCATGAGTCTTAATCTACATTTTTGTGATAAAAGAATTTCATGTTCTAGCCATACATTCCCGATTCCTTAATTGACTAATAAGACTTTCAGATATATTTCTATTCTGAATTTAAATCAATTCTCAATTTTTCAAACTAAGAAGAGATCATACCTTACCAATTCACATCTTTCCAATTTCTTTCCTTTTCAAAATCAAAATTGGATTTTTTAGATATACATTAACATTGGCCAAACATTAATGCAGTAAGAACAAGAATTGATAGAACAACCATTGAAGAAAAGATGAAAATTGAAATGATTAGCAATTACATTCCACTATAATTGTTCTTAACCTCAGCAAGAAGTGAATTTAGCCACTCATTTGTGGATTAAACATCATCAAATAAGTGTAATTCATACAAACAATTGAGATAAAAGAGAAAGAGATAGAGAAGAACCCTAGAATTTTCGTCCCCTCAACTGCCTGTAACCCACGTTCTAGCTCAATCCAGTCAGAATGTTTAAAATAAAACCTAAGTGTGCTATTTATACTATTGAGAATTTTTTCTGAAATAACAAGCAACGTGGCACGGAGTGTATCACGGAGCACTCCCCCCGTGCCACGGAGGTATCGCGGACCTTCACTAGAAGTCGACCCCCCCCAGGCAATTTAACCTCAACGTGCCACGGCCTGCATCGCGGAGCCTGGCCAACGTGACACGGTGCTATCGCGCACCTTCACTGGAAATTGCCAAATTTATTTCCTCTGAGGCAGAGTGCCTCCGCGATGGCAACATGACACGGCTCCATCGCGGAGCCCTTGTTTTTGCTGATCTTCCATGTCCTTTTTCACTCCTTGTTTCCAAGTCAATTCCCGATTTTACCAACATGTATCTTAGCTTCCCAAAATTCTATTTTACCTGCAAAACAACACTAATCATGTTGGTTGGTATAAATTCACATTTAACTACATACCAACATGTATCTTAGCTTCCCAAAATTCTATTTTACCTGCAAAACAACACTAATCATGTTGGTTGGTATAAATTCACATTTAACTACAAATCACATGAGAATGTACACAATAATGATATACAAACGAGTCGAAATGAAGCATTTGAGTATCACTTGGGCATGAAATTCTGCCCAAGATCACTTACCCCACACTTAAACTCTTGTTCGTCCTCGAACAATATTCTCACATCTCATGCAATTGACACTCACGCATAGCTAATTTGACTCAACAATTCAAGATACGACTATACCGATTATTTAATATAGCAAATCATCAAAAAGACATGCATAGTCTCATCAATACAATGAAGTACATCACATTGAGACCTCCTAAGCTCAAAAATCAATTCTCGATCTTGGCAAACTCGTGCAAATCAACTGATCAAGACATCCGACACGAAATTAATCTCTCGTCAAGCATGTGCCCTCATAAAACAAGAAAACTACCCCTTTTGCTATCATATGATTTCCAAAGCACTACATGTCGGGGTATATGAATAAAATTTCACTCTCCCTCCCAAGGAATTCACATGCATCATGTCATGAACCATAGGCTTGCCTCTAGTGTATTACTCCACTAATATAAGGACGAGTGATGTAAGATCGCATAGGATTTAACGGGTTGTAATGAAAGCTAAGGAACTAGAAAATACTGGGCTAACCAATAATAGCAACTAGCTTCCTTAAGCGCTTTTCAATACATCCCACCATCATTACGGTCATTTTTTTTTCTTCCTTCATCCTCCCATTCTTGAAGAAATATTTATTTTTCTTTGTTCTTGTTCCCATTTCTTTAACCATACACGACTTACTAGCAAAGATTAGTTATACATCTTTAGTTTATTAAATTTCAGCAAGTGCACCTTTGACCTTTTCTTTAACTTTCACCACTTCCGCTTTTCTTTCCTTTTCATAATTCTCACTCCTTTACTCTGTGGGAAAATTATTTTTCTTGAGCGCTTAAGAGTTTTGGATCAAATTCACGGCTAATGGAAAGAAGAGATTAAGCTCGGTTTGTACCTCTTCATAGAAAGAAAAAAATAGGCTAAAGGCTCAATGGGGCTAACTAGGATGTACATTCAAGGTAGGTATGATAATGGAGAAACTTTTGGTTTAATCAAAGAAACGCCTACATCCTTTCCTACAATACACATCCTTCATTTCGTTTCGTACACACACTAGACAAGTTCTAGACACTTCACAATAGCATGGAATAATCGAACCCTCACCTCACACTCAATGCACATGCTCAACTCAAGACCTATTCACAGACTCTTCAATCAGTTGATTACAAGAATTCACTATTAAGCCTCGATCACACCGAATCGAACTCTATGGCCTAGGTATCTCAACATGTTTACACATTTGCATGCTTTCATACGAATCACCTTTGCAACTTAATATCATGTACAACAAGTAGAAAGAATTCCAAACCATGAAGTAGCGACACGTTTAGGTCACAAACAAAAGAAAGAACGAAAGAAAAAAAACTACTCCTATCGACTACATTTCCCTTAAGACGGTCGTCATCCATCCATCATAGGGAACGGTCACTATCTACGACTTCGGTTCAATGGGACTATTCTCGGTAAAAGCACCAAAAACAAAGGCCGAGAAACCCAACATAAAAGAAATTTAACGAAAAAATTTTAAAATTTCAATAATTTCGATAGAAAACAAAAATATTTACACAACCACCACTCAACAACAGCTCACACAACACACAACAGCTTAACATTCATTACAACACCACTTAATTACAAAACACATAACATAAAGTCACAGGGTCACATTTTTCACAGGCACAACAACACAACACATAAACATAAAAAAAAAACAATGAAACAGCTGGCACCTAACTACTCCCACCCCACACTTAAACCGAACACTGTCCCCAGTGTTCACAAAATTCAACATATCACAAAGGTGGGTGGTGAAACTCCCTGATCAATCGAAGTATTCAACTTCTTCATCAGGTGTCGTTGCCTCATCTCCAATATCAGAATCGCCCCCGTTGTCCTCATCTGACTCAACATCTGAGTCCTCCCATTGTGTTTCCTCATCGGTGGGGACGTCATCATCTACAGGCTCCACAAATGTGGGCTCCACTCTATATAGAGCTCGGGCATTCTCGCTGAATGGGTAATCCAGCTCGAGCTGCCATAGCTCATCCTCCGTTGCAGGCCTCCCGCCAATGCGCAGCTGCAACATCTGCATCCCGTACATGCGGGCCATATACTGATCATCCCAAGCATGTCGCTCGGCTAGTGTGAGCACCGGCCCATGAGTAGTGTCAGGTGCCTTGGTTTTGGTGACATCCAAGGCGCGCCTGTCAATCTATGGGATGTAATTCAGGGCCTCCTCCTCGATATCGTGGCCCCTCAGGAACGTGGTAAGCAAACCACTGAACCCGTATCTGTGCCCCTGATGTAGTCAGGCTCTCTTCATGGTGGAGATGATCACCGCCCCAACATTTATTTCAAGCCCCTTCATTAGGGCATACACCAAGCAGACTCGGTCCCGGGTGACATCTGTCATGTGCACCCCCGGGATCAAGCATGAGCATACAATTTTAAGCCAGATCCTGGCTTCCCAGTTCATCTGCGAGTAGGGCAGTGTTTGATGGTAACCCCTCTCCTTGTGCCTACTCCACCTTACTGTCGAACGAGATCCACATAGAGTGCGTCTGATGTCCGCATAAGGTGGAGTAATGTTCAGCTGCCGAAGGACATGGGCGTCTGTGTCCCGCGCCCCCAAGATGGCATTCAGGTGATGGGGCTCAAAAGTGACATCCTGCCCTCTGATCTTGACAGTATGACTGCGGAGGGTCAGGTTCCAGTTGGCATATAACTCTCGAATGAGATGGAGATTGCACTCCCTGGGCTCTTCGAAGATGAAGTTCAGCCCAGCGGTGTCAATCCGGTGTACAATCCGCGGGAATTCCTGTGCCAGCGGCTCCCTTGATATATGCTCTTCCGAGAAGTATTTGGTTTCTTTGTGTTTTGCATACCATTTCTTCCCTTCGTCAGTCACCCATCGGGTTCCGTATTGTTGGTGTTGGCCTCTCGGAACTGTTGGTGCTGCTGGAACTACTGTTCCCAATCTTATTATTTTTCTACCGGCGCCCGATGTGGATGCGACCTTTCCCTTATCTTGTCTTCCTGACATTATTCCTGTACAATCGAACATACAATCCCAATGGTATTCAAGTCACAATTAGCTTCAACTAAGGTTGGGTTTAATTAGGTCACCCCACACTTAGTCTTTAGCCACAATCAAAACATTTTCGACAAGACATTCATGATTTTTATCATTCGTAACATTCAACCGGCTTAGTGCATTCTTATAAATCGATGGAACAATTACTATGTACTACTCAAACTTCGTACAATGAATAAAATTATCGCCAACGATTCACTTCCACCATCATAGCACTTAGCAAACTTTTTGTTCTCAACACCCTATGCAGTTCACCAATTTCATTCTCCCAAAACCCCTTGTCTACGTAGCATATTCAGCATTAATCACAACATAATTCAATTCACCCAACATGCACAACCCAATTTTGTTCAACATTTCAAACAATTTTAGTCTTCTTCATATTCAAATTCCAACCCTAGCTAACAATTTCGCAAAAATTCAATAACACATGCATTCATCGAGTTCATAAACTCACAACAATACTATGAACATCAATCAATCATAACTTAAATGAATTCAAGCTAAATTTTCACTTAGGGCAAGTTTCAATCACTACACTTGTTCAAGAATCGAAACTTCAAGCAAAAATGAGGTAAAGTTCAAGAACATACCTTTAATCCAATGAAATTGAAGAAAACTTGTGCCTAGGTCCGTGTCAAGTTGGGGGAGAAGGGAATTTGGGGTTTTGGTCGCGGAAGGAATGGAAAATAAGGAAGAAATGGCAGAAAATTGGGGTTTTAAAAGTGTTTTTCGCGCGGGTTACCCCGCGATCCGGTGTGACCCGACGCGAAAAGACACTCAACGTGTCACGGAGGGTAACGCAGAACCCCCCCCTCCATGACACGGAGCCATCGCGCCCCTGTTTTGGAATTTTTTTAAAAATCCGGAATAGGCTGCAACGTGTCATGGAGGGTAACGTGGAGCACTCTCTCCATGACTCGGAGCCAACGCGTAGGCTCACTGTAATGCCAATTTTTATTTATCTTACCTCGATTTTTTTTCTTCGCTTCTTTGCATTTTTGCCCTCCGTTCCACCTGAAAATCATTTCACTACAATAAATTAGTTAGAATTCATAGGTTTCAACGCAACACTAATAATTTTTTTTTCTATTATTTTTTTCTTTTTCTCTTTTTTTTTGTTGTTTTTATATTTTTTTTCAAATATTTCTACTCATCTATTACAATAATTTCACGGGTTGCCTCCCGTGCAGCGCCTGATTTACCGTCATGGCTCGACGTCATTCACGTTCAATCATCCTCTAGAATGATGGACGTTTTCACTCGAATAACTCCTCACCCCAATAATGCTTACACCACTGCCTATTTACCAAGAACGTGGAACTTCTATCTTCTTGCCACAACTCCACTGCCCCGTGCGGGGTCATTCTTACCACCTCAAACGGCCCTGACCATTTGGACCACAATTTTCCTGGAAAAAGCCTCAATCTTGAATTGAATAGCAATACTTTCAGCCCCGACTCAAAGATCTGATTCACCATATGCTTATCGTGCCACCTCTTTGTTTTCTCTTTATAGCACTTGGCACTTTCATAAACATGCCAAAGAAACTCATCAAGTTCGCTGAGTTGCATCAGCCTCTTCTTCCCAACTAGCTCTAGATCCATGTTCAATTTCCTCAAGGCCCAGAAAGCTCGGTGTTCTAACTTCACAGGCAGATGACACGCCTTTCCATAGACCAATCTTTACGGAGAAGTCCCAATTGGTGTCTTGTACGCAGTTCTATAAGCCCACAACGCATCGTCGAGTTTGCTTGACCAATCACTACGTTGTGCATTCACTGTCTTCTGTAGAATCTGCTTTACTTCTCTGTTCGACACCTCCACTTGCCCACTAGTTTGGGGATGATATGTTGTTGATACCTTATGGCGCACCCCATACTTAGCTAGCAAATTCTTGAAACTTGCATTACAAAATGAGCCCCTCCATCACTGATAATGGCTCGAGGTGTCCCGAACCTAGTGAAAATATGTTTTTTCATAAATTTTGTTACCACCTTGTTGTCATTCCTGGGGCAAGTTGTTGCTTCAACCCACTTTGATACATAATCAATGTCCACCAAGATGTAACGATTACCAAATGACGGTGGGAACGGGCCCATGAAATCTATACCCCATACGTCAAAGATCTCCACTTCTAATATCTGCTGCAGCGGCATTTCTTTCCTTCTACCAATTGTGCCTGTTCTTTGACATCTATCACACATTTTTACGTATTCCATAGAGTCTCTAAACAGTGTAGGCCTAAAGAAACCTGACTGTAGCACCTTGTGCGTTATCCGCTCGCCTCCATGGTGCCCTCCATACAATGAAGAGTGACAACTCCTCAAAACTTCTGCAATCTGGCTCTCCGGGATGCATCTTCTCATAACCTGATCCGTTCCCTACTTAAACAAGTACGGCTCATCCCAAATAAAATACCGGCAATCATGCCTCAATTTTTTTCTCTGCTGAGCCGTAGCCTCGGTGGATAGACTCCACTCACTAGCAAATTCACAATGTCTGCATACCAAGGGATTTCAGCTTCCCTTATTGCCAAGAGTTGCTCATCTGGGAACTCTTCTTTGATGTTGTCACCTTCCTTCACATGTGACCGGCTTTCCAATCGTGATAGGTGATCTACCACTTGATTCTCACTCCCTTTTCTGTCCCGAATCTCTATGTCAAACTCTTGTAACAACAAGATCCATCTGATCAACCTGGGCTTTGCATCCTTCTTGTTAAACAGATACTGAATCGCTGCATGATCGGTATACACCACTACTCTAGAACCCACCAAATAGGACCTGAATTTATCAAACGTGAACACCAATGCTAGCATCTCCTTTTCTGTGACCGTATAATTGACTTGGGCTACGTCCAGTATTTTGCTTACATAATGAATAGAATGAAAAATTCTATTTCTCTGCTACCCCAGTACAGCTCCTACCGCCACATCGCTTGCATCACACATTATCAAACGGTTGCTCCCAATCCGGGGAAATGAGGATAGGTGATTTTATCAACTTCTGTTTCAACTCCTCGAATGCTTTGACACAATCCTCATCAAACTCGAACCTCACCTCTTTTTCTAGCAACCTGCATATTGGTCTAGAAATTTTAGAGAAGTTCTTGATGAATCGTCTGTAGAACCCTGCATGTCCGAGAAAACTGCGAACACCCTTCACTGACACAGGTGGTGGTAGCTTTTCAATAACCTCGATCTTTGCACGATCAACTTCCAACCCCTTGCAAGACACTTTATGGCCAAGGACGATACCCTCCTTGACTAAGAAATGACATTTCTCCTAGTTGAGTACAAGGTTGGATTCTTCACAACGAGCTAGCACCCTGTCAAGATTCTGCAAACAAGTAGAAAATGAATTACCAAAAACAGAAAAATCATCCATAAATACCTCGATGAAATCTTCCACCATATCGTGGAAGATCGCTATCGTGCATCTCTGGAATGTGGCGGGTGCATTGCATAAACCAAATGGCATTCGCCTGAAAGCATATGTCCCATAAGGACATGTGAAAGTAGTCTTCTCCTGGTCCTCCGGTGCTATCGCTATCTGGTTATAGCCAGAATAGCCATCAAGGAAATAATAATATTCTTGACCACCCAATCTGTCCAATATTTGATCAATAAACGGGATAGGATAGTGATCTTTCCTTGTGGCCTCATTGAGCTTTCTGTAGTCCATGCAAATCCGCCAGCCTGTGACTCTGCGTGTAGGGATCAGCTCATTTTTCTCATTGGTGACCACGGTCATCCCTCCTTTCTTTGGAACAAACTGAACGGGGCTGACCCATTCGCTGTCTGAAATAGGATAGACCACACCTGCATCAAGCCATTTAATCACTTCCTTCCTAACCACATCCTTCATCATCGGATTCAACCTCCACTAATGTTGTACAGTTGGCTTTGCTCCTTCCTCCATGAAAATTCTGTATGTGCAAAAAGCTGGATTGATACCCCGAATGTCCGACATTTGCCAGCCCATTGCTTTCTTCCTCCTCTTGAGAACCACAATGCATCCTTTACCTGTGCCTCCGTCAATTCTGTGGAGATAATGACTGGCAAGGTGTCATCTTCCCCCAAAAAGACGTATTTCAGATGTGGAGGCAATGTCTTCAACTCTAGTTTTGGTGCTTCCTCAATAGATGGTTTTGGCAATGGTTCCAAGGACCTCATCAATGGCTGAAAGTCTTGCTTCCTAAGATACCATTTTGATTCATTCAACATTTGCACCATCTCATAAGTATCTCTATCTCCGAAATGATCGGAGCTCATCAATGCTCTCTCCAATGGATCTTGAGAATCAACAATCTGAAAAATTTCTTCTTGGTTTAGTACATTGATTGCTGAAAGCTCCTCATAGATCGTCGGAAGCTTCATGGCCTTATACACATCAAATACCTCCACTTTTTCATGCGCTCGCATGGTTAGCTGGCCTGCAGCTACATCAATCAAACCTCTCCTGGTTGCCAAGAAAGGACGTCCCAAAATAAATGGGACTTCCGCATCCGGCTCAAAATCTAAGATAATAAAATCTACCGGGAAGATGAGGGAGCCCACTTGCACCAGCACGTCCTCCACAATGCCATCTGGTCTGGCCAAAGAACAATCCGCTAACTGCAAGATCGCTGTAGTTGGTCTAGGACTGCCCATCCCCAACTTCTTGAACACCGAGGTCGGCATCAAGTTTATGCTTGCTCCCAAATCACATAGTTCGCGAGCTCGGATACTTCGCCCCTTTGTGATCTGAATTGTAAAGCTCCCAGGGTCCTTGAGCTTTGTTGGCAACCTGTTCTGAATCTGGGAAGTGCTCTCCTCAGTAAGCGCCACCATAGCATACTCCGCCAATCTGCTTTTGTTAGCTACGATATCCTTGATATACTTTGCATATTTAGGCACTCCCTGCAAAATATCAACCAAAGGTAAATTAATGTGTACCTATTTAAGCACCTCCGTGAACTTTTTAAAACAAGCTTCCTCCTTGTGTTTCTTTAATCTTTGAGGGAACGGGGGTGGTGGTATTTCTGCTTCAGCTGCCTTCTCCTTCTCCCTCTCATCATCATGTTCCCTATCTTTTTCCACTGCTCCTGATTGCTGAGGTGATCTTTCTGGTTCCACCTCCTTGAGTTGTAAACCACTCCTTGTGGTCACTGCATTGACCTGCTTGGGATTCGGGTCAGTGTCACTCGGTAGTCCTCCTCTGGGCTGGTGTTTTGAGCTCCAGCTAGTTGTCCAAACTGGTACTCCAACGCCTTTGTAGCTAACTGATTGTTTTTTAAGTCTGCCGCTAATTTCACATAATCAGCCTGCATTTTGAGCTTGGTTAGCTATCATTGTTTTGAACATTTCCTCAATGATGTTAGTTGGTGGAGGAGGTGCATTGTTTCCTCTGTACTGAGACTGATAATTCTGCTGCCCCCCTTGATTTCTCTGCATACCGTGATTCGAACTCTGCCCTTAATGGTTGTTACTACCCTAAGAGAAATTCGAGTGATTCCTCCAATTTGAGTTGTAATTATTGCCATACTGCTGCTGGTGATTATTTCTCTGGATGTTCCCAACAAAGTTGACTGAATTTGGATTTGCACCACAACACTCAGCTGAGTGTTCATTACCACCGCATACTTCACACCAAACCTGCTGCACTACATTAACTGGGGCTTGTGGTTGATTCAAGCTCATACTGCTGAAGTGGGTGTTGAGTTGATTTTGCAATGCAGCTATCTGTGCAGCGATAGCTGTAAAACCATCCACTTCAAAGACTCCTGCTGCTTTCCTTGTTCCTCCTCTTGAAGAGTCTGCATTACACTCTGGATTTCCCTATGAAATACGATTTAACAAAGTATACAGCTCCTCATAAGTCTTTTCTAATGCTTGTCCCCCAGCTGCTGAGTCTAGCAAAATTTTTGTGTGGGGTTCCAAATCCTCTATGAAAGTGTGCACCAGCACATCATTGGACTGGTGATGGTGAGGACAATCCCTTAGCAATGATTTGAACCTTTTCCAAGCTTGATACAGATTCTCCCCCTCTCTTTGTTTAAAACTTAGAATCTGACTTCTAACTCTTGCTGTTTTCCCGGATGGAAAGAATCTTGTCCCCCAGCTGCTGAGTCTAGCAAAATTTTTGTGTGGGGTTCCAAACCCTCTATGAAGTATGCACTAGCACATCATTGGACTGGTGATGGTGAGGACAATCCCTTAGCAATGATTTGAACCTTTTCCAAGCTTGATACAGATTCTCCCCCTCTCTTTGTTTAAAACTTAGAATCTGACTTCTAACTCTTGTTGTTTTCCCGGATGGAAAGAATCTTATCAAAAACTTTCTTGCAAGATCATCCCAACTGGTGATAAAGTTAGGTGGTTCAGCTTTCAACCACCTCTTTGCTTCCCCCAATAATGAGAATGGGAATAATGTAAGCCTCACATAGTCGGATGATACTCCAGCGGGAATGTAAGTGTCACTTATCTCCAAAAAGTTTTGGAGATGTTGTTGTGGATCTTCATGAGGGAGACCTGTGAATTGCCTGCTGGTGTGCAACAATTGCACCATGTTCTGTTTAAGCTCAAACCTCCCTCCTGGCTCTGGTCTGCAAATACTTGATGTAACATTGTTAGCATGTGGGATTGCCACTTCGCGAACCGGCCTAGCTGTCATTTCCTCGGGCACTAACACTGCCCTCACAAGTGGTGGATTCTGTTGTTGCTCCAGAATTGCCTGTCTGAGCAACTGTAGCTTTTTCTCTAGAGTTTCCCTTCTTTGACGATGAAATTGTCTTTCTGACTCTATGTATGAATCCACCAACTCCTTGTCTCTTGCCAGTGTTCAGAAGAATTCAATATCTGCAAGAGAAAGGCTAAGATCAAGTTGTCAGCACTTAAATAGAATTTATAAACTAACACTAAGAAAATAATTTTACCAATTACCAGTCCCCGGCAACGGCGCCAAAAACTTGTTTGGACTTCTGTGGTAACTACACGCAAGTCACGTGATCGAACAAGTAGTAAAGTGGCTTAAGTAAAGCCAAGTATCGATCCCACAGGGACTAAGCTATGGTAATAATTAACTTAAATGTTAATGAACTATATCTTTAAGAATGCAGACAACCAAACAACTAATATTTTGAGAATTTCAATTACTAATTTATAAGAATCTAAGGCAAAATTATAAAGTGAGTCTGAACAATAGTAATGAGCAAGCTGAGGTTAAAACGAACATGCAGGGAATTAATTTATCAATACAATTCAGTTAATCTTTCCTTCGGTTGCTAGTCGGGAATTATTGCCTATGGATTGGAACTTTCGACTCCTATCGAACTTAAGAATCATGAGTCTTAATCTACATTTCTGTGATAAAAGAATTTCATGTTCTAACCATACATTCCCAATTCCTTAATTGACTAATAAGACTTTCAGATATATTTCTATTCTGAATGTAAATCAATTCCCAATTTTCCAAACTAAGAAGAGATCATATCCTACCAATTCACATCTTTCCAATTTCTTTCCTTTTCAAAATCAAAATTGGATTTTTTAGATATACATTAACATTGGCCAAATATTAATGGAGTAAGAACAAGAATTGATAGAACAGCCATTGGAGAAAAGATGAAAACTGAAATGATTAGCAATTACATTCCACTACAATTGTTCTTAACCTCAGCAAGAAGTGAATTTAGCCACTCATTTGTGGATTAAACATCATCAAATAAGTGTAATTCATACAAAAAATTGAGATAAAAGAGAAAGAGATAGAGAAGAACCCTAGAATTTTCATCCTCTCAACTGCCTGTAACCCACGTTCTAGCTCAATCCAGTCAGAATGTTTAAAATAAAACCTAAATGTGCTATTTATACTATTGAGAATTTTTTCCGGAATAACAAGCAACGTGGCACGGAGTGTATCGTGGAGCACTCCCTCCGTGCCACAGAGGTATCGCGGACCTTCACTGGAAGTCGGCCCCCCAGGCAATTTAACCTCAACGTGCCACGGCCTGCATCGCTGAGCCTGGCCAACGTGACACGATGCTATCACGTACCTTCACTGGAAATTGCCAAATTTATTTCCTCTGAGGCAGAGTACCTCCGCGATGGCAACGTGACACGGCTCCATCGCGGAGCCCTTGTTTTTGCTAATCTTCCATGTCCTTTTTCACTCCTTGTTTCCAAGTCCATTCTCGATTTTACCAACATATATCTTAGCTTCCCAAAATTTCATTTTACCTGCAAAACAACACTAATCATGTTGGTTAGTATAAATTCACATTTAACTACAAATCACATGAGAATGTACACAATAATGATATACAAACGAGTCGAAATGAAGCATTTGAGTATCACTTGGGCATGAAATTCTGCCCAAGATCAACTACCACTAGCATTACATTGTCACCACCACCGCCACTTCTACCACCACTATAACTCACTACCACTACTACGACTAATCCCTACTATTAACCATCTTCACCATAGAAAATAGCATTGCTACCAACTACTACCAATACATCGTCAATCACCATATATTCTTCAGCCATCATTGTCAACACGGTTAACTACTTACATCAATCAACTTCACCATCACAACCACCACTACCAACCGTCACCTACACGTCAGTGACTACAACACCTACAACCCTCATCATCATAACTATCACCACCACCAATACTTAATTATCACCACCCTAATTACTAGCCATTAATACAAATCATTATCATAACCACCACTACAAACCATCTCTACCATAAGTAGCAAACATAAATATTTTATTTTTTTATCAGATAAAAAATTTATTTTATTAAATTAATATTTTTTAAATATTTAATTGCTTTTTTATTTGAATTGTATATTTAATATATTTACAAATAAATAAAGTATGCACATTCAGATGTTTAAAAACAAACAGTCTTAATTATTTAGTGTTCAGATCTAGAGACAGCATCTTAATCATTCTGATGTGCATTTAGATTTAGACATCTTAATCTTAAAGAAAAGAAATGAGGCCTAAATGTGAGATTTTTGATCCAGTGATCCAAACGTCTGATGGTACAAAACTAGTCAGCCACCAATGAGTATTTGTGCAAAAAAAAAGACATAAGAAAAGACATATCTTATTGCACAGAATTTATCAAAGGCCTAATACCAATTATGAAGAAACATATTTACCCATTATGAATGCCATAACATTTCAATATCTCATCAGTTTGGGCGTACATAAAAATCTTGAAACACATCTAATGGATGTGGTTACAACTTATCACTATGGTTCACTTGATAATGAAATTTATATGAAAATATCATAAGGATTTAAAATTTCGTAAGCATACAGCTCAAAGTCTCGAGTAATATACGCAATCATATTACGAAGATCGTTATACCATCTAAAACAATCAGAGCATATGTGATGTTATTCCCTTCGGTGAGTACTTGATAAATGAAGATTATATAAATGATGCTATTTATTCATGCATTTTAATTAAAACAAATAAAATCAAAATTCATTATAGTTTATTGTTTATGTTGATGACATAAATCTTATTGGAACTTTAGAAGAGCTCCAAAAGGCGATTGAATATCTAAAAGAAATTGAGATGAAAGATCTGAAAAAGACAAACTTTGTCTTGCTTTGCAAAGTGAACCTTAACAGAAGGAATCTTTATCCATGAATCTGATAAACTTGCAATTGAATAAGCATGAATCAAGCAGACAACTTGCAAAAGTAGCTTACACGGTAGCTTCCACTCTTCAACAAATATGAAGTCAATTTAGTTCATTTATACATTAATTTTAAAATTAAATAATATATTCATCTATGGTGCATTTACTTTATAATTTTTTATTTTATAGCAAACCCTAATTAATCTAGCATTTTATTTTATTAGAAAGAAACATCCATTTCTCTTGTTCCAACTGAAAGTGATCGTTGAACTAAAGAAAATGAGAAGATTGATCCATTTATTTCTAAATCATGAAGAATAGTTTTGTTGTTCCCAATTTTTGGTAGAAAATTTCCAAAGAACTGGCTAATTAAATTAAGGAGAATGAACAATTTCACATTTTTCACAAAGAAGTCTCTGGTACTGAACCATGGTCATCAAGAATACAACCACCCCGGCAAATGCAAGTGCATGTGCATCGGTCCAACCAAAAAGCTAAAGAAACCATTAATATCACATGTAGACAACCATGTTGCCAAAGATTTACATATTTTGTTTTCTCTTATTTTAGATCCTTCATTTGATGTCATATCTTGGCTCTTTTTCAAAATGCCCAAATCTGGATTTAAAATTAGGACTAAAAATGTTATTTTCCCAAAAATAAATAAGAATAACTGAATCAAATTATCCTTTTCATTAATATTTTTTAAGAGATGGATAAAAGACAAACATAGTAAGTCAAATTAATCGGAGTGATTTGATCACTATATATTGGTAGTGATAGTGCATGAAAAACAAAAATTAGAAAAAGCTGTTAAAATGCTTCTCTCTTAACTCGAACATGATAAAATAAAGTTAATCACACAACAGTTGCTAGCATCAAACCAATTTAGATGCTAATACCAACCAATTACTGATGCAATAAATGTCTTCACTTCGATTCATGATAAATATATACTAATGTTTGTTTAAATTTGCATGCTCGTTCACCCAATAACGATTCTTAGGGCATGTTTCATCATGAAATATGAAATTTTACGAGATGAAGTTGAAGTTCTATTTAAATATATAATTTGAAATTCTTAGCTTATATTTTTTTCTCATGAACATAAAAACTCATAAGTTGTAAAAATTATTCAAATTTTCCTAATTCTTATACAATCTTGTCAAATAAGTAAAAACTATAATACACTATCACAAAATCATTTTAAAAAATATAATATTTATTGTATCAAACTTTAGTTCAATAAAAAGTAAAATTGAACATGAATTATAGTTATTACTCTTTAATATAATCTTCCTACATAAACGATATAAATTATTGGCAAAAGTTGGTAAGAGTAAATGAGTAAATACCAACAACATATTTTGTTTACCTCTGAATTAAATGATTGGTAAATATGATTTATATATATAAAACAGTGAATTTTTTTCTCTTACAAAATATAAACTTGTGGATTACATTTTGTATTTCAATAAACCCATCTCATGATTTGCCATTTTAAATCAAGATATTTTGAGAATTCTAAATGTCATCTGATTTTATTTTATAATTTCAAATCACAAGAGAGAAGCAACAGTTCCAAACGTGGACTTAATGAAATTACTTACCTATATATTACTGACGAAAAAGCGTGTTCCTAATGAAGGACAATAACTTTCTTTACAAGTAGTCTTATATCTCTTGTTACAGCCAACACAACACATTTGACAAGTACGCTTTTATGTTGGAGCCAACACATGATTTTGTTTGTCTCTAATTAATATTTAATACTCGACATCATCAGAAAACATCATTTCTAGGCTTTATAATTCACTGACTACCACGGAATTAGGAAAATTGAAATAAGAATTGTGCATCCCTGCTAGAGAAATTTGTATCCTCCCAAAGCTCAGTTGGCAGAAGTCACGGAGGAAATTCAGGTTGAAGCAGAGATTAATAAAATAGCAATTTCGAGGAAGCACCAAAGAACTGGATTGATGTTGTTCATTCGACAGCAAGCTTCCATAAAAATTCTCCTTCATGTAGTAGTGTAAAGTCATGGGCAGATCAGGTCCAGAAAGAAATCAAAGGCTCCCAAGTGTCAGTTGCTGAGCTTAAATTAGATTATGTTGCTCCGGCAGTATACGGGGAAACCTTTATTACTGCAATTGAACTAGAAGACATTGAATCTGAGATAGAATTACTTGGAAAACAGTTATTGCATGTTTGTTACGTTTTGATGTGGTGTATGGTTACATATAGAGGATATGGGCCACATTTGGGATTAACAAAGAATGGCTAATAATGCACAACCAGATCTAGGAAGCACAAAACAGATCATCACTTAAAAGAAGCAGAATCTCAAATAAGGCACAAGTACAAATATTCAGTAAGAATTCTCACCAAGTCTTGCACAAGAATAACACTAGTAGCTGGTTTATGCATGTTATGTCTATGGTTTATGCATATAATACAAGGGAAGGAAGCAAAGAACTATGGGAAGCCCTGGTTCATCAGAGTAGAGGGTGTTCAACAACATGAATAATCCTTGGAGATTTTAATTTTGTTTTGAGAATGTAGAATAGGTTGGGTGGTAACCCAATACCTTGGTCTGAGGTGTCTGACTTTCAAGATTGCATCGACACATGTGATTTTATTGAACCTCCACATCAGGGACAAAAATACACTTGAAATGACAACAACAGTGAGCATAGGATGTAGTCAAAAATAAACTGAACTTTCATCAACTCTGCTTAGCTTAATAGGATGTCTTCATGCCATGTTGTTAACCTCCCTGAAGGTATTAATTATCATTGTCCCATAACCAGAAGGAAAAAAGGCATTTAAGTTTTTCAATGTTTGAACTCAGCATCCTTTTTTCTTGGATATATGAAGCAAATCTCACTAGTTGTAATTGTGGCAGATTGTCAGAAAGATGAAGCTGTTAAAAAAAAAAAAAGATCTAAAAGCTCTTCACTCCTATTATTTTAGTAATAGTGTTACTGAATGAAATGATGATAGAGAAGCACTCTCCAGAGTCCAGAAAGCTTTGCAGAATGATCCAATAAATTTGGAGTTTGAACAGGATGAGAGAAGAAAGCCACAGCTATAATTCAGACAAACATCTTACTTGGCAGACATGTTTCTTCAACAAACAGTTAAGTCAACACCGATTCGGCTATAAAATATATAAGGTTATAGCAGACAATCACTCAACTTAAGGATGACAAAGGAAATTGGCAATCAGATCCTTAGGATATTACAGCTCTTTTGTTAATTATAATAAGGATTTACTTGATAGAAAGGCTGATGGGAGAGTAGCAGCTATCAATAACTTGATTAGGAATGGACCCTTGTTTTTCCCTGAGCATCAGATACAGATAAGGAGGTGAAAGTAGTACTTTCTCGGATTGACAGTAATAAGAGCCCTAGATCAGATGGTTATGGTAGCGATTTTTATTTTTATTTTTTAAAAAAAGGAAGAAAAAAAAAAACACTTGGGAGATTATTGGAGAAGATACAGTTGCAGAAGTACTGGAATTTTGCTCTAATGGGAAGCTACTCAAGCAGTTGAATGCTACAAACATTGCCTTGACTCAGAAACTCAGCAGCTCAGAATTTACTAGCCAATTCAGACTCATCTCTTATTGCAATATATGCTTTATTAGTGTATATTTAAGATCATTTGTTAGAGACTAAAAAGGTGCTATAAATACTATTGTAGCAGATACTTATATGCACCATGTTCTCATATTTCATGACATTCTCTGCAGGCATTACAATACGCAGACTACACCTTAATATTTAATGAAAATAGATCTAAGAAAAGTATATGATATGGTTAGTTAGGAGTTTGTGGAAGAATATCTTAAAGAGGATGTGAATATCCTAGCAACTTCATCTAGTTCATCATGACTTGTGTAACTTCTCCTGTGTTTACAATTAAAATCAATGGAGAAGGGCGTGATATTTTTGCTGGGAAAAGAGGTCTTAGATAAGGTGATCATATGTCTCCTTTATTGTTTGTGCTTGTCATGAAATACTTTTCCACAACTTTAAAGTGTATGAGAGACGCTACTTGATTTCCAGTACTAATATTATATGAGATTTATTTCTAGAGAAATGGAGGCATTAACTTACTTTAGTAATGTCACTTGTCCGATTTGCTTTTTGGCAGGTATAGATGATCACACTAACGAGCAACTATCCATGAAAACTGAATTTTTCCTAGGTACCTACCTTTCCAATAAGGTACTTGGGATTGCCATTTGCCACATACCTCGGTGTAAGATGGAACGTCAACAGCTTATAGACCAGATTACAGCTAGAATTACAAGTGCAAGTACCTACTCTAGACAGTTATATTATGCAGAGAAACTACAAATCATTAACGTTGTCCTCTTTTCTATACCTAGTTTCTGAAAAGGTGATTCACGAGGAATTAAACGCTCTTTAGGTGTACTTGTTTTTTTGTTAATGGTAATTTATATTGATTACTAAAAAAAGATAATACCTATAAAACATTAATATTATTCACATGTCGCACAGAGAGTTGAGTTTACGTTTTACGCCATTAGTTGAAACGCTTATTACAAGCATCTGACTTTGGTCCATTTTTAAGAGTAAACACAAGAAAGCTTCAAACTTCAAAAATAGATCATCCAATTAGAGTGCCCTCAGCTGGACCCGGTGGGCCAGGAAGTGTAACGGGAATATCCGGTGGATTAGGTCCCAATGGGCCTGGTACTGGGCCTGGACGAGGATCTCTTTCCCAACGTGGTCTGCCAACACTATCTTCCAGTACCCAACAGCAGCATAGGAAGTAGAAGCTGCCACAATTTTGGAAAAAAAAAAAAAAGATTTGACTATTAGTTGCCATCAGTGTCTTGTGAATTAATAATAAACCATGTATAATGTCTTATATGTTCCAAATGACACCATCATCATCCAGCTCTTTTCTTATGAATTATTATAAAGTAAATGATTTAAAGGCGGGCCCTTTGGGTTGATTAAAAGAAACAGACTTTTATCGTCTTCTGAAAATAATTGATCATTGAATAATACATCTAAATGAATGATAAATAGAAGACATCTCCAGGTGGAGGTTTGTATCTGTCACTTCGATTCTACCTTCATTCCTCTCCCATTCTAGGGAGTTCTTTTTCCTTTCTCTCTAACAGAAGTTCGATTTATATGAAGAAAAATTTACTGAAGTTATAATAAATAGTGAATTTAAATCCATAATTTTATAAATATAATGGGTTCAATCAATCTTAAAAATTTCAAGTCATAAAATTTAAATGTTGAACGCGTGTTTGATGGAATGAAAGAATTTAGTAATAAGAAGAAGTTGGTAGGTAGATAAGACTAGGTAGGAGCACAAACCAAGAGGAGAGGGCAATACACAGGTTGGAAAAGTAGCGACGAAGAAAACCAAAACCAGGGCCGCTGTGATATTGATAGGGTCGATGAGTTGTGTGAGTCCACTCAGGTCCAGACATGCTCGGAACATTTGGTGGTGCTGGTGCATACATCTCAAATTACTTCCACTATTTTTCTGACTTTTGAAATTAGACAAAAAAAAAAAAAAAAAAGATGAAACGAACCCAACTATTCACAAGAATAAATATTATTGAGATGGAGTTTCTAAGGTTTCATATCAATAGTGTTTTGTTCTGTTATGAATGGTGACGCAAAAAGGAGTGAGATTTTATCCAAGAGACAAAGCGGTGGCTACTTGGTGCATGCATATTGTTGTTCCAAGTGTACTGCTTTAATGGATGTACACGTAGACATAGTTATATCATCGCCTTCCAATTCAAAATATATACTCACACGCCTCTCTAAATTAGCAGTTGTTGGACAAGAGTGGGTAAAATATACGAGTAAATGAGCCCAATCATGTTATTTACTTCTCACGTCGAAGTTATGTGTCTTAATTTAAATAATTAAATCCGCACAGAATTTAATAAATTAAAGAAAATAGCTGGTCTAACTATGATTCCCTTAGACCGACCGCCTCATAAAGACGGGGGTTTGGCAATATGGGAATGTAGCTTCTTTTTTTTTTTAATTGGGCCAGGTCTTTTTTATTCAAAAACAAAACTCAGCCATCAGTCCAATACAATGACCCGGTCCACAAAAGATCAGGTAAAAATATGTTGTTCATCTAGTTTACGGACCAGATATTCTAGATCCCTCCATCCCGACAAGCCCTCCTGAAACTAGGGTTTTCTAAATGGCGTCGATTTTCAATGTCGAGCTCTTCTTCCTTCTTTTGTGGGTAATAAACCGTCCTCCTGTTCGCATGGAAGCACTGCAGCACAAAGAGGTAGGTCCATTTTCTTCTTCCTAGCATTCCTTTCTTACCTAACTCCATATCTTCGCAGGTATGTTTCAGGTAAGAAGATCGATTGATGATGCCATTCAAAGAGTCTAGTAGTTTTAATGAAACTGAAGCAGTGCCGGGGAAAATCGCGTCGCTCCAGCTCTCCATCAGATTTCTTGCTTCACTAGTTCCTTTAAATGGTTTCTGATTTTGTGCCTTACTTTTGCTGGAATCCTTTTTGTAAGTTGTCATAGTATAACTAGGTAGTTTTTATCGCAGCTCTTGTAAATATGATACTGCTCTGATTCGTAGTCACCAATGTTGTTAATCTGCCTTGTTCTAACTCTTAAGTATGGAATACCTGCCTTCTCTGTATTTAGAATTTGTTTGCATTTTCTTGGTAGCTGCATAAAACTATTGCACTTGTGTCTGCCATTCTGATTGAGTGCATGATTCGCCAGTGCATCTGCAAGATGATTTGCCTCCCTGAAAATATGCTTAATCTCCATTCTGATTTGCCCCATCTTGCTTTGGATATCCTCCATTAGAACTACAATTTCCCACGGAATTTTCCACTCAAGCTTTTAGAAATTTTTTAAGATTGAGAGAATTAGTCTCAAACACAATGTTCTTTCCTAATTGTAAGCAAAAAGTTATAGCATGCCACAAAGCTTTAACCTCTGCTTGCATGTTAGTAGTGACTCCAATACTCTGTGCTTCAGCATACACCAGATCTCCTTTTTCATCTCTAACACAAAAAGCATAGGCACTTTCCCCTGGATTACCCCTGCATGCCCCATCTGTATTACATTTAAGCCATTGATTCTCTGGGAAATCCCATCTAATAACCTTGTAATACAAATTTGGTTTGTATGCATGAAGGTGATTAACTATCCCTTCCCACTATGATGGAATGTTAATCCATGGATATCTATATCTAATAAACTGATAAACAGTTTTTTGACATAGCATAGATATCCTATGGTAACTTACTTCTTTTTCATGTCTTCTAGCATTTCTCCTTTTCCATAACTCTCATATTATAATAATAGGGATACCTTTGTAAACCTCCTTCAATTTTGTTGGAACTGGACAATTCCACCATTAGTGATGAGTTGTTGTCTAGAGAGTCCCTCAATATGTACACCTGCAAGAATAGCAAACTTCTCCCATAACTTAAAAGCTATAGGAGATGTTAGAAAAAGATGGTTCATAGTCTCCTGCTGATATGTGTTACAGCAATAGCATCTGGACACAATGTGGATCTTCATTCTTTTCAAATTATCATCAGTGGCTACCCTCCTCTTCCATACCCTCCACATAAAGAAACACAATTTGAATGGTATACCCTTCACCCAGATGTTTGATAACCAATCAAGTTCCTCCTTTTTCTTCCTTAGAAGCTGAAAGGCTGACTGAACTGAGAAAACACCCTTAGTGCTACCCATCCACCAAGCTCTATCCATAGCATCATTCAGAGCTGGTGAGATGTTTTCCACTATATGGTTTGTCATTTCCTCTGAGATTTTCTCCATCAATTTCTCCCTATTCAATCTCCCATTACTGATAAAGTCTCTTATCTCTAGCTCCTCATCCTCCCAAGAGTCTTCAGTAAAACAAAGTGCTCCTTTTTGAGTCCAATTATCAAACCAGAAGCTGGCAGTCCCTGCTTTAATCTACCACCATATGTCTTGATCAATTTCTTCTCTAATTTCCAGTAATTTCCTCCATATGTGTGAAGCCCCTTTACCAGATGCCCTAACAGGATGGAATTTTTTACAATACTTATTCTACATGTAAGTTCCCCATAAGAAATTTATAGATACCCTGAAATTCCACCACAGTTTCCCAAACAAAGCATTAGAAATATCATGTAGAGATCTGAAACCAACCCCACCTTCCTCTCTTGGATAGCATATATCCTCCCATGCTATCCAATGTTTCCCTCTTGATCACCAGATTTTCCCTAGAAGAAATTTGCAAACACTTTATGAATTTGATCAATAATTCCTTTAGGAGGACTCATAGCTGATAAAAGATAGACTGGCATTGACTATAGAACATGTGAAATCAAGATAAATTTTCCCCCATAGGATAAAATTTTATTTTGCCACATCATAATTCTCCTAGCAATCTTCCTCACCAGATCTTCAAAATAGGACTTCTTTTTCCTTCCATAAAAAATAGGGCATCCAAGTAAGTAAAAGGAAAACTCCCTTGATTGATTTCTGCCCATCTCTTCAAATTGTTTCCAACACTTCTAGGTGTCTTCTCATGAACATAGAAAAAACTTTTGTCCTTGTTGATCATTTGTCCTGAGACCTTCTCATACTCTGCCAACACATTCACCATACTTTTGACAGATCTCTTTTCCCCAAAGCTAAACAGGATAGTATCATCAGCATATGATAGATGATTAATAGCAAGACTCCAATTTGACAACCCATATCCTCTAAAATTCTCCTCATTATGCAGTTTATTGAGGCCCCTTGATAAAACTTCTGCAGCTATAATGAACAACATAGGTGACAGAGGATCCCCTTATTTCAAACCTCTTGTTGATCTAAAAAAATCATGACTATGACCATTGATCAAAACTGAATACCCATTGTTAGAAACCAATCTCCAAACCATATCTGTGATTATTTCAGAGAAACCAAATCTCCTCAAAACTTTTGTTAAGAATATCCAGGCAACTCTATCATAAGCTTTAGCCATGTCCAGCTTCACAACCACATTATGCCATTTCTTTCTCCTATTAATATCTCTAATAATTTTCTGTGCCAGAAGAACATTCTCAGTAACGCTTCTCCCTTTGACAAAACCAATCTGATTTAGAGAAATGATATGAGGCAGGTAGATTGTCATTCTGTCATGCAACATTTTAGACAAGATCTTATTGGCAAAAGTACTCAGGCTTATAGGCCTAAGATCCCCAAAACCACTTACTCTCTCTTTCTTAGGGATCAGAACAAGGTTAGTGTAAGTAATAAACCTTGAAATATCATAACCACAGAAAAATGCAGCAACCATTCTTGTTATGCCTTCCCCAATAATATCCCAACACTCCTAAAAGAAAAATCCAGAAAAACCATCAGGACCACAAGCACTCTCCCCATTTAGCTCAAAAAGTATCCTCTTTACTTCATCCATTGAGGGTAATCTAGTTATCTCCTCATTTTGATCTTGTGATATTAAAACAAGTAAGTTATCAATCATCTCAAAATAATTAGCACTACCTTCATCCCTGAATTGATTAGCAAAGAATTCTACAGCTGCAACTCCTATTTCAGTAGAGGAGCTTAGTGTAACCCCATCTGACTTCTTAATTTGATTTATTTAGAGCTTTCTTCTTTTCCCTTTAACATAAGAGTGGAAGAATCTGGTGTTCTTCTCTCCTTCTGAGAACCATTTCATGCCAGTTTTTTGCTTCCAGAATTCCTCCTCCAAGTGCCTGTGTCTTTTCAGAACAGCTTCTGCTTTATTCAATTCCATCCTATTCTCCTATGTTGGATATAGTTCCAGTTGTGTCTCCTTAACTTTTATGACATCCTCCAGGGTAGCAGTCTGGTGAAAGATATTGCCATAAGTTTTCTTGCTCCATTCTACTAATGCCCTTTTAACCTTCTTCATTTTATGTTGAAATTCCATGAAAGGATTACGCATAAAATCAGCTTTCCAATTCTCCTTTACCACCTCCTTGAACTGCTTATGTTTCACCCAAAAATTCAGGAATTTAAAAGGTCTACTACTGATTGATTCCTGTGTGTTACAAATAACATGTAGAGGCGCATGATCAGATTCCTGTCTAATACAATGCTGCACCTCACTCGATGGGAGAATATTCATAAACTCCTAGTTCACCACAACTCTGTCCAGCCTTTTGAAAATATAATTCTCATCTAGTCTTCCATTCCACCAAGTGAAAGTACTGCCAGTATACTTCAATTCAACCAGATTACAATTATTGAGAAACTACATCATATCCGTTGCCTCATTTTGTGAGAAAGGCAATCCACCTTGTTTTTCCTCCTCATTCAAAGAGACATTAAAGTCTCCCCTAACTATCCAAGGCTCATGTATGCCCTCAGCCAACTCTTCTAAGCTCTCCCATAACTCTAATCTTTCCAGAGTATTATATCTAGCATAAACAGAGGTTATTTTGAAGGTAATGTCATTTCTTTTGAAGGAGATAGATATCTGCTGGATTGTGTCAATCACTTCTTGTGCTTCCCATTCCTGTTTCCAAAACATCCATATCTTTGAAGAAACATTTGCAAGAGCATGCTGAAATCCCAATCTTCTCTTGTAAATATCCACTTCTTCTGGCCTTTTAAAAGGCTCCATCAAGGCAATAAAAGAGTAATGATGTCTTTTGTTAAGATTTATTAACCTCTCAAAAGCATTCTGAGTGTTAACAGATCTAATATTCCAAAATAGTAATTTGTCAATCATTGATCACTGATGGATTGTCTATCCTTACTACTCTTTGTTTGAACCTATAATGGTATGGCTGACTGCCCAACCCTACCTTTTTTGGCTCCAGCTTTTAAATCCTTCATTTTTCTGGGTGATAGACCCCCTTTCTGGATAATACTTTGAATGTTTGCTTGAATGTCTCTATCCTCACTTTGTTCTTGGCTTTTCTCCTTTTGCGTTGTTGGTATCTGACTAGAGTTTCCTCCCATTGTATCCATTGATTTCAATTACCTGATTGTTTTCATTGCTTTTGGAATCCTCCACTTCTGTTTCAGCTACCTGTTCCTTATCTTCTGACCTTGTCCCTTCTGGATTTCAAACAACTAAAGTTATCTCATTTGCTGAAACAGAGCTTTTTGAACTCTTATGAGTTGTAATGGATTCCTCTGAGGTTGTACCTGTTGTGGTCTGATTCCCTTTATTTGGACTAGGCATTTGACTCCTGGCTTCCTCCTTTTTTGTCTTGCCTGCCTATTCCTTCCCAATTGTTTTTGAATTTTCTTCCTGCTCTTCCACATGTTCTTGTAAGACTTCATATTTATTATTATGTGTGACCTCTTTATGAGCATGTTTTTGGCTCCATTTCTGCTCCTTCCTCCACTCCTTTTGCTGCCTTCCCCTTCCATTCCTCCTATTGTTTTGCATTTGGAATCCATCATTTGTTGGTTATGTTCCTTTTCCTTCTTCCTCCAGATGTTTTGCTTGTTCCATAATATTTTTTGCCTGATTTCCTTTCCCTTCCTGATGTACCTCCTCCCTCCTTTTCAGATGTAGATTAGGGTGTAAGAAAAAGTACTCCTTTTCATTATGTCCCTGAATCTTATAATTTGTGCAGTACTTAGAAACATGATCATATTTGATTATAATCCACTTTTCAACTGCTTCTTCTGATGATTTCCTCATCCCAATGTTTATTCGCTTTGGAAACTCTCCCAAAAAATCTACTTCTACCTTGACCCTAGCACAGCTAGGTCCGGTTTGATTCCTTGTTGCCATATCAACCTGTAGGGTTTTTCCAACGGCAGCAACTAAGGAGAAAACAGCTTCCTTCATGAAAAAATTCGGAGGAAGGGATGGGAATGAAATCCAAGCAATTGCAGTTGTCGTTTCCTCCTCCGGATCGAACAAAGGATCCCACTTTAAAGTTCTCATGGGATAAGTCCATTGTCTAAACGATAGGTAAAAAGCAGGCTTTGATAATAGATTGACATAATCTTCCATGGTCGAGGCTCTAATTAGAACATGTCTATTGCTCAAGAGTCCAATATTATATTCACTTTTCAAGTCACATTGCTAAGGAATTAGTTTTCTCAACTCATGTATATCCGGCCAACCATGAGAAAATTTTTCTATCACGGCATATTGCAAATTTTCCTTAACAATCATTTGATTCACTTCCTCCTAGATCACTCTTGGTTCACCATGAAGATAAGTGACTGGCTTAATCAGCACAGGCTTTGTGATGGCAGGGGTAGGATGGAGCTTTGATGCATAATCTAAAAGTGGTTTAGGCACAATATAGGGTTGGTCAACCTCCGGGGGAGGTTGCCCTGGTGAACTAGTGGACATAGCCACCGGAAAAGGGTAGAAATCTGGATATCGGCGGCAGGGTGCGAAAAGTAGTCACTCTAGGGTTTCTTTGTTTATTTTATTGTTCGGACTGTAGCTTAGCCATGTGGATTCTGGAAATATTGGCAAGAGGGAAAAAAGTAATTCCTTATTGTCTCAACATAGACCTAAATGAAATTAAATTCTCTATAAGATGCAGACTACTATGGAATCAAAACCCAGTTTGAATAAGAATACACCATGCTAATGTGCGTTGAATGATTCCCATCCAAGGATCAAGCGCCAATGAACACATTTAATTATTCGTGACTAGAGGTTGTGGGTGGCCATTCACAGTGACTGAATCCCCTTTTGGTTAACCATTTGATATTCGATATTTATTGCCTGGGTCACACCACGTAAGATTCATTAGAAGAATTGCAGTCCCACCAAGAATTTATTCATATCAAGGCTCTTCGATTATGTACGTTGTGATGTCCGTCCACATTCACCCTTCCATAAGTTCCACACAACCACGCCTTTCACTAACCAATTCAACAACATTTGCCACCATCTACTCTTTTCCTCTTTCCATTCTCGAATTATGAGTTGGATCATTAATCTAGTCCAAAACAAACGGACCAATAGCCGTTCTGAGCACATTTCAGCTAATGATGGATTTACAATTCTGGAAACGGTAAGCTCAACCACTTGGGACAACCTTAAGCAAACACCCTTTCAAAGTGCAAATGAAAGTCACCAACTTAGGCCATGGGCCTTAATGTTCACACGCTGAACCCGGCTAGGTAAGTATTATTGTATCAGTATTAATAGGTTAGATAAACAGCAAACATGGTCCCCATCCACTCTTCCTTAAGATCTGATGCTATGAACTGGGGAACACCAGGAAATTCATAAAGGAGATACATATAAATAGATAAAGATGCTCAAGTATAGATCTTGCAAGCACAATGGAAGACTACATCGTAATTTACTACTACTATGTATTGCAGAACATGCAAAGGTAAAAGGGAAGAACGTCTGTAGATTGCTTATTAGGATTTCCCATTGATCTAAAAGAGTTTGCTAATATGAAGGAAACAAAAACTTACATGTACAATAGTGAAAATATTCTCATTATCCAAAAGAATACAAAAAAGAGGATACTAGGATAAAAATGCATTTTACCTCTCTATGCTGTTGAGAAGTTTCTTAGTTCACGTATAGGACAAATAATCTGCAAGTTCTGCAGCTCCTTCAAGTATACCAATTGTTGAATCACATCATTCATTAGGCTTTACATGCTTTCTTTTCCTTTCTTGTTAGAATCCTTCTTTGATGGCTTTGTCTTTCTTCTTGGAGCACCAACTGTGGCAGGTTCCACCAATGGGCCTGACCATGTTTGAATCGGTTCTTTTGAGTATGAGAAATTCATGGATGTGAATGGGACTTCTGAGGGTTCATAGGCTGGATCAATGTGATGTGAAGAACCCAATGTATAACCTAAAGTTCCATCCTGGTGTGGTGGAGGAAACTTTTCACTCTTGCTCTTCGCATTTGCTTGTGTAATTAGACGCCGTCTCTGTTTAAGCAATAGTCAGATAAACAACCTCGCCAGAATGTACTAAAGAAATGAAATGGAGAATGTTTCTTTTCCATAATGTGACATTTTCTATTTCTCAAGAAACCATAGCATCAATAATACTATTTATTACAACTTATGAATAATCAAATTCAAACTTCAATGTGATGTTTTTCTATCAAACTAACTATTCAATAATACTGATATCATTACATACAAAATACCCAAGTCAAATTAACATTTTTAAACTATTGTACCATCAAACATTATCATATAAAATAAAATGTAGGGAGTACTAGTTTAAGATGTTGCAACTTCAAAATAAGCACTGATTACCTAACTCAAATTGAATTAGAGGAATATAGTGTATAAAATGTGAAACTATTAGGAAAAGCAACGGGTAGTTTTGACAATCATGATTGCAAGCAGACAACCACCAGCCCTCCAGCAGCATATCATTGAAAAGCAATATCTTGAACTGCTTGGATTTTGGCATGTTATTAGCCCAATCAAAGAGACAATATAAGTTGGAGAATTGTAGACCTCAGAATCTCAACAGTTTTACTTATTTCCTTGCAATATGATTATAACATGGCAACACAGAGTTAAAACTATTGAATCCTGGGTAAGAAATTAACTGAAAGCTGGAAATATGACCATCTTTATATTTTATTATCTTTATTTCATTAGTTTCACGTAGGAACTGCTCCAACAGGTTCAAATTATGCATATGCAATTTTACAAGTCTTGAATGGTAAAATATTAGAGGTAATAAGCTCCTTAAATGACATACATCAATATTAACTTGCAGCTCCGCGTTGGCTTCAGGAGCAGGGATTGCCCTCACTGCTCGATCACGGTGACGATTTCTCCTCGCACCATCAGCATTGGCTTTGCCAGCAGCTCTTTGTCTATTTTAGCAAATATTTCAGGAGAAAAAAGATTAGGAGAAAAATGACAAACTGCATATCAACAAGAATTCAGATATAAGAAAATGAAGTTCCCCTACTTAATATGTATGCCATACTTCAGAAGACTCATATAAGCTTTTTAAAAAAAATGGTTCTTTAGCAGGTCCTGACTATAAAAGGGAATTTATATATGAAACGAAATAATCTTGAACAAATACTGATGAAGTATAAAAGCAAACACCTTATATAGGTATCTCAACAAGAACGGAGTATGTTATCTACAAAAGATTCATAGACTTTCTTTTGCTAAGCTACAAAATAATCACAAATTTTATTATGAAAACACGAATGTGAAGTGTGGATATTAAATAAGAAAAGGAATCCAGGTAACTAGACCTTCGAGCTTCTTCATCTCGCCGTTTAGCATCCATTTCTTTGCTGGGTGGATATTGGGGAAGGACGGAAGGTTCACAAGCATAAGGTTTTGTAGTAAAGAACTGCACAGTAATAAACGGAACATATGGTGACAATCCTTCAAAATATTCCATGATTAATTTCAGAAAAGTGTAATATTCTGGCATCAAATGCTCCACATGCATCTTGTCCAACAAAGACATAGGTCAATTGTTTCGACTGCATGTGACCATCTATGAAGGATTAACCAATAAAACCTTTTCTACTCAATCTTCTCCCCGTATATGCTTTGGAAATCCATGTAAACTCTCTAGCACACGAGGAATTGATCTTAAAGAAAGAAAATTGATTTGTAAGGATCAGGCAAACCAAGTTGTTTCACTTTCTTACTGGTGATATAAATATACACAGCAAGTCATTTCTTTACAGTCATGTGATGCAATATTTGATTATTGCACGCACCTATAATTAATAAAGGGATAATAGCCCTTTTGGTCCTTCAGTTAACAGATTTTGATCCTTGTGATAAATGACTCGAAACATTTAAAAACTTCAATTAATTAAAATGTGTATTTTTGGTCCCTCTATGTAGAAACTATGTTATATATAGATTATTTTTAAAAGTACATTAGCCTGAAATATGAAGTAACAATACAAGTTTAACATAACATAGGTAATTAAATATTTGAACGGTTAATACTTAAGGAAATTTGTGATTATTCACAAATAAAAGGGATCAAAGGTGCACATTTCAAGTAATTGAAGGTTAAAAATACTTAGGCAGATATTAGATATTAATTGAGGAACCAAAATATCTATTAACTCACTAATAAATGCAGAAGAATTTTTTTTTATTAATACAGATGAAGAGATTGAGGAACAAGTTCACATGAAAGCAAAAACAGCAGACAATAAAACAAACAGAGACATCATCACTTGAACAGTTAATCAAGTGAGTTGCCTCAGAAGTAAAATCCTTAAGTAATAAAATGGATATGAAGAGCTTACTGCACACTGTAATGCATCTGTAGCTGTATGACGCTCAGCTGGATCAATGGCCAGAAGAGTCTCAATCAATGGCAATGATGAAGGCGGGAAATCTTTAAAGGTTTCTGCGATACATCTTCTGTATGATTGCTGAGGTTTGAATATAGTTGCATGTGGAAGCCTCGACTTTTTCCAATACTCTTCTGACGGAGATCCACATAGCTTGAAGATCTTGTGGAGCTGCTCAACCTGAGTATTATTGCAGTGTAAATCCTCTAGTTGTGGAGCTCAAAGCTAAAATCCAGTCCATAAGAGGAGAACGAGTTCAAAGTTACAAAAATATTGATAGATAAAGAAATCATAAGCTTTTGGGTTAATTTTTGGTTCATGGTCCTCCCATCACAAACATAGCCATTTAAGCTAAAGCTGAAGCAAGATGTTCAGGATCTTTTTTCAAGGCTTTTAGTCCTCTGGTTTCTGGTCCTGCCACTCCTTCCGGATAAAGTCACATACACGTGTAAGTCCAAGAGGCTATTCTCTCTCCTAGATTAAGATGTATGCAACCATGTCTCAGTCTGACTCGACGCTAAGCATAATGTTCATTATTTCATGCAATGCTTTCTGCTCTGGCTGCTTGGGTTTCTGAGGAGAGAACCTACTAGAAACAGCATATATAATTAATCTGAAACCAAAGTCTTTCATCTCTTCACGACCATTTCTTATCATGTCAAAGAAAGTCTTTTAGCAATTCACTAAATCTTGATTCAATTAAATAAAGCTACATCTTTCACAAATCATTCTAAAGGGTGTGCCATGTAGCAGTATAAAGATTTTCTTTCATATTAAGGGAGATTTCACGTAGAGAGAAATTAGACAAACACAAAAGAAAGTAACATCGAGATACCTCATGAGACCTATATGGACTATAAGTTCATCTAATTCCCTGTATCATAGTTGAATGGAAAAAGCTTCTCTTTTTTGAAACTGTTTTTTTTCTTTGGAGGGGAGGGGGGTGGGGGACTGAAGGGAAAAAGCTTCTATTTAACTAACGGATGCCCAAGCAAACAAATAATTTGATGCAACCAACAAGCAAGGGGAAAATGGAAATCTTTTCTCTTCTATCGCACAAGACCTCTCCCTGTCAGATTGTTTTGACCAACAAATTTCAATACCATTACCTCTGTACGACCAGGCATAATGGGCTTCCCAGCTAATAGCTCAGCTAAAATACAACCAGCACTCCAGAGGTCCACACCAACACCATAGTCTGTGGCCCCAAGAAGAAGCTCTGGGGGTCTGTACCATAAAGTAACCACGCGACTAGTCATGGGCTGCTTTTTATTGGGATCGAAGATGGAAGCCAAACCAAAATCGGCAATCTTGAGAACTCCCCCACTGTCAATTAGAAGATTTGATCCTTTTATATCACGATGCAACACATGACGGTTATGACAGTGTTCAAGCCCTGATAAAAGTTGATGCATGTAACATTTAACCTACAAATAATGATCAAGAAATAATGTAAACAACTCAGAATCAGAACATTTGCAGCCATAATTCAAAAGGCAACTAATATAACCCCAACCTGAGCCTCTGTGAACTTTATTCCAGGGCTTGCAGCTAGTCCAGCTAAATCATGATCCATATAATCAAACACGAGGTACAAACTACAAGACATCCTTGACGTAACCAATCCTTGCAATGTAATAACATTTGGATGATCCAAGCGGCGCAAAATCAAGATCTCTCTTGCCATAAACCTCACACTCTCTGGCTCCAGATTATCAAATCTAACCTTCTTTAATGCAACAATGTTCCCCGTGAGATTATCTCTAGCTTTATACACATTGCTATAAGTACCTTGCCCAATCTAAATAGAACAATATAACATATATAGAAATGACAATGAATGAGATATTAATCAATCTACAAAAAAGAAAACTAGTAACTGACAAATGAGGTGAACAGTTGCTTGCCTTAGCCAGCTTCTCAAATGCATCGGCCCTGCGTGGAATCCAGCCATTTATAGCCTCTCCAGCTACCTCAGAAAGCCACGATGGCCATCCAGCCGCTACTTGCTCGCCGTGCACATTCTTAGGTGGATTGCTCAGCCTTGGATTAGGTTTAGACCTTCTCCTCTCACCCCTAGCCCGTGCATTGTCATTCTTCTGATCTCTAGCATTCTGAACTTCACCAGCATCACTGCCTCCTCCTCCTTCACCACCGCCTCCTCCATCCACCTTATTTACAGTTCCAACTTTCTCTCTCCTCCCAGATGGTGCTGGCAAATCTCTATCTTCTCCATTTTCTCTCCTCCTTCCAACTACAACCTCCCCACTAGGCGTCTCAGATGATGAAATCTCTTTCCCAAAAACACAACCCATCCTTCTATAATCTTAACCTTCATTTCTCATCAGACTGGACAGCCTTTTTCCTCATTCAAAATCCCGCCAGACAAAAACCCACATGCAATAAGCTCAAAAATACTGAACTTCACAAGAAAAACAATCAAATGGAGCAAGATTAAGCTTTAAAATGTGAACTTTTGAGCAGTTCAATAAAGCAAAATATAAATCAAAGCAAAAGAAACAATTGGGGCTGCAAACTAGAAGGTATCAAAGCAAACTACATCAGAAGTAATGGTTCTTTAAAAATGCAAATGAAATAGATTAAGTAAAATGGGGTTGTTAGATTATAATCTAATAAGTGAAGAAAGTGGCATACTGTAATTGAAGAACCCTAGGGTTTGTGCCCAAGAAAGTAGAAGCACTAATGATTTGGAGTTAAGCCCACCATTTATGGCGGTCAAAAATGGAGTTTGTAGCCAGAGAAAAAAGGGAGAAGGAAACAAAAGGCAAAAATGCACAGTTAACTAATGCTAGTATCTTTATTGCACTTCTTTTGTGGGATTGAAGATCCAACATATATTAAAGTTTCAAACTATAGTCCAACATTTCCACCATAAATACTCCTACTTAGTATTCAAAATATCTTTTATTCTTTTCCTTTTAAATATAAGCACATGTACTTAGCCATACTAGAGGGATTAGGAAAAACAATCCTGGTGGAGTATGTGATTGGCATTATATATATATATATTGTCTAATTGGCATTTTCTTTTGTTAACTGGATAAATATATACTGGGCAAAATTATAATTTTGTGAGAGCATTAGAATTAGAGTTCCCTGGAAGTTGAATGATGTTCACCAAATTATTATTAAAAATCTAATAAATACAATTTTCATTCTGTCAGTTTTAGCCATTCAAAAAATTCTTCTTTAGCGAGGGACTGCCATCTAATTTTGCTCGCCATAGTTATATTTGATGACTGAATTTTTTCCAATACCTGCATCAATGATCTGAATTCACAATAATAGGATTGTCACGAATGTATTCATGCTTAATCATTTTTTGTGATCTTTCGTGAAAGGAATTTGAAAAAGGATCGAATCATAAAAGTTCACTGTAAGCAGTTTTATTATGAGACTTCCCGTCATTTAATTATATGCGAATATAACTAAATAGTGTTACTGATTTTGATAATATAATTTATGTATCACTTGTTCCTGAACCAAACAATGTATACAGTGAGATTAGAGATGGAGTAAGTAAATTTTAGCTACACATTAATGCATACATATATCATATTAATATATAAATGGGAAGCCATCAGATAAAAAGTTAAATTATCATTTTGCCTTTCAATCTACAATAAATATTATTAGACCATTAAATTAAATAAAAAATATATATAATTGTCATAAAGAGAATTAATGTTTTCATTTAATTTATGTTATTTCACGTTATTCAAATTTAATTATAGTTATTTATGGTCATCTTCATCAAAATGTAAACAAATTCAAAGTCATAGTATCATGGTTATTTCTTTCATTTAATATTTTTTTAATTATTTTTTTAAGATTTATATCTATGTTTTGAAATACTATTTGGTTGAATGGTAAATCGTTTAATATTTGATGGGTATCTTAGTCATTTATTTTTTATTTCGTGACTTTTCACTTTTATAATTTAATAACTGTATTAAAATATGAATATTATAACTAATAATATGATATGATATGATTCAAATATTATTATTTAATTGGATATTTAATTTAGTTTTGGTTCAATAAATAATAAAATATTATTATTTAATTAAATATTTAAATATGATATGATATGATTTAAATATTATAATATTAATAGATATTTAATTTAGTTTTAATTCAATGAATGATAAAATATTATCATTTTATTAGATATTTAATTTGATTTTGATTCAATGAGTTTAAAATATTATTATTTAATTAGATATTTTATTATATTTTAATTTATCGTAGGTGCAAAATGATAGTCCAACTTTTAAGATAGGGGTTTCCCGCTTTTAGTATAGTATGATGATATATAGCTTCAACAAGAATTAAAGAGAATATTATTTTTCTCATTGCTATAATAAATTTATATTAATGACCATTTGATAAAATATTTTCAGATAAATGATAAATATATAAGCAACTAAGATAATACCTTACATTCCTTTCAATTTTATTTGATTATAAATTATATTTATTGTATATTAAAAATAATATATCATTTTACATATATCAATTTCAAAAATCTGCACGAGCTTACATAAAATAACCAGGACTAGTATTATAATAAAGAAGAGATGAGCCCAGCTACTGACTTTTCTCTGGCCGCTGGTCTTTGGTGGCTGCAGGTCAAAAAAGCACCTCCACTTTTTTTTCCCGTCTCATAAATTCTTTTTCTTTTACTTCTTCTTTTTAATTTTGTTGTGTAAATGGAAACGTGAAAATTTAAAAAAAAAAAGAGAGAAATGGAAAAGAATATCTTATAGTTGACAGAGAATTAAAACTTCAGAGACTGATTATAAGAATATAAAAAGAAAAAAATCGTAGAATGTGACATTCTTTCCCCTTAATTTTTCCCCTCCTTATACTCTAGAAATTTTACGTTTCTTTATTTGTTAATTATTTTTTAACAAGTAATTTTCTTTTAGTAAATGAACATTCTATATATTACCAAGTAGTGTTACAACTCAAAAAAAAACAACAACAAAAACAAATCACTCAAAACTGGAGATACCCCAGTTGAGTATCAACCTATTCATTAGCGCAGCTAGTGGCGGCAAATAAGTGGATCGGGTCAAATTTACACGGATTAAAAATGAGTCAACATAATATAGATAATATTTTAATCTGTTTATATTTTATATGTATAAATGTGAGTTGGATAAGAAATAGGTTGGGTAAAAGATAGGTTACTCATATTTTCATGAGCAAATAGAACTTATTATAGAATTCAATATTCGAAAAATATTTTAATTTTTTTAAAGTGAGAAATATTAAAAATACTTTATTTAGTTTTATTATATCATAAAAGTCAGAAAGTTTTTTTCTACAACTTTTCAATATAAACAAGAAAAAGCAATAACAAGGGAAAAAATATTACCATTGGATTTCAAAGTAAAGAAAATTTACAATTTAGGAGTAAAATATGCTTAATGCACTTTAAAAAATATCAATACTAATACATGATTTTAAATATTTATAAATCACTTATAAGGGTGCATTTGGTACGAAGAAAAATATTTTTGAAAAATATCTTTCAATTTTCTCATGTGTAGTTAAATTTAAATGTGTTGAACTTTTATTTTTGCAAATTGACTTGTTTTTCTATAATTTAAGGAAAATAACTTTCCTACATAAAGTTAGCAAAATATTTTTCAAGTCTCTACTCCCAACTCCTCATATCGACCCCGATCCAGGACCCAAGTCCCAGCCTCGACCTGGGACCTCACTACCAACCCCGATCTCAACTTCCAACCTCTACGACGACCCCAACATCGACCCCAACGCAGGACTCAAGTCTCGACCTCGATCTGATCTCGACTCCCGATCTCGAACCCCGACCCCTGATCTCTGACATCGACCCCAACCCCCAATATCTGACCTCAACCTCAATACCCGACCGACCTTGACCCTAACCCCGACCTAAATGTTGACCTCCGATCCTAACTCTCGACCTCGACCCCAACACTCGTTCCCCTTCTCTCGACCCTAATCCCCATTCCCTAACCCTGACCTCGACCCCTAATCCGACTTCCGAATTTCGACCTCGACCTCGATTGCTGACCTCGACCCTCAATCCCAACATCCTTCCCCCTTCCCTCGACCCTGACCTCCGACTCCGACACGACCTCAACTCTCATCCTCGGCCCAGACTTCAACTCCCAACCTCGATCCCGATCCCGACCTCGACCCGAGATCAGACTCCCAACACCTGACCCTAATTCTCTACACTCGACCCCGACCCCAATCTCCAACCGCGACTTTCGACCTCAAATTCTGACACTGATTCAAGACCCAAATCGACCCCGATTGGAGACTCGAGTCTTTACATCGACCTGAGACCTGACTCCTGATCCCAAATCGACTCCCGACCCCCAACAACGACTTTCGACCCAAATTTTGAAATCGATCTGAGACTGGACTCTCGATCCCGTTTTGAGACCCAATTTTTAATACCAGCCTGAGATTTGATACCCGACTTTCGATCCCAACCCGATACAAAATTTGACAGTTATATATCTATTATTCTTGCAATTGGTATGTAACTATGCAACAAAAAAAATATTTCTAAAAAATGCTAAATAATACTTATAATATTTAGAGAAAAAGAAGTTTCAAATGATCGACTATAAAGATTAAAAAAACATAGAAAGGAAGAGAAGTTATAACATTTTTGTGATATCATGTATTTTGAGTGAATAAAAGTTGGAAGTTTAACCAATTAAGTTAACCTATATTTTACCCATGGATACTCATATTTCTATGAGCTGAATATGGGCTTAAACCCAAATTTTATCCATCTAAAAAATCACTCACCCAACCCACTAAACCATGAGCCGGTTGAAGATTTCAAATTCAAAGTGCCTGATAAATCCAACTATATCATGTCGTCTCCTTCAGCAATCATAGAATTGAAACCCTTAGCCGGAGTTTTCCCCTTCACTTATTTCCCACTATTTTCAAATACCTGTGAATTCGACTCTCCAATCTTGTTACTCGGAGCTTGCTATTTGAATTAATTTTTCCTTGGTCGTTCCCTCACCATGGGGAGAGCATAGATTAGCAAGAGCACCTAACATGCATCGAGAAAGAAAGGACCGAAATTTTTAACAAATAATTTTATTCGCATTGATCCAATATTTTTCCAGATTAGAAGTATGATAAGATCCTACATGTTTGATCAAACATCATTCTTCAAGTTATTTTAATTAATTATGTCTTTATTTTTTTATATGTTTTTCCTTTTGTTTCTTCTTTGTAATAGTAATTATTTTTCCTACTCGATGGAGCTAGAAAATTCGAAACAAATCAAAATATTTTGGGTAAAAATTTGGAGACTGGTTTACATGCTATGTACTTAGTATTTTATCTATTGATATTATGAAGAATTCAGAGCCAAATCGGTAAGAAAGTTGGAGGGAAATGCCAAAAGGGTAAGTGGCTTATGGAATAAATCAAAAAGGGTAAGGCGCCAGAAGCCCCACGCCTCATTTGGTGTTTCGTTAAGGGAGGATGCCGTCAATGTATTTTTTTTCTTGATCGTGGGTTGCTTAGTGCCGTACTTATTATTTTTTGAATTCTCTATTTTGGGTCGTGGGGTGCCCAACGCTTCACTTGTTTTTATCTTTTTTTAATTAATTTTTTTTTATAGCTCTCTTTTTTGAGGGCGCCCCACTAATTTTTTTTCTTCTCTTTCGGGTCGTTGGGGTGTTAGCGTCACATTTATTTATTTATTTATTATTTTTTTGATCGTGGGTGGAAGCGCCCCGTTTGTTTTCTTTAAGTATAGCAACAAATGGAATTATTTTTTTTCATGTCTTGGTTGCACGGTATTACACGACCCAAATGAACTTTATTTTTTTTTGTTTTTGGTCGTAGGGGATGACACGACTCAAAATGAAGCATCGGGCATGATATGAAAAAGTCTTAAACTTGAGCGTGACATTTGCTGCTATACTTTAAAAAAAATAAATGGGTGCTTCCATTCGTGGCCGAGAAAAAAAAATAAAAAAGATAAACAACAAATGAGGCGCTTACTCCCCAACGATCCAAAAGAGAGAGGGAAAAAACAAAAAAAATGAGCGGGGTGCTCCCAAAAGAGAGAACTATAAAAAATTAAAATAAAATAACAAATGAGATGTTGTGCATCCCACGTGTCACACCCCGCCTTGGGGGGTATGACTGACACCTGGTGCCCTACTGGGACCTGAGTTACTAGATTGCTAAGCCTGGGCACCTCTGGTGCCTGGCTGACTCTAACTCATATTTCTGGAAACAAAGGGCTATATAACGGCTGTAAACACAGCCCCCGGCCCATTGGCCTATAGCCTCCTGTACCTGTACTAACAGCTGACCAGAAACATATCAATTCAGGGAAACCTATGCGGGCCGACAAGGCCACCATGCTATCTAGTTATCTATAACTCAATCCTGAAGTACTAGAAAGCTACGTGACCGGCAAGGTCACCACTACTGGCAAACTATGGCCCCACACGACCAACATAAAAGAAAAAAAGAGTACTAACAGCTATACAACTGCACGGCCTTACACGACCGGCTCATCTGACCACAGGGAAATATAAACAGACTGCAAGCCTCTAGGAATAGTAATAGAAATGATCGGAACAGGGCCCCGACCTACCCGTACTATACAACCAAAAGAAAATGAAATACACCTCTGGAATTCAGTCTCCGGATAACAGGAGCTGAATACTCGATCGCTGACAGGAATCACGTGGTATCGCCTACTCGTCTATGAGTACCTGCAGGCAAGTAATGCAGCGCCCCACTGGGCGTCAGTACCACTGGTACTGAGTATGTAAAGCAACAACTGAAAGAAATATCTGAAAACAATAATATAACTGATGAAACTGAAGTAGAAGGAATAGCTTAACTGTCTGATAATGTAAGTCATACCTTCTCTTAATCATACTGGAATGAGTAGGAGTCATACCTGAGGATTTATCGTTCTACTGTCGATCTACTCGTATCTACTGTAACACAGTATAACATATCATAACATACATAGCACACACAAACCTTACCCGACCCCCATAAGCCGGGAGGTACAACCAGCACAGAATCTACACCCCTACCCCGGTCATCCATCTCCTATAACCCCTGTAAGCATCCTGCCGGTCCCCTGGGTATGCACTTGGGCTCGCTGAGCCCCTGACTATAACTGTACTTGAGTCCGAAGGACTCCTGAATCTGCACCCGGGCGTATCCGCTCGACTGGGGTGTGTAAGGGCCAATCAAGGCACAAATATGGGGAAAACTGGCATCCCATCTTCGTCCCCTGTGGGACGGCATGCCACTCCGTAGAGCGACGTATCCTCGTCCTCTGGCGGACGAGTCGATACAGCTATTAACCCTGGGCGGTCATGGATGCTAGGTAGTCCAACCCCAAACAATACAACAGTCTCAACTGGTAATACGGTCTACATATCTCACATGCTGAGGCTAACAGGGTAAGGTATCACATATATTACATGCTGAACTAATAATAGTAATCTGTACGTATTTAATACATGCCGAGACAGGTAAATATATAAATATAGTCTCCTGCCAGACTACATGCTATACCGGATAGTGTTTCTGTTGAAAACCATGCTATTTATTAAGTTTCTGTATTAACATGATTTCTTATTCCTAACATGCTTTCTAAACTTCATTTTAGCCTGATATTCTGTTTCTGAAGTGCTTTACGGATACTGCATTTCTTTGCGGGGTTACAACTGAATACAACAATATCTTACATTTCGTATTACATCACATACTGAGCATGTTGTGCAGTTCTAACACTTGTGCTGGAATCTATATCGTACTAGTAAGTCTTACGCAAGTTGTAATTTAATGCTTCTAATACTGTATCAACATTCACAATAGATGTAATACTTAACTTCTGAACATTCTACTAGTCGGTAAATTACTATACTGCACTGATATTACTTAACTTGCCGAGGGAACGAGCTTTACATACCTTATCCTTAGACTATTCATCCGTCGGACGAGGCTCGGCCGGTACTTCAGCTATTTTCTCCCAACTGCATTCATAAGCATGTCAATTAATACTAAATACAGCTTTATTGTAAAGGGCAACGTCACTTTCGATATAGTTTATAGCCTAAACTTAGGCTTATCGAAAGACGGTCGAAAACTCGCTATTTTTCAGCGGGCCAGAAGGGAGAAATATTCACTTCACAGCTAGGAACACATAGACACTAATTTAGAGCAATTCCACTTACCTTAGCTCGATGGCTCGACGATTCGTCGGCCGTATTTTACGAAACTGAATCCGTAGGAACACTCTCTGCTGCTAAATACATCGGTATCTGGATTAATTTGAGTTTGGGCAGCGTTTAGCAGCGTAATCGGACGAAAATTATTTAATTTCCTTCGTTCCTTTTCTCCCTCTGCCGGTTTGCTCTGTTCTCTGGAAATTATAACATGTTTTTACCATTTAAAACCGAAGTGAGGCTTATATACTTGAGCCTGAACCTAGGCAACGTGTCACGGAGCCATCGCGGAGGCCTCACCTCCGTGACACGCTGCCATCGCGGAGGGGCTCTGCCTCGGCTCCTCCCGCGATGGTTCGACGGGTTTCTCGTCCGATCTTTTTCCCGGCCTTTCCCCAGCACATATGACCTTCAAATATACTTAACCAACGTGCGAATAGGTCGTCTAGGTGCTGTGAATTCTACGGGGTATAACACCACGACCCAAAAGAGAGAATTAAAAAAAATAAGTGGGGTGCTGGACACCCCACGACCAAGAAAAAAAATACATTAACAACATCCTTTCTTAACGGAACACCAAATGAAGCGTGGGACTTCTGGCGCTTTAGCCCCTTTGATATATTCCACAAACTACTTGCCTTTTTGATATTTTCCTCCAATTTTCTTACCAATTTGACTTCAAACTCATATTATGAAATACTTAGATTTTTTTAAAAAAAAATAATACAAGAATTATAGTGGTCATACTTTTTCTTTTTCAAAAAAAAAAAAAAAGAAAAAAAAGTTGGCCAATTATTAAATGTATTTGCAAGAAAGTAAGAAACAGATACTTATTAAACTACGCTAAGAAACCTAAAGACAACTAACATATTCGAACACAATCATTACTACCATTTTCTTCTTTTATACTTCAATAATACTTTAATAAAATCCAACTTAAAGAAACATAAAACACCCTAGTGCCAGTAACACAAAAAGAAAGAAATTAAAGGATAAGGACATTTGAGAAACACGAAATATTATTGTAGAATTAATATTTGGTTCAGGAATGTGTGTACTGTAATAAATTAAGTCATTAAATAGCATATTATTTATTGGAACTCATTTCTTGACAGCAATTTTTTTGAGATTTGCACTAACAATATTTTAATTGAAAATAAAAAAATCTAGAGATCTGATGTTTGGTGAATCTCGTAATATCATATACTATGCTTTTATTTCACCTGAATTATTTTAAATTTCTCGCCAGGTAATCTTTTGTCATGACTTATGATATATATTTTCTTTCATTTCAAAATAAGTGATGTTTTTAATTTTAGCATATTTTTTAAGAAAATTACTTATTTCTAGAAAAATATATATATATTTTACCCACTTATCCCTAATAAATATCTTAAAAAAGATGTAATTCTTTAATATTTTCTTAATTATGCAAAACTCTCTCCATTTAAATAACGGTAAAATTGAAAGAACATCGTTAAAATTTTCTTGATTATCTAAAATACTACTTATTTTAAAATAAAATCAAAAAACTAAAACACTGCTTATTTTAAAACAAAAAAATACTATATACTACTCTCTTTTTTTTCACGCGAATTATTTTTAATTTCTCACCACGTAATCTTTTGTCATGATATATATGATTCTCAGTTAATTTTTTTAAAAAATAGCACAAATATATCAATCGATTATGAGAAATAACATATTCCTGTTACTCATTAATAATTGAGCATAAAAATATCTCAATCATTACATTCTTGATCTTTTTATGTCATTAACCACTCCCACACTCGATATTTTACGTCAGTTTTTAAGTTTTTAAATACTAGATATATCTCATATCATCCGATTAAACCCCACACATTAATTATTTAACTCATTCCATCTATTTTTACTAATTTATTCTTAACCAACTTTAATTAGTGACTGTTTAGTATTCATATAAACAGAACAATCATGTCAAAATACTTGACAACATTATTGACCAAATGCCAATGTAATGAAAAATAAATATATGAATTGCAGTTGCATTAGCTTTAAAGGAGCAAGCATGCTTGGTCTTCCATCATTTACATGCAGGATTAGTTTTTGAGCACGTCTTTATCTCTGCATGCTTTTCTAAATTAAAATCTAACAATGCAAGTATTATTCTTATACAGATTCCAAGTGTATTTTCATTATTTTTCGCCTCAACCTTTACGGGGGTATATATTCCATTTTAAAATAGTTCAGGGGGCAATAAAACCCCCTAAAAAAAAGATGTGTAATTGAAAATATGATCATAGTCCGAAGGATACTTATGCCTTTTCGCAAAGAAAAAACCAACCAAAACTTCAATTAAAACTATTTTGTTATTTTAAATTGAATAGATATAGCTATAATAACTTTTCCAGAAAAACATTTTTCATATTTTTGTAAAAGTAAATAATAGCTTTCTTATATACTAAAGAGAATTACTTGTATTTTTTCAATATCTTTTAAGAAAAATCGATTTTAATTCTCAAAGTCTTTTTTTTGATTTTGTTTTCTAATTCTATTGACTTTTCTAATATTAAGTAAAAGTACGATTATTTTTGCACAAATTATCGTCAAAAATACCAAATTGTTGTTTAGACATGATCCCCATTAAAGGTATATGGTTCCATATATACTTGATTTTGACCTGATCCCCTTTAAAAGATTACTAGATACTAAAAACAATCAAAGTCTCATAAGTCGTAACAATAATTTAAATTATTGTTAAAAAGGAAGAAAATAAAAAGGTTGTTAAGGTGGGTAAACTACGTTACGTTGACTCCCATATATATGTTTGCGTCTGAAATTTGGTAAATGTATATAGAAATCAAATGAGAGTGAATAAGTATTAAGAAACGTGTCATTCAAAGAGAGTTGATTGGCATATATACATATAATTGCTAAAATTCCTTGGCATCTCAGCAATAGATTTATAGAAGATTGCACCCTAAACCTTGTACTATCTTAGAGGTCTACCCAAGAATTCATTATTAAAATACCATGCCTCAGTTGATTTGCTTTTCAAAAGAAAAAGCAAAAAGGGCTTCTTTCATCGTTGGTCACTCTAGAGTGAATTTATTTATATATCAAAATTAATATAATTTATTATAAAAAAATCTATATATTATTTATATAGTGCGAAAGATGAAATAACTAATATATTCTAAATAATAAAATTATACATAATTAATATATGCATGACTCTAACCAATAACCAAACATGCATGCCAATGACTTTGGTGTCCACAAATGAAAATAGTCTACTACTTTGGAATTGTTTGATTACTTATGTTATATTTGCAATAATTTAATGTGTCATTGGGCATTGTCATGAGATGTTAATATATGTTTGGTGGTGGGCCGCGTGATAAAAAATAATTTACGTATTATGTAGTGTTCATGAATTGACCACAAAAAAACTGTGTAGTTAATTGACGTGCATGTTTGATTTGCATTAACCAAAAGCAATTTGCATGACATTTTCTGGATAACTTAAATATATCGATCTTCTCAAAAAAAAAAAAAAGAAAAGAAAAGTTAATCCTCAACGCCCCAAAAGGAAGTGGGATAAAAAGGAAAAGCATTATATATATTCCAAAAAAGCACCAAACAAATATATAGACTTCATTACGTTTATACTACGTGCATATTACAAAATAATTATGTTAGTTGTAGCACAATATATATATATATATATACATAGAGACACTTGAACCTACCACTACAAGGAAAATATGATAAGAAAGGAAGCCAAATAATTGTATGCTTTCAAGTATTTCACCAACCTTATAATTTAGCTTTCACAAGGTTGAACTCTTTAATTTATAATCTTCCTACTCTTCTACCATAAGTTTTTATTGGTACTTGTCAAGAACGAATTCATTGGTTTTATGAATGTATATACTAGTAACTGGATTTAACTTAATTACATTCACTGACAATGCAAATGAATGTGTCGACAACTAGTAGTGGAATTTAACCTGCAATGCACATTTACTAAATACAAATTAAACACGTATCAATTTGTGTTACATGTATAACTTGATGTTAGGTTATTTTGAGATGGTAGGTTAAGGTCAATTCCAATTATTCAAATTACGCATAAGAAGAGGGGATTTTGGTCCATTGTTGCACGTATAAATCTGCACTTCTACTAAATAGAGTTTTTTTTTTCTTTCAATTATTTAATTTGTACTCGTAGGGCTGCGGTAGGTTTTGAGTCTGTCTTTATTATTATAATACAATAATATAAATTGTGTCTCAAAAAAATTATTTATTACAAAGAACATGAATTAAATATCAACACAAAATAAAACGCTCTGAGTTTTACGTATAATCCACGACCAATAGGTCAAAGAAATTTTGACATTTAATAAGTAATTCATCCATTTGAAATTGAATGTCCATGCTTAATTTTAAATTCAAGCGGAAACAATACAACATACCTTTCAAAAATGATTGCTAAAACAATATGCAAAGTCCAGTTTTACTCTCATCTAATTCATTATACCACTTTTACTTTTACAAGAAAAAGGAGGAGAAAAATTCCTTAATTAAAACTAATTTCTATAACGTCAAACGCAGACATTTAATTAAGTTGAAATAAAATTGCTGTTGACGTAGGCATAACATTTGGCAGTTAGAATACTAAAAATTTGGTTAAATGTAGCTATATAAGTACATACCAGTTTAAACAACGTTTATTTACGAAAAAATTGATCTAACAGAATAAAATCAATATTTTTTAATTTTAGTATTTAATATAAAATTTTAATAATATTCGATTTAATTTTTATTTTAAGTGAAAAAGTAATTGAAAAAATAAAACTAAACCGAGTAAGCAGTAATATTTTCAAATATTCCCTATCATGCTCCTTTTAATCCCCTCAAGGATTTACGTTCTTTATTTATGTTTGTTCCTTTCCATCTCCATTTCATTTAATTTGTTTAAGTTTATGATATGTTGATTACATTTTATTTTCTTCTTAAAATTATACATCAATAGAGTATGTTTATGATAAAATAATTCTTCTTATTGTACAAAAATAAAGTTGTAGTAATTACATTTATTTGAATAGCTATGTAGTGCATTTGGGCTTCAGATTGATCGGAGTCTTCGTCCCTTTACAGCTTTAAATTTTGGAATTGAAAATATATCTTATGTTGTTAAATGGAATGGTTGGTGATTATGGTAATTCATATTGGAGCCCGTTTGAATAGTTTTTTACTTATGGCTTATAAGTCAAAAGGCATAAGTTAGAAATTTCTACCTTATGCCTTTTGACTTATTTTTGTTCTTTTACTTTAAAAAAAAAGTGCTTAAAAACACTTTTTAAATTTATTCAAATACTATAAAACTGCTTAAAAACTATTTAGGCTTAAGCACTTAAAATAAGCCAATCCAAATAGGCTCTTAGTGGTGTAGTGGAGCATATGTGAAAATGATTTTTGAGGTCATGTATATTTTAAGTATATCTTCATGTATATGTGTATACTCTCATGTATAGTGGATTGTATCTCGTTTATATCATGTATATGTATCTATATATATTCATGAAAAAAATGTGTGTGATATACGCAATACACACATGTTGATTTAATGATGTCCTATACTGGTGATGAAATGGGATATATCTGTAGTTATGAAATCTTGAAAATTGAATTTCTGTTTTTGTTGTTCCCTACTTCTGAAATTAAAATCTTATTTGGTGGGAAAAGTTGAAGTTATAGACAGAATCGGATAAAAAAAAATTCAAAAATTTCAAAACGGACACCTCGTTACTGAGATAACGAGGTTCTAATTTTTCTTTAAAAAAAAATATTGAGTTGAACCTCGTTGGCCAGCCAACGAGGTTCATTAAATTTTTTTTTTTAAAAAAAATAAAAATCCAACGAGGTCCTCTCTAATTTCTTTTTTGTTACTTCCGTTTAAGTTGCATAATGTGTGTTCGGAGGGAGTTTAGAAGTTGACTTGTAGATGGAGTCAATTTGAGGTAAAGAGAGCGATTAAGGTGTGTTCGGGAGGAGTTTTAATTTCCTCATATTGATTAATTTTTTTTTTAAAATAAGAAAAGTAACTTACTTAATAATAGAAAAACAAATTCTAAGAATAATATTTCAGGTTATTTGTGTCCTCTCCAATACCTCATCTTCACTCATCCCAATCCTCACCACCCCACATTCCAATCTCATAATATATATCTAAATTATATATAAATATTTTTAAAATAATATTTATATTTATATATTAAATGTAAAAAATAAATAAAATATTCACTTACTTTTTTAAAATATATTTTGCGTTCATATTCTTGAGTCGATGATCTATAAAAAACAACCTCTTTACTTTTGAGATAGAAGTAAATCTACGTTCACTCTACCTTCTTTAAATTTCACTTTATAAAATTATACTGAATATATTATTGTTATTCTATATTGTGCGTTCATACCCAAACACATCCTAAATAAAAAATGGAAGTGGTAGAAGTCATAATAATGGGGTTAAAAGTCAACATTAGAAAGGGAGGATGTGTGATTGGAAGTAAACAAAAAAAAAATTAAAGAGGACCTTGTTGTAAAAATTTTTTTTAATGAACCTCGTTGACAGATTCAATAACTTTTTTTCAAAAAAATTATTAGAATCTCGTTGCCTCAACAACGCGATGTCCGTTTTCGGCAAGTCCCAAAATTAAATATCTGTTCTAAAATTTTTGAAGAAAATTTTATCCATTTTACCGGACTCGATAAAATTGGGACTGCCAGTTCAAACTAAAATGTTGATGCTGGTATAAGCTGGGTCTTTTTTATTTTGTTGAATCTGCAAACTTTAAAACTTTTTAAATTATGAGTCTACCCGTTACATCCAACAAGAATAAGAATAAGAGGACAAAAAATAACACACACACATATATATTTAAGATTTAAATAAAATCTGATTACTGAAAGCAAAATCTAGAGACAGACGAAAAATTAATTTGTTGAGCAAAAATTCATCAAAATTCTAGGTGACATAGTTTTGGGATTCAGAACAAATCCAACGACGAAAAATTAGTGTGTATATGTGTGTGTATATATATAAACATTTTTGTAATGTGTACTGGATGTTTATAAATAGTTTATATGCTATATATAATGTTGATACACTTTTTACATAATATATTGGGAAAATTTCATAAATAGCATTCAATTGAAAATTAATTATCATTAGTAGCTATAGTTTGCATATTTACAATTTTTAGCAATAATTTTTAGGGCAAAATAAAAATCTCTCTCGCCTCTCTCTATTCTCTCGCTCACCTCCCTCCCTACCTCTCCCTCTTTCTCTTTCTCTTTCTCTCTCTCTCTCTCTCCTTCTCTCTCTTGATCTTTCTCTTTCTCTCTTTCTCTATTTCTCTATCTCCCTCTCTCCCTCTTTGAATATTGTATTTTAATTGCATTCTTTTCTCTGTATATTTATATTTTGTTGGAAGGTATCCGACAACTGTATTTGTTGTATTTATAGGTGCATTAGTTGTATCAATGAATAATTGTTATACCAATTAATATAGACTTTATCAACAAATACAATTTACTTGTATACAAAGATACATAACAATAAAGTTTTAATTGAACTTGTATTCATTCATTCTTGTATCACTTGTATTCATTCACTCTTGTATCACTTCTATTCATTCGCTCTTGTATCACTTCTATTTATTCATTCTACTTATATATCATGCATGTGCGCATTTAGATCGTATCAACGAATACAGTCTACATGTACAGAAAGATACAAAATCCGCGAATACTTGTTGTATCGATTACTCATCACTCTTGTATCACTTGTATTCATTCGCTAAATTCAATCTTGTATCACTTGTATTCATTTGCTCCTGTATCACTCAATTCATTCATTCTACTTACATTCATGTGCACATTTTAGATTGTAGTGAATACAATATACATGTATACAAAAGATGTATACAACTAAAATTACAAGTGAGTGTATTCATTCGTTCTTGTATTACTTATATTTATTCGTTATTATATCTCACATATACTTTCTCAAAATTATTGGATACACTAATACAAATTCAAAAAATAAATTTTCGATACAACATTCATTTGTAGATTGTATCAGTGTATCTATCACTTTTATTTTGTGAGATATATTTGTATTATCACCAAAAAGATTATTATAAATTACTATTCATATAATAAAAGAGAAAAATAAAAAAAAAGATACAGAGAAAGATAGAGGCAGAGAGAGAGAGAGAGAGAGAGAGAGAGAGAGAGAGAGAGAGAGGAAAAAGAAGAAAAAGAGGGGGGGGGGGAAGGAAAAAAGAAGAGAGAGGGAGAGAGGGGGAGAGGGAGAGAGAGGGAGAGGGAGAGAAAGAGAACGGGATGGAGGAAGGAGAGAGGCAAGGGAGAGAAAGAGAATGAGATGGAGGAAAGAGATAGGCGAGGGAGAGGGAGAGAGGAGGGAGGCGAGCGAGAGAGAGGGAGAAAGAGGAGGGAGGTGAGAGAGATTTAGGGTTAGGTAGAGAGAAGTGCTACAATTTGTAATTAGTTTCTATAAAATGTAATTTTTTCAAACTTTTTCTACTAATAATAAATACATAGTATGTGTTGCTATGTCATGTAATTTTATCTAATATATATAAATATTATATACATTTTTATCATCATCCACGGTAGTCACTCTAATTCATGCTTATTTTATGTACAATAAATATATAATTAATGTATACTCAGTATATAATATATACATACTAATTATACATATATTATACATTTTTTATATACTTATTACACACTATATAAAAGAATGAGCACAGAGAATCGATAAACTTGGCCAAAACAAAATATCTTCTCTGACAGTGACTACTACTTTTTCTATCTTTCATCTTCTCTTAAAATTCTTTCAAAAAAATATTAGAGAAAATAGACATTTGCATCTAAGTGAAAAAGGATGATCGCGAAAAAAAAAAGGTGAAGAGAAAGAAGACGACATGATGATAATTGTTGGGGATTGAACTTTGAAGAGAAGAAAAAAGAGAGTGAGTGGGTGCTGATAGGTGAAGAAGTAAGAAGATGAGAAGAAAAGGAGAAACATCAGAGAGAAACAGAGAGAGCAAGTACGAAAGTTAAGAGTTTGATTATAACTTGTCAATTTTTTTGGGATCTAAAGTATATTTCTTAAAATTGCGGACAATCATATTAGGGATGGACATAAATAATGAAGAATTGAAAAATTGAATTAATTTGATTTTTCGGATTCGGTGTTTGTTTTATTTTTTCAAAAAGTTTGATGTCTTGATCGGTGTTCCGTATAAGAGTCATGGTTCTTCAATTAAATATATTTTTAAATAATATTTATATTTCATTTATATGGCACAAATCATTTTTTAAAGCTCAACCCTTTTGGGTCTTTGGCATTTCAGATTTAACCCAACCCAACCCAATATTTTTGTCATAATTCGAGCATAGATTTCGGACCAAGACAACGGGACCTAACCACAAATGGCTCCAAGCTAACTCATAGCACATACACGACATGATTACGAGCATAACTGAGTGGAAATAAAATACGAACACAACATAACCGAAAGTCTGCATATCATAAAGTATAAGCGTAAACAACAAGTCAACAATGTTGGACCATCTATACATAGCTGTCTGAAAAGCCTCTAATCATATGATGAGCTGATGGGAAAACACCTCCAACTAGCTCGCTAAATTCAAAACTGAAAGACATAAGAGAAAGAGATATGAACCAAAACTGTCGTCCTCGAATCACGAGGACTCACCAAAACTAGGATGGTACTAGACTAAAGCGGGAGCGAGCCAACGTCGGGCCTGGGACTGATCACCCAAACTTATATCATGAGATGATATAGCATAGAGTATGCGATCAATACTTTGAATGTACTGAGTATGTAGAAAAAGTAAAACATGCTCGTAAAACAGTAAAACAAGGTCGTGAGTAAAGGCTAAACTGAAACATGAAAATAGGGTACATGCTAAAATCATAATCATATAGTAGTCATAAACATGAGTTATTCATCAAAAACTGAAGTATAATGACCCAAGGTTTGAAAGTAGAAATCATATAGTGTACCATACTTGAAATCATAAGTGAAAGCTCATAAACTAATCAATGGGTTAAATATGTTATAAAACATAGTATCATAAGTCATGAATCAACTTAAAACATGAGGAATAATGGGAGACTCATCATAACCGACACCATCATGAGAGAGCTTATATGATGCCCCAACTATCTCGCTCAAGTGAGCAGAGCCGTCCTAAGCCTCGCCAGGGTAAAAAATGATTAAGGCGTGATATCACTCGTGAATCCTCGTAGGGCTTGAACATTAATATATACCTACGATGAATGTATTTATGTGACCTGGGTTCCTGAAACTCCCAGCCTACTCGATGCTAGACACTACTCCTAAAAACATGCACATGGCTTATAATCATCACGATGAAATATACTTGATCTTGCATGGGCTTGTCTGAATCTTGAAATGATAATCATACTTGACATTCGTGAAATATCCATGAAAATAATTCCATTAAGTTGTCCATGTTACATAAACTTGAGTTTCATGACAAATCATACATACTTGAATAAATAGTCATAACTTGAAATCATAGGCCCATAAGCTTGAAATTCCTCAAATCACACATAATTGGGCAAAATCACCATAAACTTAAAAATATAGATCTGTGAGAGATTATAGTAGAAAATTAGTAATCATAATCGTAAATTATGAAGTTAACCATACGAGACTTGAATTCATAAGTGATTATAAGAGATTTCATGAGAATTGAGTGTAACCCTAGTATTTCAATAAATCATGCTTGGAGACTTGAAATCATGAGATATGGATGAAATTACGGATGAGGGTGGAAGGATTTCCACCATTCATGACCCTATATACCTGGTTTGATGAGTTTCTTGCTAGGGTTTGATGCCCAAGAGAATTGGAGGAGAAGGAGGATCTTGATGCTTGAGAGACTTTTGATCTTCAACTTGGAGTATTAGGAGTAGAATGAGGGTTTAGGATGAATAAAACTCTCTAAAATATCCTTTTAGGAGTTCAAAATAACTTAGTTTAGGAGTTAGGAACTTAAAAATTATGAAAATACCCTTAATAACGCGATTGAAAATTTAACCCTGCCAGACCTAACGAGTGACCTAACAACTCGTTAGGTCTCTTGACGAGTCGTCACTAGGATTCGTTACCCCTGGGTACACCTTCCAACTTTCTAGTCTCTTCTTGGTGCCTCCACTTAATGATTCATCGTGACACTTAACGGATCCCTTAAACACTTATTAAGACTCTCTAAAATCCCAAGTTTTCCCCACATACTACACCTAACGAATCACTTGATGAGTCGTCAAGTTTCCTAACGAGTCACTTAACAACTCAATCTGTTATCTGGTGTAATTTCAACTATTTTCTCCATTTTATGCCTTGTATTTGATCTTAGGAACTTTTGAGGTGTTACATTATCTCCCCCTTGAGAACATTCATCCTTGAATTTAGATTAAGCATGCTGGAAGGCTAGGGAACAAATTTCAATCGCAAAACTAAATAACTACAGCTGAAAACTGACTGAACGACTGACTCCGAATTGAAACACACGACTGAACTGAATTCATGAAATATACATGCATATTATGATATGACAGGACTTGAGAGACATGAACTTGACATGCAACTGAATAGAGTACTAAGGAGGAAACTGGTACCTCATACTGAAACTGAGCCGGAAGGAAAGAGGTGCTGCTATCTAGCCATCATATTTGCTTCGGCTTCCTATGTAGCTCCCTCAACAAGCTGATTTCTCCATAAAACTACATTGAAGCTACCTCTTTTTTCCTCAACTTCCAAACTTGACGATCGAGGATCTCACTCGGAACATCCTCATAAGTAAGGCTATATTTCACACCGATGTTCTTTACCAGAACAACTAGTGTTGGGTCATCAACGCACTTCTTCAGCAAGGTCACATGGAAAACTGGATGCAGTGAAGCTAGCTCTACTGGCAGCTCCAACTAATATGCCGCTTTGCCAACTCGCCTCTGAATCATATAAGGACCAACATATTGGAGACTAAGATTCCCTTTCTTACTGAACCTTATAACTCCCTTCATGGGAGATACCTTCAAAAACACCCAATCATCGACTTCAAACTCAAGCTCTCTCCTCCTAATATCTGCATATGATTTCTGTCGACTCTGAGCTGTCTTCTGCCTCTCTCAAACAAGCTGAACTTTCTCCATAGCCTCATGAACTGAATCTGGACCTATCAATGTAGCCTCACCTATCCGAACCATCCAATAGGTGATCTACTCCTCCTCCCATAAAGAGCCTTAAATGGAGCCATTTAAATGCTAGAGTGATAACTGTTATTATAGGCAAACTCGATGAGAGGCAAGTGAACATCCCAACTACCCTTGAAATCAATCACACATGCCCTCAATATGTCCTCAAGAGTCTGAATGGTCTGCTCGGCCTGACCATCTATTTGCGGGTGAAAAGTTATGCTAAGCTTTACTTGAGTACCAAGGGCTCTCTGAAACAATCTCCGGAACTGAAAGGTGAATTGAATACCCCTATATGAGATGGTGAAGAAATTCCATGCAACCGAACCAACTCCCAAATGTAGAGTCTAGCATAATCATCGGACGAATATGTAGTTTTGACCAGTAAGAAATATGTTGATTTGGTCAACCTGTCTACAATCACCCATATAGAGTCATGTTGTGGGCGCGTACAAGGAAACCTAGTACTGAAGTTCATATTGATCTCTTCCTATTTTCAAGTAGGAATACTAATGTCCTGAAGCATACTTTCAGGTTTCTAATGCTCAACCTTTACCTACTGACAAATTGGATATTTAACTATAAATTCCGCTATGTCCTTCTTCATGCCATTCCACCAATGGACTTCCCGTAGATTACAGTACATCTTGGTGGCACCTAGGTGGACAGAGTATCGATACCCATGAGCCTCTCTCAACATCTTCTCTCTCAAGTCATCCACAGCGGATACACAATCAACCCTGATATCGGAGCACACCATCTCCCCTTTTTGATTCCAGACAGCTTCCTTCAACTTCACTAAGATAGGATCTTCATCTTTTCGTGCTTTAAGCTCCCCCACCAATGAAGATTTCGACCCATTCTAAATAATAACACCAAAATCTGTCGAATCTGTAAGGCAAACTCCTAAACGAGCAAGCCTATGGACATCCTTTACCAACTCCTTCCTCCCATCCTCAACATGGAACAGACTCTCTATGGACATCCTACTAAGAGCATCACCACTATATTAGCCTTGCCCAGATGATAAAGGACACTTATATCATAATCATTGAGAATCTCTAACCATCTCCTTTGCCGCAAATTCAGATCCTTCTGAGTGAACATATACTGAAGGCTCTTGTGGTTCGTGAATTTATCCACATGCACCCCATACAAATAGTGCCTCCTAATCTTCAAGGCGAACACCACTTCTGCCAACTCTAGGTCATGCATCGGGTAATTTCTTTCATGAGTCTTAAGCTGTCTCGAGGCATAAGCAATGATCTTACCATGCCACATCAAAACACAACCAAGGCCAATCCTAGAAGCATCACAATCGAAACAATTCGCGCCCTCCGGTAGGGCCTATATTGGGGGTGACGTAAGTCGAGTCTTTAACTCCTGAAAACTCTTCTCACTAGCATCAGACCACTGAAACTTGACCTTCTTTTGGGTCAACTTAGTAAACGGTGCTGCAATAGATGAAAATCCCTCTACAAACCTCCTGTAGTAGCCAGCTAATCCCAAAAAGCTTCTAATATGGGTAGGGCTAAAAGGTCTAGGCAAGTTCTTCACCGTCTCTATCTTCTGAGAGTCTACGTGGACACCCTCACTATATATCACATGACCCAAGAATGCTACCAACTCTAGCCAAAACTCACACTTGCTGAATTTTGCAAACAACTTATGGTACTTGAGAGTCTGCAACACAATCCTCAAGTAAACGACATGATCCCTCTCGCTCTGAGAGTATATGAGGATATTATCTATGAAGAAAATAATGAACATATCCAAATACTGCCTGAATACCCTATTCATCAAATCCATAAAAGCTGCAGGAGCATTCTTTAGTCCAAAAGATATAACTACAAACTCGTAGTAACCATCGAGTCCTAAAAGCTGTCTTCGAAATGTCACTCTCCCTAACTCTGAGCTGATGATAGCTAGATCTAAGGTCTATCTTTGAAAAGCACTTAGCACCCTAAGGCTGTCAAACAAGTCATCAATCTTGGGGAGGGGATACTTATTTTTTATCGCGAGCTTGTTCAACTGGCGATAATCAATACACATTCAGATAGAACCATTTTTCTTCTGGACAAATAGGATTGGAGCACCCTATAGGGACTTACTAGGCGTGATAAAACCCTTATCTAGGAGATCTCTCAACTGTTCTTTCAACTCTTTTAGCTTGGCTGGAGCCATTCTATAGGGAGGAATAGATATACGTTGTGTATCGGGGAGAAGGTCAATACCAAAATCAGTCTTCTGCTTGAGAGGGACTCCTGGTAGATCATTAGGGAACACCTTCGGATACTCACATACAACAAGAACTGACTGAAGAGTCGGGGTCTCGGATATAGAATCCTTAACCCAAATTAGATGATACATAGAACTCTTGGAGATCATCTTCTTGGCCTTAAGGTAGGAAACAAAGTGACCAACTGACACAACTAAAATACCCTTCCACTCTAGGTCTGGTTCACCTAGAAATCAAAACTCTACTGATTGGGTTCTAACTGAAGCATAGAATGCATACAACCAATCCATACCGAAAATAACATCGAAATCGGTCATGTCTAACTCTAATAGGTCGGATGAGGTGAATTTCTGAAGAACGGTGATAGGGCAATTTCTATATACCCGTCGAGCTAAAACTGATTCATCGACAAGAGTAGAGACTGAAAAGGGTTCTGATAGAATTTTAGGACTGACATCGAAACTAATGGCAACATAAGGAGTTACAAAAGATAGCATGGCTCCTGTATCTAGCAATGCATAAATATCAAGATGGAAAACTCGTAACATACCAGTGACCACATTGGGTGAGCACTCCTGCTCCTGACGGGATGAAAGTGCATAGAACCTATTTTGGTGTTGTCTGCCAACTACACTAGAAGAAGCACCCTCCTGAAATGGGCGAGCTGCTAGGGCTGCTGAAGTGGTGGCTGGGGCACGACCTGTATCATCACCCTGTCTAGACGAAGGACAATCCTTGCGCATATGCCCAGGCTTCCCAAACCCAAAGCAAACATCTGAGCAAAACAAACACTCCCTTCAATGGTTCTTGCCGCACTTCCTGCAAGTTGAGAAAGTGCACTATCCTATCATGCCTATCTAGCCTCTAGAGATTGATGTTATGACCACCTTGAGGTCTAGATGGAACACTGTCTAATGATGGAGCTGGGATTGATGACCTTTGATGGAGCTATGGGCGATGTCCACCACCTGACCTCTGCTGAGAATACCCGAAACTCCCTGTCCTGGCTCTCTTGGCCTCTCTCTCCCTCTCCTTCATTTTCTCCTCCTCTATCTGTCGAGCATATATTATCAGTCGGGAGATATCTATATCACTAATCAACATGGTGGTCCTACACTCCTGACCAATGAATTCGCAATTTCATTTACGAACTTGCTCATACGAGCCCTCGGCTCTGCAACCATCTTCGGATCATACTTGGGCAGCTGGGTGAACTTCAGGAAATACTCCTGAACAGTCATGTCATTCTACTTCAAGTTGATGAACTTTTCTCCCTTTGCTTCCCTCAACTCTCGGGGAAAGAATCAGTCCAAGAAAGCTGTAACAAACTCATCCCAGCCAATGGAGACTACACCAACTCTCCGACTCTCTTTCCACTATTGGAACCATATATAAGCAACCTCCTTCAGTTGGTAGGAGGTCAAGTATGCCCTTTCCTTTCTTGTAACACCCATAATCTGATAATCTGCTGGACCTCCTCAATAAACTCCTGTGGATCCTCGTCCACCTTTGACCCATGAAACTTAGGTGGATTCATCCTGGTGAAGTCTCATACTCTAGATGCTGCCACAATCCCATTTTGATTCACATGGGCAACAACCTGCAGGTTGACCTGATAGTTATAGCCTAGGCCTACATCTGAAAAGCAGCCCTGAACTCAGCATAAGTAACTTACTCATGCAAAGGATCAGCTAGAGCTGGTAGGGATGGCTGATACCCATCTCTGTTGCCATTTCCATGGCCATTGCTATTGCCATTTCTTCTCTCATTGACTCAACGAGTAGGCATATTTCTGCAAATGCATATAGCATGAGTTAGAAGGATAAAAAGAGTTGAACTTCATAGAACAAAATAGAATTATGAAAGAAGGAAAGTTTTCCTAAAACGTTTTGTAGCCTTTTTCTCATAAGTGTGGCGCACTTCACACCCATGTAAAAGACTCTACTCGACATGGCTTTCAGACACCCTAGGACACACCTAAACCTGATGCTCTGATACCAAGTTTGTCATGACCCGAGCGTGGACCCGGAACCGATATACAGGACTTAGAATCACGAATGACTCCAAGCTAATCCATGACATATACACGACATGATTATGAGCAAAACTGAGTGGAAATAAAGCATGAACACAACATAAGCAAAAGTCTGCATATCATAAAGCATAAGTGCAGACAACAAGTCAACAACGCTGGACCATCTATACATAACTGTCAGATAAGCCTCTAATCATACGATGAGATGATGGGACAACACCCCCAACCAGCTCGCTAAGTCTGAAACTAAAAGACATAATAAAAAGAGACATGAACAAAAACTGCCATTCTCGGATCATAAGAACTCACCAAAACTGGGATGGTACTAGACTGAAGCAGGAGCGAGCCAATGTCGGGGCTGGAACTGATCATCCGAATCTATATCATGAGATGATATAGCATAGAGTATGTTGTCAGTACTTTGAATGTATTGAGTATGTAGAGAAAGTAAAACATGCTCATAAAACAGTAAACAAGGTCGTGAGTAAAAGCTAAACTGAAACATGAGAATAGGACGTGCTAAAATCATAATCGTATCTAATCATAAACATTAGTTATTCATCAAAAATTGAAGTACAATGGCCCAGGGTTTGAAAGTATAAATCATATAGAGTGCCATACTTGAAATCATAAGTGAAAGCTCATAAACTAATCAATGGGTCAAATAAGTTATAAAACATAGTATCATAAGTCATGAACATGAATAACTTAAAACATGAGGAACAATGGGAGACTCATCATAACTGACACAATCATGAGAGAGCTTACATGATGCCCCAACTATCTCGCTCAAGTAGGCAGAGCCTTCCTAAGCCTTACCAGGAGAAAGAACGATTAAGGCGTGATATCACTCGTGAATCCCCGTAGGGCTTAAACATGAATATATACCTACATTGGCACGTAGTTATGATACCTGGTTTTTTAAAACTCCCGGCCTACTTGGTGCTAGTCACTACTCCCAAAAACATGCACATGACTCATAATCATCATCGTGAAACATCTTTGATCTTGCATGGGTTTGTCTGAATCATGAAATCATAATCATACTTGACATACGTGAAATAGCTATGAAAATAATGCCATTGAGTCGGTCGTGATATGTAAACTTGAGTTTCATAAAAAAATCACACATACTTGAATAAATAGTCATAACTTAAAATCATAGGCTCATAAACTTGAAGTTCCTCAAATCATGTATAACTGGACAAAATCACCATAAACTTAAAATATATATATGAGAGATTCTAGTAGAAAATAAGTAATCATAATCATAATCATAAATCACAAAGTTAATCATAAGAGATTTGAATTCATAAGTGATTATAAGAGATTTCATGAGAATTGGTCTAACCCTAGAATTTCAATAAATCATGCTTGAAGACTTGAAATCATGAGATAGGGATGAAATTGGGAATGAGGTTTGAAGGATTTCCTCCATTCATGACCCTACATACTTGGGCTTGATGGAATTCTTTCTAGGGTTTGATGCCCAAAAGAATTGGAGGAGAAGGAGGACCTTGATGCTTGAGGCTTGAGAGGCTTTTGATCTTCAACTTTGTTAGGAGTAGAATGAGGGTTTAAGATGAATTAATCCCTCTGAAACACCCTTTTAGGAGTTCAAAACGAGTTAGTTTAGGTGTTAGAAACTTATAAATTATGAAAACGTCCTTAATAATCCGATTGAAAATTTAACCCTGCTAGACCTGACGAGTGACCTAACGACTCGTTAGATATCTTGATGAGTTGTCACTAGGACTCGTTATACCTGGGAACACTTTCCAACTTTTTGGTCTCTTCTTGACGCCTTCATTAACGATTCATCATGACCCTTAATATGATCTCTTCACCACTCGTTAAGACTCTCTGAAATCCCAAGTTTTCCCCACTTACTACACCTAATGACTCACTTGACAAGTATTCAAGTGTCCTAATGAGTTGTCGCGCCCCATTTTCCTCACGGAAAAACGAGACTCAACATGTGACAACTCTTAAGGATTTTATTTATTTGAAGAGTCGCCACCTAACGGATTAAGGTGCGTTAGAACACCGTTCTAAGCTAAAGGTCTATTTTTTATTACTTAGGTCACCAGAGTTGGGCAAGGGCTTTAATTACCTCGAAAGGAAGGTATTAGGCACCTTTCGAGGTCCACAAATGTGGTTCCCGGACGGACTCATTAAATGAGGAAAATTATCTAAGCGAGCCACGAAAGTTGATTTTAACATATATTGTTGCATTTAAAATGATTGATAAAAGAAGCAAATAATGAAGAATTAAATTCTTGCCTAAATGAGCGACATAAAAGAATAAATTTTAAAGAAAATTTATCTTGTTACATTTCTTAAAGCAATAAATATAAAGGTTGTGGCAAATACAGTAAGCAATAAAAACAGAATTTTTTTTTGTTAAAATAAATTAACAAACGAATAATCATTTATTTAATTAAGGGGCCAAGCCTCGATAAGGCGCCTACGTATCCCTTAAGGGAATCAGGCCAAACGTAGTTCTACCTTTAGAAATGTTTGACCTAATGGGATCACCCCGTGCAACTTAAATAATACTTCGCAATCTTTTGAATTGCTCATATTATTCAGCGAGCACGGACTATCATTTCCCAACTACCCACCTAGTTAATTATTAATCCTATAACGCTTCTAGATGGAAAAGACTAGCGGCCTAGTATTTTGCCTACCCGTCCCAAACTTAACGTCCAAGAGGCGTTGGACAACTATTTTGGATTTTTGGATCTAAAATCCTAAGGTTGTTAAGGAAGCGATTAAATGCAAACAAAACGACAATTAAGCAGATAACAAATTAAGGTTTCAGCTAAGCCTCTACAAACAGATTTCAGAAATGCAGTTATGTCGTAAAGGCATGGTTTCTAAAAAATAAATGCAACGAATGTTTAGGTTAAACAAATTAATTTTTCCTTTATGCATAAATACTACAATCATATTATTGATATGCCTTACATTTAGTGCCTAGCACAGTACACGTCAAAAGATGTGTCAATACATAATTCATTAGGATGTTTATTCAACACATTTAACATGGTTTTGAACAGTCGCCAGGAATATTTCTTATGCACAGAATTTCAATTAATAGAAATAAAACTAGATAGCCATGAGTAGGCAATTGTTTATAATTTATTTGGTGAGTGCGATCACAATCTGTTTTCAAAAGGTGACTCAAAAATTAAATTTCGGATCTAGATAGATAAAGGATATTGTAAGGCTTACGGTTATTTGCACATAGACATGATACCCAACAAGTCATTAACATTTAAACAACATCTCAGGCTATAAAAAAATATATAAACATGCAAATTTACGTAACAAACTAGATCATTAATGCCGAACATGTTCCCTACAGACAGGGTTACTATCAGCTAAAAGCAAACACATGCTTCAAAATTAAATCACTGTAGTTTACATAGGTATGGTTCCTAATTAAACAAACAAATCTTTATAGCCATGTATATAATTTAAAGTCTTATTTCCGATTGTCCTCTTATGAGCTTGGGTTCTAGCGTTATATTAGACAGATAAAAAATCCCATGTGCATTGTAAAAAAATATGGGACGTATTTTAATTTAATAGCAGATGTCCTATAGGCCTAATTTCTAGATTGCTGATAAATAAATTTCATTCAAACTATTTGCTTTCTATGGGCGTAAATTCTAGCAAAATCATGCTGCCATCCATGCGGGCAGTATTTTAACCATATAAGCATGCTTCAAGTTAATTAAGATCCTATAAGCAGGGGTTCTATAATATGTTCATGTGTTGTTCCTATAGGCACGTCCTCTAAGTGATTTTAATTAGCAGTTAAGCATGAAAGAAACACACGAATCCCCCACCCCATAAAAACCCCTTTTCACTATTTATAGCGTTTATTACAACATTAAAACTGATAATGAATAATAAATGACATAAAAATAATAAAACGTAAATAATTCTAAAACTAATCTAAACAGTTTGCCCATCTGTTTTCGAGTTTAGACCCAAGGACTCTTCAACACCTGCCTTTGAATAGACCTGCTGAGCAATGAAACCAACCAGCGGACATAGACAAATACATATATACTCTAGTCCCGAAAACAAGTCGTATTTTAGGTTCATAATTACATAGGGAAGAATACATCACAATTTCGAACAGGTCAATAACAATATACACGTAGCATATTTAAAGCATGATATCACAAAATGTACAGAGTAAGGTATACTAACCGGCTGGAAGAAATTAAGTAAACCTTTGAAGTAAATCTGCTGAAGAAATTTAGAGTAAACCTTTGAAGTAAAGTTGTATTGTTAAAACAAACCGAGAGGAAGAAATTTTTACGTAGAGGCTATTCAGATTTTATTTTTTCTCCAGAGGATATTGGTCTTTTTTCCAAAATAAAAGAAATTTGCTTTTATAGCAAAAGAAATCAACCAACTTATAGAGTTAAAAGGAAAGAATAAATTATCATTTTAATTAGTTGAGAGAATTTCTCCTAATTGATAGAAAATGATAATAAATAAAAGAAGATCAGAAAGATATCCTTTTTACCGTTAAAAGGAAAGAAAGAAATCAAGAAATGAATCATAGGAGGTCTTTCCATAAAATAAGCTAAATCAATCAACGAAATTAAATCAGTTAAATTTATCTAAAAACAAATAAGTAAAGTAGAAGAATATTAAAGCATTTTTCTAGCCACACAAGGAAGAGATCATATCAAACAATTACTTGCCAATATTTAAATTAGCACTACATTATTCCTTATCATGCAAATTAATTATAACTACCATATTTAACTTAATTAACATTTGTCAAGGCAATCAACTAATATCAAGATTTTAACGGGCATTAATTAACTAACAGATATTTATTATATAAATATACAAGTGAAACAGTAATGAATTAATTGGTCTTTTTCATATGAATTCCATTTGTTTAAATTTCAATTTTTATTTTGAGCCATACAACTTTGATTAACCCTAAAGGAAGAACAACATATATCACTTATATATTATCATATATGGACGAAACAGAAAAAAAAAAAAAAAAATATATATATATATATATATATATATATATTATTATATATAAATGAAATAGAAAAGTAAAAACAGTATATACTTATATACATACATATCTATTATATATATATATATATATATATATATATATATATATATATATATTATATTTATTATATTATACATAAATGGACGAAAAAAAGAAAACAGTATACATACTTATACATATATATTATATTATATATATTTATTATATATATTATATACTGATATATTTATTATATATTATATACTTATATATTTATTATATTATATATATAAGTAAAGGGAAAGTAGTATATTATATGTATCTACTAGGTATTATTATATAATTATATATTTATTATATACATTATTCATATATATACATATATTATTTATAGATATATTTATTATATACATATATACATAACAATAAACAACAAAAAATAAAATAAATAATTAAATAATAAATAATTTACGGACAGATCGCCATCGGTTGGGAAGTAGCCGGAGCGATGAGGTGGTTGTTCACGGTTGCTCGCCGAAGTTTAGGTGGTGGCGGAGTAAGGGGAAGGAGAAGAGAGAAGGCGGCGTTGGTTTTCCGGTGGTGGCCGGAGAAACCGAGGGAGAGAAGATGAAGGGAAAGGGAGGAAGAGGGGCGGTTGGGTCTGTTTGGTTGTTGTTTTGACTGGAAAAAATGGGAGAGGGAGATGGGCACGGATGCATATGTAAATGTATATCAAGGGCTCAAAATGCATATGTAAATGTATATCAAGGGCTGAGATGCATATATGAAATATATCAAGGGATCAAAATATATATCAGGGGCTCAAAATGCGATACGGGGCTCGAATGCGCAATTATGCATATATTAAAGTGTATATCACGGGTTTGATATGCAACTGAGTGCTTCGATGATAGAATAGCAAAATAATAAGTAAGAGGCATAAGGAAGAATGATTTAGCTCTATGTTGCCTTGTGATAAGACATTTCCATCTCTGCCTTTTTTGCATTTTTGTTATTTCTGCGTTTAAAGAAAATTTGTTAGTTCGAAAAGGGGAGGTTGATCTGTGTGTATATCTCGTAGCCTTCTTCTATCTGTTGTCGCACTCCGTTCAGGCATACGCTCGGGCACAAAGTTTAGACAAAAGGTGAATAACTTAGTAAAAGTAAAGTGAAAACATAGAAAAATTGAGTTAAATCATGGGCCATGGCATATTTTAAACCGTACGACGTCTTTTTGTAAATCGGAACCTCGTCTTGACCTAGTTTGATGAAATTTTGAGGTCCTTCTCAAAATTTCTGCCCCAGTGTAGAAGATGACATAGACTTTCTTGCAAGTGACGGCGATTTGAGAATTTTTGAGGTCCTCTCAAAAATTCTGCCCCAGTTACAGCTTGTTAACCGAAATACCATGAAAATGTGACAGAAGCACCGAGAACCTTTGAAGGGGAGAAGAAAATTTTATAAAGATATAGACCGAGTCCCACAGGGACGCCTACGTATCCCTCTTAAACGGGAATCAGGTCCAACGTAGTTCAGGTTACAAGGCAGAGCAAAAAGAAACAAAATCCCAATCTAAATGTAGTATCTCTTAACCGCGTCTGAGTTGATGGGTTTAGGCCAGATTTCACCATCCATCTCTTCTAAGATAAGTGCTCCTCCTGTCAGCACTCGGTGAACTATGTAGGGACCTTGCCAGTTAGGTGAGAACTTGCCTTTAGCTTCATCTTGGTTTGGAAAGATCCGCTTCAAAACTAGCTGCCCAGGCATGAAAAGTCTTGGCCTAACTTTCTTGTTAAAGGCCTTGGTCATCCTGTTCTGATAAAGTTGACCGTGACAGATTGCATTTATCCTTTTCCCATCAATGAGTGCGAGTTGCTCGAATCTACTTTGCACCCATTCCGCATCGTTCAATTCTTCTTCTTGAATGATTCTCAAAGAAGGAATTTCCACTTAAGCAGGTATCACTACTTCATTACAATACACCAACATATAAGGTGTAGCACCAGTAGACGTTCGGAGAGTGGTGCGGTATCCCAATAAAGCAAAGGGCAGCTTCTCAAGCAATGTCTATAGTTGTCAATCATCTTGTGCAAGATCCTCTTGATATTCTTGTTTGCAGCCTCCACGGCTCCATTCATTTGCGGCCTATATGCAGTAGAATGGTGGTGCTTGATCTTGAAATTTTCACACGCTGCTCTTATCAAGTCACTATTCAGATTAGCTCCATTGTCGGTAATGATTGATTCAGGTACTCCGAATCGGCAAATGAGATGATCGCGGACAAAATCTGTCACCACTTTCATTGTGATAGACTTGTGAGAGGTAGCTTCAACCCACTTAGTGAAGTATTCAATTGCAACCAGAATGAATCTATGTCCATTGGACGCTGCAGGCTCGATGGGGCCAATTACATCCATTCCCCAAGCTGCGAATGGCCAAGGCGAACTTGTGGCCCGAAGCTCATTTGGAGGATCTCGAATCACATCGGCGTGGGTTTGACAACAATGACATCTTTGCACGTACTTGATACAGTCCGTTTCCATAGTCAACCAAAAATAGCCGGCTCTCAAGATCTTCTTTGCCAACATGAAACCGTTCATGTGGGGTCCACAAGTCCCAGCATGAACTTCCTCAATCAAAGTTGTAGCCTCTTTAGCATCCACACATCTTAGCAATCCCAAGTCGGGGGTCCTCCTATAAAGGATTTCCCCGTTTACGAAAAACTGATTGGCTAGCCTTCGAATCGTGCGCTTTTGGACGTTTGTAGCATGCTCGGGATAATCCCCATTTTTCAGATACCTTTTGATGTCGGCATACCATGGTTCACCGTCTGGTTCTTCCTCAACATGAAAGTAATAAGCCGGCTGCTTATGTATGTGAATAGGAATGGGATCAATGTAATTCTTATCAGGGTGCTGGATCATTGACGACAAAGTGGCTAGAGCATCCGCAAATTCATTCTGTATTCTGGGAACATGATGGAATTCAATCTTGATAAACCTCTTGCACAAATCTTGCACACAATGTAGATAGGGAAGAATCTTCGCGTTCTTCGTGGCCCATTCTCCCCTTACTTGGTGCATCAGCAAATCTGAGTCTCCAATTACCAGTAACGATTGCACGTTCATGTCAAATGCCAGTCGAATACCCAAAATGCAGGCTTCATACTCAGCCATATTGTTGGTACAAGAAAATCGAAGCTTAGCCGATACAGGATAATGCTGCCCAGTTTTTGATACTAACACTGCTCCAATGCCCACTCCTTTGAAGTTCGCTGCTCCATCGAAGAATAACCTCCAACCATCGTACTCTTCGGCAATATCTTCTCCTACAAAGGCTACTTCCTCGTCAGGAAAGTATGTCTTCAGTGGCTCATACTCATCATCTACAGGATTTTCTGCCAAATGGTCTGCAAGAGCCTGTCCTTTTACGGCTTTTTGCGTAACGTAAACAATGTCAAACTCACTTAGCAATATCTGCTACTTGGCCAGCTTCCCCGTAGGCATGGGCTTTTGAAAGATATACTTCAACGGATCCATCCTTGAAATCAAATAAGTTGTGTAGGCAGACAAATAGTGCCTTAACTTCTGAGCGACCCAAGTCAAAGCACAACATGTCCTTTCCAACAATGTATACCGAGCCTCATACGGTGTGAACTTCTTGCTCAAATAGTATATGGCTTGCTCCTTTCTCCCTGTCTCGTCATGTTGTCCTAAAACACAGCCAAAGGCATTCTCTAGCACGGACAAATACAGGAGCAAAGGTCTTCCTTGTTCTGGTGGCACTAAAACTGGAGGCTTCGATAGATAATCTTTGATTCTGTCAAAAGCTTGTTGACACTCAGGAGTCCATTCTATAGCAGCATCCTTTTTCAACAATTTGAAGATAGGCTCACAAATAACCGTTGACTAAGCAATGAAACGACTAATGTAGTTGAGTCGTCCTAAAAAGCTCATAACCTCTTTCTTACTTTTCAGCGGCGGGAGCTCTTGGATAGCCTTAATCTTGCTTGGATCCAATTCAATACCACGACGGCTGACGATAAAACCCAATAATTTTCCTGATGGGACCCCAAATGCACACTTTGCCGGATTTAGCTTCAGACTATACTTCCGTAGTCTGTCGAAGAATTTTCTGAGGTCTGCCAGATGATCTGAGCTTCTCTTTGACTTGATGATGACATCATCCACATAAACTTCAATTTCCTTGTGAATCATGTCGTGGAAGATTGTAGTCATGGCCCGCAGGTAGGTGGCTCCAGCATTTTTCAATCCGAAAGGCATTACCTTGTAATAATACACCCCCCATGGGGAAAGAAATGTGGTTTTCTCAGCATCTTCATCATGCATTCTGATCTGATGATAACCAGCAAAACAATCCACGAACGACTGTGTCTCATGCTTTGCACAGTTGTCAATAAGGATATGGATGTTTGGTAACGGAAAATCATCTTTAGGGCTAGCCTTGTTGAGATCCTTGTAATCCATACAGACTCTGACCTTTCCGTCCTTCTTTGGTACAGGCACGATGTTGGCCAACCAAGTGGGGTATTCTACTACTTTGAGGATTCTGGCATCGATCTGCTTGGCTACCTCTTCTTTGATTTTCAAACTCATGTCTGGCTTGTATTTCCTCGGCTTTTGCTTCACAGGGGGATACGCTGGATCAGTAGGCAACCTATACGCTACTATAGAGTGGCTGAGCTCTGTCATGTCAGCGTAAGACCAAGCAAAGATGTCTTTATACTCTTTCAAAAACTCTATGTACTCCTCAATCTCTTCTTTTGGCAAGTGAGTACTGACTTGAGTCTCTTTGGGCGTTTCTGAATCTTCCAAAATTACCACATCGGTATCTGTCAGATTGACTTTGGGCTTGTCCTCGAACTCTTCTATTTCCCTGACAATTTCAGCAGGTAACTCATCTTCTTCAGCTTCTAAAGAGTTGTCTGTGTTATGTCGCACAGTTTCATTACAAGCCATGAACTTAGATTCAACTCGTTCGATATTAGAAATGATGAAAATAAATAAAATAAAATTAAATATATGAAAGAGAAATAATTTTATTAAAATAGATCAGAACTTGACATAATACTCAAAAGAAAATTCACAACTTTTAAAACAAATATTTATTTTGAACAAAAAATGAAAAACTGGTCCTTTGGTCTACCCAGATGCCCGACGAGCTCTGGATGGTGTGGCTGTCCAATTGGCGGTTCTTTGCACTCCGAATTCCTGTTGTGGGGCCCCTCCTTCCTCTCCGTGGCAAATGGTGTTACAATTGTTATCATCCAGAAACAAATCCCTTAGACTGAGCAGCACGACATCTTCTTCGGCCCGTTTAACATCAAGACAACCATCAGAGACGAAGGTTTGTTGAAGCGAAGGCAATGGGTTTGGCAACAAAAAATTTCTCTTTCCCAAGGGATATTTCCAATTGTCCAGCTCTTCTTCAGTAGGTTGATATCCCAATCCAAAAGTGGTCTTTTGCATTGCCACTTGTAACGGCTCAGAGATTCCTTGTAATTTGGATCCTAGACCCCAGCCTGGTTCAAACCCTAACCAAAGTAGCATACTCAGGACCTTATCACTCCGCCATCTACCTTCTTCGACGACACCGACAAGATCTATGGTGTGGAAACTTTCCCCGTCAAGGCTTCCCTTTCTTTCAATGACAGGGATAACAGGAGCAGCGTAAATTGGATGGCTTTCATCCCCGTGGACCACGACTTCTTGATGGTCCCACTCAAATTTCAGGCATTGGTGCAGAGTTGAAGGCACCGCCCCGCCAGCATGAATCCATGGATGTCCAAATAATAGATTGTAAGAGGCTGGGATGTCCATTACCTGAAATGTCATGGTGAATGTGGCAGGGCCAACTAGCACGTCAAGATCTATTTCTCCCACAGTGTCCCTTTGAGAACCGTCAAACGCTTTGACGTTCATCTTCCATTGCTTGATCCGGGCAAGGTCAACTTCCAGCCGAGTTAAAGTATTCAGCGGATAAATATTTAGACCGGAGCCTGGGTCAATCAATACCTTGGTGATGAATTTGTCCGAGTGCTGCACTATGATATGTAGCGGTTTATTATGGGCCACGCCTTCCACAGGCAACTCATCTTCGTGGAAGGATATTTTCTGGGCCTCAAATACCTGACCCACCATATTAGCCACCTCACTACTAGATATTCTTGCAGGGACATAGGCTTCTCCTAGAACCTTCATCAAAGCCTTTTGGTGTTGCTCAGAGCTCTGCAGAAGTGATAAGATAGAAATTTGAGCCTGGGTCCTGCTCAATTGTTCTACCACCGAATACTCTTTCGCCTGTACCTTTTTTCATATCCCATTTTCTGCTTCCACCACTGGCTGCTTCCCTTTATCGGCTCCTTGAACCAAGGTTTCAGGAGTGTATACTCTTCCAGACCGTGTCACTCCTTGTGCCGCATCTGCTTCCAACACCCTTGTTTTATGCGAGGCATTTTCCTTGTAGCTCCAAGGGACTGTCTTGTATGAAACTGGAGCAGCTCTTACACTGTGAAGGGAGGCCTTGGTGTAGCTATCTCAACCTTGAATGGAGGGCGCACCTGTGCTCTCCGAAACGAATCTGAAGAAGAACCTACTCTGTGTCCAATCATCCCAATAGTATCCGCCAAGTCATCAGCCTCATTATAAGAAATCATGTTCACATGGTGATTCGACAGAGGATTACTTGTCACATTTGGTGCCGGATCCTTGAGGTGAATAACCTTGGTGTCAATCAACTTCTGTATTTTGTCCTTCAAAGACCTGCAGGACTCTGTGGCGTGCCCTCTCATTCCCGAGTGGTACATGCATATTTTGTTGTGGTCGTACCACTTAGCTTGGGTATCGACTGTCAGTGCAGGAATAGGCTCAATGTAACCATCTTCTTTCAACCTTACATACAGCTGGTCAATTGGTTCGGCTAGAGGGGTATAAGGTTTTGTTGGCCTAAACTGAGCCCTAGGCCTTTGGTTTGGTGAGAAAGAAGGTCGTGGGTGAGAAGGTCGTGGATGAGAGGGATGTGGATGAGATGGCTGTGTGTTATAAACGAGATAAGCGGGGGCTTGGTAATGTGATGGAGGTGTTTGGAAATGGGTCGGAGGGGGAGTTTGATATGGAGCTTGATAAGGATGGAGATTTTGATATGGTGATGGAGCTTGATAAGGTGATGACAGAGTATGATATGGTAAAGGTGGAGTTTGGTATGGTGAAGTTTGGTAGTGCGGGGTGGGCATTTGATAATGTGGGGTTGGAGTCTGCAGTCTATAAACATAACTTTTCGGCCCTTGGGCCATCATAACTGTTCCAATTTCCTTTTTCTTGCGGCTTTCCGAAGCAGTTCCGGACTACAAGGCTTTGTTAGCCGCCTGTAGTGCATTCAAGTTGATGATGGTACCATCCTTGATACCGTCCTCAATTCTCTCTCCAAGCTTGATAATTTCTGCAAAGCTTTTTTCGCTAACCAGCATCAATCTGTCATAAACTTGCGGGTCTAAAGTCCGCATAAAAATATCCTTCATTTGAGACTCTTCCATTGGGGGTCGCACTCTTGCGGCTTCAGTCCTCCATCGAGATTCGAATTCCCTGAAAGTCTCGGTGGGCTTCCTCTTCAAGGTTTGGATGTAATGCAAGTCAGGTGCATTTTCCGTGTTGAATCCAAAACGTTCTACAAAGGCTGATGCCATTTCTGCCCAAGTAAACTATTTTCTCAGATCTTGCTCTACATACCAGCTAAGAGCTTCTCCCGTCAGACTTCGCATGAACAACTTCATCCTTATCTTCTCATGCCGCCCTACTCCTACTAATTTGTCGCAATACAACCTCAGGTGGGCCCTTGGATCACCGGTTCTGTTAAAGAGCTCGAACTTAGGAGGTTTGTACCCCTCCGGTAATTCAACATCCGGATGTATACACAGATCTTCATAATCCAGACCCGTTATTCCCTTGTTGCCTTCAACATTTTGAAACCTGCTATTTATCTTCTTCAACTCTTCCGCTAGAGTCTGAATTAGTCTATCTTTTTCAGAAGGCTCAGATTCCTCACAATGATGTGTTACAGGCGCAGTCTCCACATAGATTGGGTTGGTATGGGTGTGGGCGTAGGCTGTATTTATATGGGTTGGAGGAGGTATTTCTTGAGGTGGTGAAGGGTAATGGGCGGGATGTGGATAAGTATATGGAGGGTATTGGTAATGTTGGGGTGGAGCGTCTTGTGGTGGAGCTCGGGTTGTGAGGACGTGGGAAGACTGGATGGTGCTTTTGAAGTCGAGGCATCAACTTGTGTCCCAAATAGTGCTGCCTGGGTGTTTGTGTTTCGAACCTGTGCTAACTCTTCTTGTAGCTCAAAGATTTTCTGTTTGAGCCTTATAATAATCTCATTATAACCTGGAGGTCCGGCCCCTTCGAAGTTGTCTCGCTCATTTCTGGGTGTGTCGCTACCGCTGCTATTATGTTCATCCATTCTGTCCTTTCCTTTGTCGCGGTTAGGGATGGGAGGAGGAGAAGGAGGAGCCCCTTTTGATCTTGTGTAGTAAGCTAGATTTGCACAGATCAACCTTCGGGAAGGGGAAAAATAACACCAACAACAAACATACCACAATTAGTAATAGAAGTTAGAAATAATATTGATTAAAAGGAAGATCAAATAAGAATAGTGACGTATTTCCTAGTTTTGGGGCCTCTTTTATGCCAGAGGTAGGCCTAACGAGTTTGAGAGAAACTTGTTATCAAGTATTGTCATTTTGCTCCCAAAATAAACCCAAAATAAAATTTTATTTCACTAAAATTTGAGAGAATTACAACAAACTAAAAAAAAAACATTAAATCTTGAAAATGTCTTCATCAACGTCCGACTTCTTTGGATCTTCTAGTACTTTGTCAAAACGGTGACGACTGGACAGAAGGTAGGCCAATGCTAGATCTTTCCCCATAGCTCCCTTATTCAGGCATTCTTCTCCTTGTTTGCTGAATTCATCACGCAAATCTTGTATTCTCAAATCCAAACCTAAAGCCCGATCTTTCTAATATTTCAATTCCTTTCCCATCTCAGCAATTTCTTTAGCATTGTCGTCGTGTAGCTGCCGATGACAAGCCTCAGAATCTTGGACCTTTCTTTTTAAACGGCGATAGAGGGTTTGTGCTTGAGCCTCCTTATCCTCTACATGTTTGCCTCGTTTGACACTTGCTATTGCTGTACCAGCCCAATCATCATGCAACTATCAATATACCCGGTTACGTAGCCTGCCCGATATCGGTCAATCTCTATGCTCTTTCCATCAAGATAAATCTTTTTGTTCCATGCTTTTGCAATGTCTAAAGCATGTGGAACAAAATCGTCCTTGTAATCCACTTGGTATGCGTCCATGTCGGCAACCCAGGGTATTATTTGCATTCTTCTAGCCTGCCGCATTGTTCGCATTGGAGAGTACGGTTGGAGACCTCGTAGTCCTATCAGAACCAAGTAGTATCTAGACTTGGTATATACCACGAAGTTGGATCTTGGAAACCAGTCAAACATCCACTGTACCGAGTCTTCAGTCAAATTACCCAACATTTGAACCCATTTCTCCACCTGTTCAGGCCGTTTTATTGGCTTAACTCCCATTGTGACCTTGTAATGGTGAGCGACAATGTGATCGGTTTCTGTAGGCTGAGGCAGGGTTGGACTGCCACGCACCTTTTGAAGATGTTCAATGTGCCAGAGCTGAAGCAATAAATTACATCCCTCGAAGTGCTTAAATCCATTTTTGCACTTCCCCAGAGATCGGTAAATGTCAGCCACGACCATTGGGACAATAGTGCAATGTCCTTTACCAATACCATTGCATAACGCGTGGACGACTGAAATAAGGCGGATATCAATGTCTTCCTCAGCTCCTCGTGGGAAGACCACCGTCCCTAAAAAGTAGACCATGAAAGCGAAAATTCGTCTGCTCGTCCATGAGTCTAGATCGGAACTATCTTCTTTGTAAATTTCCCGAGAAGAACTGTGACCGAATCGGTTGAGCAGATATTTCCCCGGCATCCTTCCCTTCATCACAAAGGACACCATGTCGCTACCTTGTAACCCCAATTTGTTACGCGCATCTTCTAGGGTGACGCGTTTGGGAATGATCATTTCCGCTTTTTCCCACTTCCTATTTCTCCATAATAAACTCACATTTTCCACGTACCCCCCGATTTCTTTCAGTAATGGGGTCATTTCAATTTCATCAAACCTGAATACCACTCTCTTTTCGTCCCAGAAGGCTGTGGCCGCTTCGATGAGTTCTCGGCAAGGAGTGACTTACATAAGCGAAGGTAAGTGTCCTAATACTTTCCTTACTTCGTTCTGTCCGTATTCTCCCAAATCTAACCACCAAGCTTTCATGCCTACAGGCATGCACCAAACCATACCAAACCTTGGGTAAGAAGTTGGAAGACTCATTATGCCTGCAGCAAAAAGAAAGTTAGACTAACCTACCCACCCGGGAGCAAAATGACGTTACTTTAAACAAAATTTCTCTCAAAAGTGCACATAATTTATGGGTCGTCTTTTTTCGGGATTTTAAAAATCCCTTAAGACTGAGGGCAAGTTTCTATTTAATCTTGACGTACCATGGACGTCGCAATTTTTCTAAGTTTGAAATGATGTGCATGCCTTACTAAAGGCGTACACGGTCACGTTCTAGGAATAAGAGTGGGTATGACACGGTTCCCTTGAGTGGACAACTCGAGAGTGAGGAAGCTTATGACCGTCGACGCACCGCTGATCGACCAAATCACAAGATAATCCTCGAGGTGTTTTAAAATGGTGAACGGTCGTGAAACAACGCAACCGTTATTGTGTGTGATAGTGTAAAATTTCCAAGTGGGAGAAATATGAGCGGTATGTCAATTAGATAAAAGAAAATTACAACATTTTATTTATTAACAATTACATATAAAAATAATAAAAAATAATAAGAAAACAAAGAAAACGGTTAGTAACTTCATGGCAAAGTTAAAAATAAATTAAACATTTAGAAAATAAAAACTTAACTAAACCCCATTTAGATGAATACGTAGTGCGAAAACTTAATATCCGCAGCAGAGTCGCCATGCTGTCGCGCCCCATTTTCCTCACGGAAAAGCGAGACTCAACATGTGACAACTCTTAAGGATTTTATTTATTTGAAGAGTCGCCACCTAACGGATTAAGGTGCGTTAGAACACCGTTCTAAGCTAAAGGTATATTTTTTATTACTTAGGTCACCAGAGTTGGGCAAGGGCTTTAATTACCTCGAAAGGAAGGTGTTAGGCACCTTTCGAGGTCCACAAATGTGGTTCCCGGACAGATTCATTAAATGGAAAAAATTATCTAAGCGAGCCACGAAAGTTGATTTTAACATATATTGTTGCATTTAAAATGATTGATAAAAGAAGCAAATAATGAAGAATTAAATTCTTGCCTAAATGAGCGACATAAAAGAATAAATTTTAAAGGAAATTTATCTTGTTACATTTCTTAAAGCAATAAATATAAATGTTGTGGCAAATACAGTAAGCAATAAAAAAAGATTTTTTTTTTTGTTAAAATAAATTAACAAACGAATAATCATTTATTTAATTAAGGGGCCAAGCCTCGATAAGGCGCCTACGTATCCCTTAAGGGAATCAGGCCAAACGTAGTTCTACGTTTAGAAATGTTTGACCTAATGGGATCACCCCGTGCAACTTAAATAATACTTCGCAATCTTTTGAATTGCTCGTATTATTCAGCGAGCACGGACTATCATTTCCCATCTACCCACCTAGTTAATTATTAATCCCATAACGCTTCTAGATGGAAAAGACTAGCGGCCTAGTATTTTGCCTACCCGTCCCAAACTTAACGTCCAAGAGGCATTGGACAACTATTTTGGATTTTTGGATCTAAAATCCTAAGGTTGTTAAGGAAGCGATTAAATGCAAACAAAACGACAATTAAGCAGATAACAAATTAAGGTTTCAGCTAAGCCTCTACAAACAGATTTCAGAAATGCAGTTATGTCGTAAAGGCATGGTTTCTAAAAAATAAATGCGACGAATGTTTAGGTTAAACAAATTAATTTTTCCTTTATGCATAAATTCTAAAAGAAAATATGCATAAATACTACAATCATATTATTGATATGCCTTACATTTAGTGCCTAGAACAGTACACGTCAAAAGATGTGTCAATACATAATTCATTAGGATGTTTATTCAACACAGTTAACATGGTTTTGAACAGTCGCCAGAAATATTTCTTATGCACAGAATTTCAATTAATAGAAATAAAACCAGATAGCCATGAGTAGGCAATTGTTTATAATTTATTTGGTGAGTGCGATCACAATCTGTTTTCAAAAGGTGACTCAAAAATTAAATTCCGGATCTAGATAGATAAAGGATATTGTAAGGTTTACGCTTATTTGCACATAGACATGATACCCAACAAGTCATTAACATTTAAACAACATCTCAGGCTACAACAAAATATATAAACATGCAAACTTACGTAACAAACTAGATCATTAATGCCGAACTTGTTCCCTACAGACAGGGTTACTATCAGCTAAAAGCAAACACATGCTTCAAAATTAAATCACTGTAGTTTACATAGGTATGGTTCTTAATTAAACAAATAAATCTATATAGCCATGTATATAATTTAAAGTCTTATTTCCGATTGTCCTCTTATGAGCTTGGGTTCTAGCGTTATATTAGACAAATAAAAAATCCCATGTGCATTGTAAAAAAATATGGGACGTATTTTAATTTAATAGCAGATGTCCTATAGGTCTAATTTCTAGATTGCTGATAAATAAATTTCATTCAAACTATTTGCTTTCTATGGGCGTAAATTCAAGCAAAATCATGCTGCCATCCATGCGGGCAGTATTTTAACCATATAAGCATGCTTCAAGTTAATTAAGATCCTATAAGCAGGGGTTCTATAATATGTTCATGTGTTATTCCTATAGGCATATCCTCTAAGTGATTTTAATTAGCAGTTAAGCATGAAAGAAACACACGAATCCCCTACCCCATAAAAACCCCTTTTCACTATTTATAGCGTTTATTACAACATTAAAACTGATAATGAATAATAAATGACATAAAAATAATAAAACGTAAATAATTCTAAAACTAATCTAAACAGTTTGCCCATCTGTTTTCGAGTTTAGACCCAAGGACTCTTCAACACCTGCCTTTGAATAGACCTGCTGAGCAATGAAACCAACCAGCAGACATAGACAAATACATATATACTCTAGTCCTGAAAACAAGTCGTATTTTAGGTTCATAATTACATAGGGAATAATACATCACAATTTCGAACAGGTCAATAACAATATACACGTAGCATATTTAAAGCATGATATCACAAAGTGTACAGAGTAAGGTATACTAACCGGCTGGAAGAAATTAAGTAAACCTTTGAAGTAAATCTGCTGAAGGAATTTAGAGTAAACCTTTAAAGTAAAGCTGTATTGTTAAAACAAACCGAGAGGAAGAACTTTTTACGTAGAGGCTATTCAGATTTTATTTTTTCTCCAGAGGATATTGGTCTTTTTTCCAAAATAAAAGAAATCTGCTTTTATAGCAAAAGAAATCAACCAACTTATAGAGTTAAAAGGAAAGAATAAATTATCATTTTAATTAGTTGAGAGAATTTCTCCTAATTGATAGAAAATGATAATAAATAAAAGAAGATCAGAAAGATATCCTTTTTACCGTTAAAAGGAAAGAAAGAAATCAAGAAATGAATCATAGGAGGTCTTTTCATAAAATAAGCTAAATCAATCAACTAAATTAAATTAGTTAAATTTATCTAAAAACAAATAAGTAAAGTAGAAGAATATTAAAGCATATTTCTAGCCACACAAGGAGGAGATCATATCAAACAGTAACTTGCCAATATTTAAATTAGCACTACATTATTCCTTATTATGCAAATTAATTATAACTATCATATTTAACTTAATTAACATTTGTCAAGGCAATCAACTAATATCAAGATTTTAACAGGCATTAATTAACTAACAGATATTTATTATATAAATATACAAGTGAAACAAAAGGAAGAACAACATATATCACTTATATATTATCATATATGGACGAAACAGAAAGGGAAATAATATATTACTTATATATATATATATATATATATATATATATATATTAATTATTATATATAAATGAAACAGAAAAGTAAAAACAGTATATACTTAGATACATACATATCTATTATATATATATATATATATATATATATTTATTATATTATACATAAATGGACGAAAAAAAGAAAACAGTATACATACTTATACATATATATTATATTATATATATTTATTATATATATTATATACTGATATATTTGTTATATATATTATATACTTATATATTTATTATATTATATATATAAATAAAAGGGAAAGCAGTATATTATATGTATCTACTAGGTATTATTATATAATTATATATTTATTATATACATTATTCATATATATACATATATTATTTATAGATATATTTATTATATACATATATACATAACAATAAACAATAAAAAATAAAATAAATAATTTACGGACAGATCTGCGATCTGTCGGATCCATCTGTTGGGAAGTAGCCGGAGCGACGGGGTGGTTGTTCACGGTTGCTCGCCGGAGTTTAGGTGGTGGCGGAGTAAGGGGAAGGAGAAGAGAGAAAGCGGCGTTGGTTTTCTGGTGGTGGCCGGAGAAACCGAGGGAGAGAAGATGAAGGGAAAGGGAGGAATAGGGGCGACTGGGTCTGTTTGGTTGTTGTTTTGACCGAAAAAAATGGGAGAGGGAGATGGGCACGACGGCGCTAATGGAGGATGAGAGAAGAGGAAGATGAAGATGGAGAGAGGGAGAGAGGGAGGTTCAGCGTTGTTCGGGTGAGAGAAGGGAGGAAGATGAGGGGTAGGGCGGTTGTTGGTGGGGTTCACTGGAGTTCATGGAGGGAGCGGTCATGGGTTTTTTTTTCCGGCGAGAAGAGGGAGAGGCGGCAGCTTTGTTGGTTGCCGGAGACGAAGCAGAGAAGAGGGAGATAGAGAGGAGGTGAGGTCGGCGGCTGTTGTTTTTTTTCCGGGTTGTCTGTCAGCCGGAGAGGAGAAAGAAAGAAGAGGAAGATAGAGAGGAGGTGAGGTCGGCGGCTGTTGTTGAGGGAGAGGGGAAAATAGAAAAATATTTTAGGGTTTGGAGTGATAAGTGGTAAATAAGGAAGTAAAGTTAGGGTTTAATTAGAGCCGTTAAATTAGGTGAGATGGACGGTTAGGATTAGTTTAGGCTAGATGGGTCGGTTCACGGGTCATATGCGGGTCGCGGATATTTAAATTGAATAGGCTGAATTAGTATTTAAATTATGGACAGAAATTGATCAAAGTGGCTAGAATTGACATAAATTGAATAGAAAGTGGCCAGATTTGAAATAAATTGAATAGAAAAATGGCTATAATTTAAATAAATTGAATGAAATTGGATGTAGCTGCTATTAAATTAATAAATATACTACACTTTTAAATAATTTAATAAGTAAATAATAAAGTAACATAAATTATCACATAAATATTATTATTAATATAAATAAATCCTAAATTTAAGTATACTTATATAAATATCATATAATTAAATTATTATATTTATAAATAATTTAATGACTAGAAAATAAAATTAAGTTATCAAATATTATAACAATAATATTATTAACATAAATAATTTATTAAATTTGAGTAATATTATTGTTCAAATAAATTTATAAAATTTAGTAAAATTAGGTAAATAGTTTATTAAGTAAAGAATATACTTCAAGATAAGGGTGCATTTTAATACGAAATATATTATATACGACATGATTATCTAATATCAACATTTAAAAATTAATATGAGTCATATATATGTAACTTGAATTAATTTTCACAACATTATGATAATAAATTATTTTATAAATATAAAAGTAAGTCCAATATTTGTGTAAAAATAAATAAATAAATATATATAAGCAACAACAAGGCGCAGGGAGGTCAAAATTAGGTGTCAACATGAGTCACTTGACAACTCATTATGTTATCTGATGCAATTTCAGCCGTTTTCTCCGTTTCATGCCTCGGATTTGATCTTAGGGACTTTTGGAGTATTACCATTTTAATAAAGGCTAAATGCCTAAATCTCATTGTCAAGTGTCGTCTTTCACTCTCATAACTCAAAAGTTAGAAGTTATTAGGTGCTAGTAACCTAGTAGCTACTTTCAATTATATTATATTGGTAATGTATAATATAATGTGTTAAGTTATTATTTATTGTAGAAGTTATACGAAATAGCATTATTGAATGCATTTATTTCATGTCAAATATTTGTTCTCATTTTGTTTCACTACAAAAAATTAAGGCCAGGTACCGATGGACAACATCGGTCCAAAAAAACTGTTGGAATACCTACTCTGTCCGTCAATTTATTTCATCTTAAATTCTTTTATAATTATTTTATTAACATAACAACTGTGTCTGTCGGTTATTCCCTCGTTATTTTTAGCGGATTTTTCCACAAAATAGATAACCAACAGATACGGTCGATATATACTAAAAAAAATTTAAATTTTTTTTAATTGACCGATGGACAGGGTTATTTTTTTGAGTAATAATTATTTATATAAAGATAATAATTTATATATTTTTTAATTTAATTTAAAAAACCAATGGATAGGGTCAATTAGTCCGTCGATTTTTCAATTAAATGAGTTGATCCAATCTTGACCGGAAAACCGACAGACTAACCGACTCTGTCCGTTGGTTTTTTCAATTTACTCAACCCATATCCCCCTTTCCTCCCCATTTCTCTCTTCCTCTCATTTCTCTCATCTCTCTAGTCCCTTCTCCGGCGATTCACCTCCCCGTCCATTGGAACCCTTCCATGGCCACCGTTCACCCTCCTCGTCGCAGCTCCGCCGCCGCCAAACCCACTCCCCGATCCTACTTCTTGACCTATCCGACCCACTGCCATATTTGAAGATTAAGATTTTCAATCTTTGAATTAAATTCTTTTTGTTAGATTTTCGGTTAAATTGTTAGATTTCATTGTTATTGTCATTGTTAAATTACTATATTGTTAATGTTATTGTTAGAATTTGTTACACCCCATACAAATGTCAACAATTAGTAGGCATACACGTGGATTAGTGACGAATAAGAAGAGCTTGACGTGTGTGGGAAGAGTCTCGGAAGCAGGGTCGAACGGGACCGGGACGCGAAGAGCCGGCGCGATACGCCAGCACCCCCTGCGCGACGGGCAGCGCGAGGCGACGGCCTTGCCTGCGCGCTGGGCAGTGCAAGGTGCCGGCTCTGCCACCGCCCTATCTATATACAAGTCCTCCTTGTTCAATTTAAATCTCTAGAAACATGAGGCTTCGGCTAGAGTAGAGGGAGTACGCAATTTTCTTTCGATTTTCATCAAATTACACTATCAAACGCCGTCCAATCTCAAATTGACTTCAGGTATTGAATTCTAAGCCCATAGGGAGCATTACTTAGGAGTTATTTTCTCAAAATTCGCCCGGCAAATCATAACTCCGCTGAGCAAAAGTTGTCAAAATTGCTCCAAAATGATTCCTAAACGATCACAGGCATCAAGTAAGCATTTCTCCCTTCTGAACCCTCGAGAAATTATAAGTTTTGGGCCTTATTTTATGTAGTTGAATTATAGTTTCTATTATTATAAAAAATTATCATTTTAAGCCGAATTTGGCATTGAAATTCGTCTCTTTCTCCCAGTATAACGGTTACAGTTGAAAAAAGCTGACAAATGCATGTGAAACCCGTTGGTTATTCATGAAATGACAGTCGAGGTATGTAAGGCTTAACCCTTGGCATGTTATTCTCATTGTAAAGTGTTACGGATTATGTTCTCGAATAGGAATAACGGTCCCATATGCTGCAGATAGTTACTACCAGTAGATTGTGATTAGAAATGTTGTAATTAGTTATTGCTGGTATATAAAGATCAGATATGCTATGATTACCTGCTAGCAGTAGATTATCATTATATATGTTGTGGTTAGCTGCTAGAAAATGTATATATATTATATTACAGTATCCCTCATCGGGAAAGAACATGTTAAGTGTGATATGCGCTAGAAGCGTCATAGAAACTCTTCTATTCTCTAGTTCATTGTATTAGTAGAATTGTATGTTTTATTTTTAGGACTAGACCTTAGAAGCTCGTGAATAGTTATTGTGCCTGAGTTAGTAAATTGAACAACATAGGCGTAGCTAGGCGATTTAACTGCCAGTTTGGCGCTTGTATTGCCAGGAAAGCACGCCTAGGGGCCATTGGCGTACTCTCATTCCCTAGGGTCAGAAATTTAGATAGGAAGGCCATACTTTAGAGTCAGCCACCTAGGGTTGTCTAGTGAACTAAGTGACAGTCTGCCACCTAATTAGCTATTACCAGTGATTGTCAGTCCTAGTTGATTTAGCATTCGTCAAATAGGTTGCTTAGGAAGCTAGCCCAGTCGTCCAGACCAAGATGAGGTCTAAGGGACTAGCACCATGTTAGTACAGTACTACCTACAGGCTAAGAATGTCGGTAAGCTGCCTGTGGAGGATTAGGGGTCGATCATTCAAAAGCATGTTCGGTCAGTAACAACCCTACAGTCGTTCTAAGCAGAGGAACTAAGTAATTAGTCATCTGCGACCCCACAGTTGCTTATGAGTTATAGTTGTCCGGGAAGGACATTCAGAGTTATGTTAGGCCACTCCAGATCCTGCCCTATCCAATCTAGACCATTAGAGATCATGATCACTATCAGGATCCTATGATCAGATACAAGTGCATCGGGTGTGCCTGTTAGTAGCCTTACAGACTATCCTAGGGGGTGAGAAGCTGTAGCGTTAGGCCTAGAAGGCCATATATGCCTTTTGAGTGGCTAGATTGAGATTTCAGTATGGCACCTTGGTTGGGGTTGCCCTCACTTAAGAGCCTTCCATGACCACCCCAGGGTTACTAGCTGTGTCGTCGCCCATGATGAGCTAGATGACGCCACTCCAAGGAGTGATATATCATCCGTGAGGGATGAAGATGAGGTCCGAGGGCCTTATACAGTCCATTCCATGACTGGACTATTTTTATGCCATATCGGCCCCACACCCCCGACGAGCCTGGTGTTGGGGGTGCAGTTACCAGAAGTCCACCAAAATCTGGCACAACTACAGATCAGGAGCTAAGCGGGCTCAGTTGTAGACTCAGGGGGATAGGTAGGTTGGCTATAGCACCAACAGAGTCATAGAAACTTGGATAGGGGTATATAGATTGAGGTGTACTTGCTAGGGCTTATGGGGGTCCCGGTAGGTTATTTATGTATTGGTTGTACCTTTCAGGTTTATGGGGGCCAGGTTAGGTTCTTGTTTGTATTCTTGTCTACTGGCTATAGCTTATGAATATATGATGGTACAGTCGTAGCTCATATACTTGTAGTGTTTTGCTAGATGCAAATTACGAATAAGTCAGCTTACAGGTTAATCTTTCTACCCATTCTCTATATTTACTTTCAGTCTTTAACAACTTACTTATTCTCCGTACATATTCGGTACATATTGTATCCCCGGGCCTGCATTACTTGCCTGCAGGTTTAGACAGACAGAGTTCAGGCTTTTCAGTAGCAGCTGTTCAGGGACAGAAGTTTGGCCAGCTCCCTTCATTCGGAGTTGCCCGATTGTAGAGGTTACAGTCCTTCAGTTGTATAGCATTTGGGGGGCCCCGACCACTATTTGAATTTTTAGAAGCTTGCAGACTACAATTATCAGTTAGTTAGTTAGTTGCCGATCATGTAGGGCCTATATGTGTTTTATTTTGTGTGACGGCCGTGTGGAGCCTTATTTAGCTGTTAGAAAGTGGCCTTGTCGGCTATAGTATGATATAGTTACTGATTTTCATTTCAGTTATAACTAGTCAGCATGACGGTCTTGTCGGCCGCATAGGATCCCTTTTGCTGTCGCTGTTGGATAACTATTTTTATTTACAGGTGGCTATACAGCTTTGTCGGCCGGAGGCTGTGGTTAGAGCCGAAATACAGCCATTGTTTTCTTAAATTGAGTTGCAGGCATGCACCAGACGTGCATAAGCCTAGCCAGGTCATCCAAACTCCAATGTGGCACTAGGTGCCAGTCATGCTTCCTAAGGTGGGGCGTGACAGAATTGTTAGATTTCATTGCTAAATTATTAAATTTTATTGTTATTGTTAGTTATTAAATAATTATATTGTTAATGTTATTTAAATTGTTAAAATTTTTTGATTTTATTGTAAATGTTTTTTTTTAGGATTGTTAATTAGATTAAGTTGAAACTTTGTTAGGTTGTTAGATTTTATTGTTAAATTGTTAGAATTGTTAGATTTTATTGTTAATGTTATTTTTAAGATTGTTAATTAGGTTTAGTTGAAATTTTGTTAGATTATTACATTTCATTGTTAATTTGTTAAATTTTATTGTTAATGTTATTGTTAAGATTGTTAGGTTTTGTTGAAATTCTTTTACATTGTTAGATTTCATTGTGTTTGAAACTTTGTTACAAGTTAAGTTAGAAATTTATCAAAAATAACTAGTAATAATAACTATTAAAATTTAATAATTAAAAATTTTGATAATAAAATTTAACAATAACAATTATATATCAAAAATAATATAATAATTTAATTTTAATAATTATTAAAATTTCATATTCATAATTCAATAATTACAAAAAATTTATTGTTAAATAGTCAAATTCCTTAACCACATATAATTTTAGTAATTAATTATTAGATACTAATTCAATAATCTTATCAAAATTTGACTTATTTTTTAAGGATGATTGTCGGATAATTAGTGAATAAAATTTAATAATCAATACAAATTAATTAATTTAAATTTATAAGTGTAATTTAAAATATCTTTATTTTTTTAGATGAATCATCGTTTGTGGATGTATGATAGAACTAATGCAGATCATGGGGGCATGAAAGATGAATTTGTTGAAGGTGTTAGAGGATTTATCAACAATGCAATGTCGCTATACCCTTTTCAAATTGATAGGTCGATTAGGTTTCCTTGTAAGAGATGTAATTGCGTGAAGTCTTTTAAACCTGACAAAGTTTTAATTCATATTTACCGTTATGGGTTTAAGCGTAGATATTTTGTGTGGACTAATCATGGTGAGACTGATGGAGAGAATGATATATTTTATTATTTAATGGGTGAAAGTAGTAGGTCTGCACATGATCAAAATAGTGTTCAACATGAGAGAGTGCATAAAATTGTCAATGATGCATTCGAGATACAATATGGGATGGAATCCAAATAATATTTCGAAGAAACTCCCAATGAAGAAGCAATGTGTTTCTATGAACAACTAAAAGAGGCTAGTCGTCCACTATGTGTAGGGAGTCCGCATTCTGAGTTGTCCGTTGCAGTTAGACTAATTAACATCAAACCAGATTGGAGTGTTCCTCAAGCTGCTATGGACTCTATGGTTGGTCTTTTGGGGGAACTCGTTAACCCTGAGTGGAACATACCTAAGAATTTCTATCAGGCAAAGAAATTGATTCCCAAGTTAGTATTGTCATATGATAGAATTCATTGTTGTGAAAATGGTTGCATGTTATTCTATAAGAATGATGGGGATATAGAAAATTATAAGTTTTGTAGACATGCTCGTTTTAAGCAAACTCCTGGTGGGAAGATGGTTCCGGTTAAGGTGATGCATTATTTACCTTTTATACCTCAGTTAAAGAGGTTGTATGTGTCGATGAGTTCTGCTCCTCATATGAGATGGCACCGTGAGAATAGAAGGGCTCCTGGTGTTATGCCACATCCATCAGATGGAGAAGCTTGAAAATATTTTGATAAAACTTATCCTGATTTTGCTAGTGAACCAAGAAATGTTATATAAGGTTTGTGTACAGATGGTTTCACACCATTCTTTGTTTCTGTTGCACCCTACTCTTGTTGACCTGTATTCCTTACTCCGTATAATCTTGAACCTAAAATGTGTATGACAAGTCCCTACATATTTCTAAGTTGTATTGTCCCCCGTCCCCATAATCCAAAAATTTTGATTAATATTTATCTACATGTCGCGCCCCATTTTTTCCTCGCGGAAAGAGGGATTCGACATGTGACAACTCTTAAGGGTGAAATTAGAAGAGTCGCCACCTAACGAATTAAGGTGCGTTAGGGCACCGTTCTAACCTAAGCTTTATTTCCTAGGTTACCAGAGTTCGGGTAAGGGCTTTAATTACCTCGAAAGGAAGGTGTTAGGCACCTTTCGAGGTCCACAAATGTGGTTGCCGGCCGTACTCATTAAATGGGGGTATTAACTAAATGACCAAATAAAGTCGGTGAGTATTAAGCATAAATAAAATACTAACATAAATACTGAATTAGCAAATTAAGAAGTTAACCTTAAAAGTGGGATCAGGTTTTGACAAGGCTGAAAATGGGCCCAATGCGATATTACTCCCATCTATTCTATTTTTATAAATCAGGATAGTATGAAAATAATATATATATATATATATATATAACTTGAATAAAAACGCATTTTTAAGAAAATCATGTATGTGTATATGTATATATTATATATTTTTAACAAAATTTTCTTTTTAATAAAAGTATGTCAATATTTCAAACATAATAAGAGAAATTTTGAAATCTTTGAGAGCTTCTTAAAAAAATGACATGAAATTAGAAATGATGGGAGTAATAGGTAGCTTTGTATTTTCAAAGCAGATATATGCTTCATACGAGAAGTCAGCTATAGCCTGTCTGTTTCATCATCTCCCGTCTACCCGCCTAATTATTTTAATTGTTATTAAGCCTAAGTAGTCTAAATGGAAAAGACTAACGCCCTAATAAGTGCCTACCTGTCCCAATCCTAATGTCCAAGAGGCGATGGACTACTAAATGGGATATTGGGTTCTAAAATTCTTAAGGCTTGAAAAGGTGATTAACGCCAAACAATTAGCAAATAATAATCGAAGCACTTAACATACAAAGGTTTCAATTAAGCCTCTATCTTACGATCGTATTTCCTAATGCAATGAGAGTCAAATTTGAACATATAGCACATAAAGTAAACAAGATATTTTGTTTAAACAAAATCAAGTTTAACTACCTCAGAGCAACATAGGTTTAACACTCATGCACATGATTTTCACTCAAATATCAGACTAAATTATGAAAGATAAATGAGACTCTAAAAGAAAGTGACTTAGTGGCTAACAACATGGCGGGATTAATGATTATAATTAACTATCGAACAAGCTTGCTTCAACCCATTATTAACCAATTTTTACGCCTATATGCAGAATATTTATACATGATAATTAGTGACGAATGGATTAGAAGTACTAACACGTATTGCAAATAATTATTATAGACTAGTTTTACCCAAAATTAAAGCACAAGACATGCTTTGGAACATATTATTTTAATTCCTACGAACATGATTTCTAGGAGTGATGATGTCTACATTACAAAAATTATTTAATTTGTATGGGCGTGGTTTCTAGAAAAATAATTGCACTTGCATTGTTTTTGAGGGCAAGGTTTACTAAAATAATAAACATAAATATTTACTTAAATTTGAATTATTTAAAACCTATAGGCATGATTTCTACGTGCTTGTTAATCCTATAGGCATGCTTCTAGGTGAAATTGACAGTCAAGAAAGCAGTAAATAAATATAAGACCCTCACCCCCAAAGGCCCCTTCCACTATTATGAGAGTTTATTACAAATATTACAAAAATAAAATAGAATGAATAACATTAGAATAATTCTGGTGGCCTCCTTTCGTCCCGGTGACTCTAATAAATACTGAAATAAGATGATACCTGCATAAAGGTTAGTACAATAATAGATGCAATAATAAAGAATTGTTTATGACTCAATACCACAACTTGACTTTGTAAAGTGCAGAGGACTTTATTTCATCTCGTACAAGAAGAGAAGAAGGTAATGTTTTATTACTAGAGAAGGAGAGCAAGAATGTGCAAAGAAGAAGTAGAGAAGTAATCCTCCCTCCGTTCCCCATAAAAGAGAGGAGAAGGTCCTCTTTTATAGCCAATAAGTAAGAAGGTCTAAAGGAGGAGAAAATATCATAAATCAATTAAAGGGGATCTTTTCCTTAATAAAAATAATCAATCCCAAACGATCACTTACCATATGCAAAATAAATCATCCAAATTAAATCAAATCAAAAGAAGAAATCACTCTACTTAACAAAATCAAATCATACTTTACTATTATTAATTCAAGTATCAAAAATATTTAAGAAGAGAGGATAATTAACAAATGGGTTTTCTTTAATTGAGAAGGAAAATCAATTAATAAACATCAAAATTAATTATACAATAAACTAATTAAGAGGGAAAATTAGTCAAACATTAATAAATTTGATAGGTTATTTCAAACTACTGTTAACAAAGATCATTTACCCAAAAGTAAAAAAATATAAATAGAAAGGAAAGGATCATCAGTGATCCTCACTCAAAAGACTTTTATTAAAAGAATCAAGTTTTGGTGCTGCCAATAAAGAAAATTTCCAATTGCTATAATTAACATATAAGACTATTATATGTCAAATTCAAGAAGGAAGATGATAATACTTTAGTACTAATTATCACAAGATTGGAGTCTAGCAATATCATTTTTTATAATGAGATAACTCAAATTAATTATACCGAATATAGACAAATATGAAGCTGCCACCAATGATTTAAAATGAACAATGAGAACATATTAATCAAGCATTCTTTCCTAGCATGGAAGTCGTTAAGATGCCAAATCTGAGACTGTTTGGATGCCTACAAGTGCACATATGCAGATAAACAAATAGTCAAACATTTGTGTGAGTGTTAGGAGGAAAACATAGCTTCTTGCCAGGTTCAACTTGATACCAATTACATCATGAATATGGCTTGAAATGGAGAGGAAATCAAATGATATGAAGCAACCATATAATTTTAACTCTAAAGAGGCCAATTAGCAGCAGTACACGGGCACACATTGAGAAGTAGTATTTAGACTAAACATATTTAAAAAATTAATGTAAACATATAAAATTCGAATCATGTAAAACACAACTGTAGAACCAACTTTAACAAATTCAAAATCAAAAGATCACGCAGATTACGAATTGATCGGGAATTTGATGAAGCTTGGCCTAGGAGAACAGTGGCGTTCTAAATCTTGAAATAAAAAAGTAATTAGCCGGGTCAGCTTGTCGTTGTTTGTGGTGGTTCAGGGTTTTACCATGCGGTCAGAGAGGGAGGAAAACAGAGGGGCGACTAGTGAGGTCCGGCGGGTTGCTAGGCATTCGGTGCGGCGCTGGTGGTGAGGTGGGTTTTACGGTTGTTCTCCGGTCATTTGGTGGTGTTGTTCGGTTATTGTGCGACGGGAAGAGGGTGGTGGCGTCGGGCGTCTTGGTCGAGGGCTGCTGTTTTTGTAGTGGTGGTTGTTGTTTTCCGGCATTAATGGAGGTTGCGGCAGTTTGGGAGTTTTTTCGGCGGTGGTCGGCAGGTGGTGAGAGAGAGAAGGAGATAGAGAGGAGGTGAAGCGGTGATAGGACGGTGCGATGCTTGCCGGAAGTTATGGAGTGAGAGGGAGGAATGGTGGCTGTCGGCGATGGTGCGGCGATGTCGACGAAGAAGAGGGGAAGGGAGGCTGCTAGGTTAGGTGAGAAGGAGGGAATGAATAGGGTTTTGGGGGGTAAGTAATTAAAATATGGAAATAGGTTAGGGTTAATATTAGCCGTAGGATTAGATTAGATAAACGGTTAGGATTAAAAGTTATAAAGATGGGTCGGGTTAATTGGGTTGTCCGGACGGGTTATGGATTAGGATTTAATTTAGGCTGAAATTGAATTTAAATAGTAGCCAGAATTGATCAAAAGTGGCTAAAATTGGAATACATTGAATAGAAAGTGGCCCGATTTGAAATAAATTGAATGAATTGAATGGAAAGTGGCTAGAATTTAAATAAATTGAATGAAATTGAATTTAGCTGCTATTACATTAATAAATATACTACACTTTTAAATAATTTACCAAATAGATAATAAAATAGTTTAAATTATAAGAAAATCATATAAATATTATTATTAATAAATAAATTCTAAATTTAAGTATACTTATGTAAATATCATATAATTAAATTATTATGTTTATAAATAATTTAATAACTAGAAAATAAAATTAAGTTATCAAATATTATAAAAATCATATTATTTACATAAATAATTTATAAATTCGAGTAATAATATTAGTCAAATAATTTTGTAAAGTTTAGTAAAATTAGATAAATAGTTTATTAAGTAAAGAATATATTTCAAAATGAGGGCGCATATTGATACGAAATATATTATATACAACATAATTATTTTATATCAAAACTTAAAGTTAATATGAGTCATATATATGTAACTTGAAATAATTTTCACAATATTTTGATAATAAATTATTTTATAAATACAAAAGTAAGTCGAATTTTTGCGTAAAATAAATAAACAAATACATACATATATAAGCAACATATTTAGCGCAGGTCGGTCAAAATTGGGTGTCAACAGCTGCCCCTTCTTTGCTAGGGAATGAAGAATGAATTGTTGAGCAAAGAACGTTGACTTAGTAGCCAATTTTGTCCGACCGAAGCAAAAATTCGGGGGGGCCAAATAAAAGGAAATAAAGTCATGAAGATATCGCGACCGAGACTTTAGTTTCAAGTCGCCTACATATCTCGGGTGTCACGAGAATCAGGCCGCGTGTAGTTCTGAATTTAGGGACGAACGAGATCCCTAAAAATTTATAACACGAGGCTTGAGTAAGGATGAGTAGCACGAATCGACATGATTTGGGATGCGTTATGAAAATAAGCAGGTGAGAATACAGTTCAAAAGAAGAAAGTAGGAAGGCACTATCATTCGCAGCTCGTGATTCCTTCACTGTTCACGAAAAGAACTAAAGCGTGCATATCAAATACTAAGTAAAATAATGAATGCTTAAATTAAACATGATGCAAGTTCCCTTTAGACAATGAAAGTTTGTTTAGAGATAACGGATGATGTCTCTAAACCATGATGTCTTGGGCCATGATACGCAAAATAAATTCCTTAGGCCATGAAATGATGTCCGCAGGCCATGAAAAATGATGTCTTTAGACTATGACGCCTTAGGAGCATGATGAACATAAAATAAATTCCCTAGGCCATGAAATGATGTCTGCAGGCCATGAAGAATGACACCTTTAGACTATGACGCCTTAGGGCATGCTAAACTAGAAAGTAAAATTCCTTAGGCCATGACATGATGTCTGCAGGCCATGAAGATGACGCCTTTAGACTATGACGCCTTTGGATGAGGGGAAGAAATGCTAATTCGAAGAAAGTAAATTGCTCGAGAGCCTCGATTAAATCAACCGAGAGCTCTGGTTTATTCGGGCTCAAATGCAAATAACAGGCTCAACATGCATAAGGGGGCTTGAAATGCAAACAACGGGCTTGAAATGCATAAACGGGCTTGAATGCATGTATCGTGTATACCACGGGCTCAAAATGCATAATGTATACCACGGGCTCGAATTCGAATAACGGGCTCAAATGCATAGGCAGGCTTAAAATGCAAATATCGGGCTCGGATGCATACGTCAACATGTATACCACGGGCTCGGATGCAAATGTATATCAAGGGCTCAGATGCATATATAACTGTATATTCGGGCTCAAATGCATATGTAAAATGTATATCAAGGGCTCAGAATGCATATGCAAATGTATATCAAGGGCTCAAATGCATATACAAATATATATCACGGGCTCAAATGCATATATAAAGCGTATATCACGGGCTCAAAATGCATATGCAAATATATATCAAGGGCTCAAATGCATATGCAAATATATATCAAGGGCTCAAATGCATATATAAAGCGTATATCACGGGCTCAAAATGCATATGCAAATATATATCAAGGGCTCAAATGCATATATAAATTGTATATTCGGGCTCAAATGCATATGTGAAAGTAAATCCGGGCTCAAATGCATATCAGGGCTCAAATGAAAGTAAATCCGGGCTTAAATGCATATCAGGGCTCAAATGCATACATGAATATATATCTGCGCTCAGATGTATACAAATAAATATCACGGGCTCAAACACATACCAGATGTATATCACGGGCTTAAAATGCGAATATAGGCTCAAAAGTGGAGAAATAAATAAATAGTGATGGGCAGAGGTAACTATCACAACGTATAGGCTTCGAGAAAAAATCGTGGCTCAGATAATTTTGGCAGGGTAGTGCTTTACCCAAACAACGCGAAATATTAGAACTATGCTTAACCCTTAAAAGCTTGGGGGGTAAAGCTTGACTCATCTAAAGTCACAAGACTGAGAGTAGCACAATGATAATATGTTAAAAGTAGCATAAGGATAACAAAGAGCATGAGAGCTTGAAAATGACATGATAGTCATTCGATCAAATAACATGAGAAGAACACAACAGCAGCCTGCAAGCTTCAAAAAACTGGATAAATGATTAGTCAATAAGCATGAAGTAGCTAACAATTAGCGCTTAATCAAATCAAAATTTAGGAGACAATGTTTAGCCTTTAAGATCAGAGGGTAGTGCTTAACCCGTAGGACAATGATTAGTCCTTAAAGAAAATTTTAGGGTAATGCTTAACCCTAGGACAATGCTTAGCCCTTGAAATAAAATTTAGGGTAGTGCTTAACCCTAGGACAGTGCTTAGCCCTTGAAATAAAAATTTAGGGTAGTGCTTAACCCTAGGACAGTGCTTAGCCCTTGAAATAAAAATTTAGGGTAGTGCTTAACCCTAGGACAGTGCTTAGCCCTCGAAAATGAAATTTAGGGTAGTGCTTAACCCTAGGACAATGCTTAGCCCTTGAAAATAAAATTTAGGGTAGTGCTTAACCCTAGGACAGTGCTTAGCCCTCGAAAATAAAATTTAGGGTAGTGCTTAACCCTAGGACAGTGCTTAGCCCTATTCATGAACAAATTTCAAGTAGTTTAGCTTTGAAGTTAATAGTAAATACCTCCGAAGATCCATATGGAATGATTGCAAATTTGGTACCTGTTGCATCCTGTGCTCAAAGAAAAAATCATCAGATTAAAATGAGAAAGGCCGATTTGTGCCTTCATTTATCCGTTGATATCCTGATCTCATGAACTTGGTGATTAGAATGGAAGTCACGTCTTTCCATAGATATCCTCTTTGGGAATTAAATCCTTGGCTTGATTGAGTCTTTGATGAAATTTTGAGATCCTTCTCAAAATTTCTGCCCCGGTGTAGAAGATACATGGACTTATTTGCAGATGACTCAAAGTTGTGAATTTTTGAGGTCCCCTTAAAAATTCTGCCCCAGTTACGCAGAAACGCTTGATTTATTGAATTTTTGAGGTCCTTTCAAAAATTCTGCCTCAGTTGGTAAAGGAAAAGAGAAAGAGAATTTTATTAAAATATAGACCGAACCTCATAAGGGCGCCTACGTATCCCTCTTAAACGGGAATCAGGTCCAACGTAGTTCAGATTGCAAGAAATGAAAGGTTTTTGAATAAAGAATAGATCAAGTTGAGGATAGCTTTGGGCATTAAGTTTTAACTTGGGTGGATTACCTTGACATCAATTAGCGCTTGAATCAAGTCTTTCAATTGGATTATAGATTCATCCAAAGGAGTCTACTGCTCAGATGAACTTGTTCGGAGTCTCACGGGCTTGTGAGATTGTTGACTCGGTGGATTTTGAAACAAAAAGTGGTCTTTGGAGTGCAAGTGGAGGAGGCTATTTGATTGGGATATGAGGAGAAAGAAAATTTACTTGATTGAGACCGAACCCAAAATGGGCTGCCTACGTATCCAAAAGGAATCAGGTCAGACGTAGTTCGCATTCTCCTAAGTGATGGCTGACCGGAGCAGTCTCGATATAAATGGGGTTTAGGGTACGATCTCTTGAAGCGTAAGACATGTTAGATGTAACTGTAAGAGGTAATAATGAAACATGGCGGGCGATCTTTGCGGTATCGCTTGATTTGAAAGAGTTGTAATAGCATTATGAGAATGTTGTATATGATTTTGAGAAAACGAATAGGGTTGACTAGAATTATTTTGAGGAAATGCGGCTTGATAAGCTGTTTAAGGAAGACATATGAAAGTGATACGAGGCTGGGTAGAAGTATTAATTCTCAGCCGGCTGTTTAACGAAGTTTATAGGGGTACTGACATATTGGCTGTATTACGAGCTCGAGATAATTCGCTTTGGAAAATCGGAAGTCGACAGCGAGAAAGGATATGGCGCACGGTTATGCACAAATCAATCTTTAGGAAGGGGAATAAAATAGAAAAAATTTGTAAGAAAAATCAAACATGACATGAAAGAAACATACGCTTCACATTATAAATAAAAGATTAAACATATTTATACGTCTTCCTAATTTGGGGGCCTCTTTTGTGCCAGAGGTAGGCCTAGCGCATTTTTGGAAATTAATAATGTCATAATGTGTCATTCTATTTGCTCCACTACTATTCCAGATACATACAAATAAATAAATAAATTTCTTCATTTACATAACAAGATATTATGAGAAAATGAAGATTACAAAAAATATAAATCTATAATCTAAATTGAAATGCCCTTCCATTTTCGGTCACTTCATTGTTTGTGACATGGATCAACCTGAATAATAAAAGGTTAGTTATCACTTCCACCTAAGGAGCAAATAGTCAACATTTTAGACATATTGATTTCACAAAAAAAAATGCAAATAAATATGGGGATGTCCTTTTTGAGATTGTAAATCTCTTTGGACTTAAGGCAGGTTTTCTATTTAATCTTGACGTACCATGGACGTCGCGATTTTTTCTAAGTTTGAAGATATGTACATGCCTTACTAAAGGCGCACATGGTCAAGTTCTAGGAGTAAGAACGGGTATGAAACGGTTCCCTCAAATGGACAACTCAAGAGTGAGGAAGCTTATGACCGTCGACGCACCGCTGATCGACCAAATCACAAACAATCCTCGAGGTGTTTTAAACTGGTGAACGGCCGTGAAACCACGCAACCGTTATTGTGTGTGAAAGTGTGAAATTCCCAAGTGGGGAAAGTATGAGCGATATAAAAGAGAATTACAATAATTTATTTACCAACAATTACATATGAAAATAATAAACAATAAGAAAACAAAGAAAACGGTTAGTAACTTCATGATAAAGTCAAAAATAAGAAAATAAATTGAACACGTAACAAATTAAAACTTAACTAAACCCCATTTAGATAAATACGTAATGGTTCAAGCCTAAAAATCCCCAGCAGAGTCGCCATTCTGTCGCGCCCCATTTTTTCCTCGCGGAAAGCGGGATTCGACATGTGACAATTCTTAAGGGTGGAATTAGAAGAGTCGCCACCTAACGAATTAAGGTGCGTTAGGGCACCGTTCTAACCTAAGCTTTATTTCCTAGGTTACCAGAGTTCGGGTAAGGGCTTTAATTACCTCGAAAGGAAGGTGTTAGGCACCTTTCGAGGTCCACAAATGTGGTTGCCGGCCGTACTCATTAAATGGGGGTATTAACTAAATGACCAAATAAAGTCGGTGAGTTATTAAGCATAAATAAAATACTAACATAAATACTGAATTAGCAAATTAAGAAGTTAACCTTAAAAGTGGGATCAGGTTTTTACAAGGCTGAAAATGGGCCCAATGCGATATTACTCCCATCTATTCTATTTTTATAAATCAGGATAGTATGAAAATAATATATATATATATATATATATATATGTGTGTGTGTGTGTGTGTGTGTGTGTATGTATGTATGTATATATATATATATAACTTGAATAAAAACGCATTTTTAAGAAAATCATGTATGTGTATATGTATATATTATATATTTTTAACAAAATTTTCTTTTTAATAAAAGTATGTCAATATTTCAAACATAATAAGAGAAATTTTGAAATCTTTGAGAGCTTCTTAAAAAAATGACATGAAATTAGAAATGATGGGAGTAATAGGTAGCTTTGTATTTTCAAAGCAGATATATGCTTCATACGAGAAGTCAGCTATAGCCTGTCTGTTTCATCATCTCCCGTCTACCCGCCTAATTATTTTAATTGTTATTAAGCCTAAGTAGTCTAAATGGAAAAGACTAACGCCCTAATAAGTGCCTACCCGTCCCAATCCTAATGTCCAAGAGGCGATGGACTACTAAATGGGATATTGGGTTCTAAAATTCTTAAGGCTTGAAAAGGTGATTAACGCCAAACAATTAGCAAATAATAATCGAAGCACTTAACATACAAAGGTTTCAATTAAGCCTCTATCTTACGATCGTATTTCCTAATGCAATGAGAGTCAAATTTGAACATATAACACATAAAGTAAACAAGATATTTTGTTTAAACAAAATCAAGTTTAACTACCTCAGAGCAACATAGGATTAACACTCATGCACATGATTTTCACTCAAATATCAGACTAAATTATGAAAGATAAATGAGACTCTAAAAGAAAGTGACTTAGTGGCTAACAACATGGCGGGATTAATGATTATAATTAACTATCAAACAAGCTTGCTTCAACCCATTATTAACCAATTTTTATGCCTATATGCAGAATATTTATACATGATAATTAGTGACGAATGGATTAGAAGTACTAACACGTATTGCAAATAATTATTATAGACTAGTTTTACCCAAAATTAAAGCACAAGACATGCTTTGGAATAGATTATTTTAATTCCTACGAACATGATTTCTAGGAGTGATGATGTCTACATTACAAAAATTATTTAATTTCTATGGCCGTGGTTTCTAGAAAAATAATTGCACTTGCATTGTTTTTGAGGGCAAGGTTTACTAAAATAATAAACATAAATATTTACTTAAATTTGAATTATTTAAAACCTATAGGCATGATTTCTACGTGCTTGTTAATCCTATAGGCATGCTTCTAGGTGAAATTGACAGTCAAGAAAGCAGTAAATAAATATAAGACCCTCACCCTCATAGGCCCCTTCCACTATTATGAGAGTTTATTACAAATATTACAAAAATAAAATAGAATGAATAACATTAGAATAATTCTGGTGGCCTCCTTTCGTCCCGGCGACTCTAATAAATACCGAAATAAGATGATACCTGCATAAAGGTTAGTACAATAATAGATGCAATAATAAAGAATTATTTATGACTCAATACCACAACTTGACTTTATAAAGTGCAGAGGACTTTATTTCATCTCATACAAGAAGAGAAGAAGGTAATGTTTTATTACTAGAGAAGGAGAGCAAGAATGTGCAAAGAAGAAGTCGAGAAGTAATCCTCCCTCCGTTCCCCATAAAAGAGAGGAGAAGGTCCTCTTTTATAGCCAATAAGTAAGAAGGTCTAAAGGAGGAGAAAATATCATAAATCAATTAAAGGGGATCTTTTCCTTAATAAAAATAATCAATCCCAAACGATCACTTACCATATGCAAAATAAATCATCCAAATTAAATCAAATCAAAAGAAGAAATCACTCTACTTAACAAAATCAAATCATACTTTACTATAATTAATTCAAGTATCAAAAATATTTAAGAAGAGAGGATAATTAACAAATGGGTTTTCTTTAATTGAGAAGGAAAATCAATTAATAAACGTCAAAATTAATTATGCAATAAACTAATTAAGAGGGAAAATTAGTCAAACATTAATAAATTTGATAGGTTATTTCAAACTATTGTTAACAAAGATCATTTACCCAAAAGTAAAAAAAATAAATAGAAAGGAAAGGATCATCAGTGATCCTCACTCAAAAGACTTTTATTAAAAGAATCAAGTTTTGGTGCCGCCAATATGTTATGCCAAATAACGTAATCGTTTACCATATTTACACAAATTATGAATCATTATTAAAGGAGGAAAAATAATCATTCTAGACATCAGGAACTTTGAAAGCTGGCCATGTTCTCAATCAAGTAAGTTAGAAAGAAGATTTTCAATTGCTATAATTAACATATAAGACTATTATATGTCAAATTCAAGAAGGAAGATGATAATACTTTAGTACTAATTATCACAAGATTGGAGTCTAGCAATATCATTTTTTATAATGAGATAACTCAAATTAATTATACCGAATATAGACAAATATGAAGCTGCCACCAATGATTTAAAATGAACAATGAGAACATATTAATTCAAGCATTCTTTCCTAGCATGGATGTCGTTAAGATGCCAAATCTGAGACTGTTTGGATGCCTACAAGCGCACATATGCAGATAAACAAATAGTCAAACATTTGTGTGAGTGTTAGGAGGAAAACATAGCTTCTTGCCAGGTTCAACTTGATACCAATTACATCATGAATATGGCTTGAAATGGAGAGGAAATCAAATGATATGAAGCAACCATGTAATTTTAACTCTAAAGAGGCCAATTAGCAGCAGTACACGGGCACACATTGAGAAGTAGTATTTAGACTAAACATATTTAAAAAATTAATGTAAACATATAAAATTCGAATCATGTAAAACACAACTGTAGAACCAACTTTAACAAATTCAAAATCAAAAGATCACGCAGATTACGAATTGATCGGGAATTTGATGAAGCTTGGCCTAGGAGAACAGTGGCGTTCTAAATCTTGAAATAAAAAAGTAATTAGCCGGGTCAGCTTGTCGTTGTTTGTGGTGGTTCAGGGTTTTACCATGCGGTCAGAGAGGGAGGAAAACAGAGGGGCGACTAGTGAGGTCCGGCGGGTTGCTAGGCATTCGGTGCGGCGCTGGTGGTGAGGTGGGTTTTACGGTTGTTCTCCGGTCGTTTGGTGGTGTTGTTCGGTTATTGTGCGACGGGAAGAGGGTGGTGGCGTCGGGCGTCTTGGTCGAGGGCTGCTGTTTTTGTAGTGGTGGTTGTTGTTTTCCGGCGTTAATGGAGGTTGCGGCAGTTTGGGAGTTTTTCCGGCGGTGGTCGGCGGGTGGTGAGAGAGAGAAGGAGATAGAGAGGAGGTGAAGCGGTGATAGGACGGTGCGATGCTTGCCGGAAGTTATGGAGTGAGAGGGAGGAATGGTGGTTGTCGCTGATGGTGCGGCGATGTCGACGAAGAAGAGGGGAAGGGAGGCTACTAGGTTAGGTGAGAAGGAGGGAATGAATAGGGTTTTGGGGGGTAAGTAATTAAAATATGGAAATAGGTTAGGGTTAATATTAGCCGTAGGATTAGATTAGATAAACGGTTAGGATTAAAAGTTATAAAGATGGGTCGGGTTAATTGGGTTGTCCGGACGGTTTATGGATTAGGATTTAATTTAGGCTGAAATTGAATTTAAATAGTAGCCAGAATTGATCAAAAGTGGCTAAAATTGGAATACATTGAATAGAAAGTGGCCCGATTTGAAATAAATTGAATGAATTGAATGGAAAGTGGCTAGAATTTAAATAAATTGAATGAAATTGAATTTAGCTGCTATTACATTAATAAATATACTACACTTTTAAATAATTTAACAAATAGATAATAAAATAGTTTAAATTATAAGAAAATCATATAAATATTATTATTAATAAATAAATTCTAAATTTAAGTATACTTATGTAAATATCATATAATTAAATTATTATGTTTATAAATAATTTAATAACTAGAAAATAAAATTAAGTTATCAAATATTATAAAAATCATATTATTTACATAAATAATTTATAAATTCGAGTAATAATATTAGTCAAATAATTTTGTAAAGTTTAGTAAAATTAGATAAATAGTTTATTAAGTAAAGAATATATTTCAAAATGAGGGCGCATATTGATACGAAATATATTATATACAACATAATTATTTTATATCAAAACTTAAAATTAATATGAGTCATATATATGTAACTTGAAATAATTTTCACAATATTTTGATAATAAATTATTTTATAAATACAAAAGTAAGTCGAAGTTTTGCGTAAAATAAATAAACAAATATATACATATATAAGCAACATATTTAGCGCAGGTCGGTCAAAATTGGGTGTCAACACTACAACCTTTGATAGATGAGTTAAAACAATTGTTGTCTGAAGGTGTAGTGACTTGTGACATATCAACTAAGAAGAATTTCTTTTTGCGTGCTTGTTTAATGTGGAGTATAAATGATTTTACGGCGTATGGGATGCTGTCTGGTTGGATGACAGTTGAAAAATTAGTTTTCCCGTATTGCATGCAAAATAGTAAAGCATTCACATTAAAATATGATCGTAAAAATTCATGATATGATTGTCAACGTCGGTTCTTGCCAGTGGATCACGAGTTTAGAAGACTGAAACATGCTTTCCTAAAGAATAAGGTTAAAAATGATCCACCACCTCCATTATTATCAGCAAGTGAAATTTGGGAGAGAGTTTGTCACTTACTAAATGTTACACAAGCTACACCTTCTAGACTTCCTGGATATGGTGTTGGACATAATTGGACAAAACAGAGCATATTTTGAGAGTTGCCGTATTGGATGGACACCTTCCACTATACAATCTTTATGTGATGCACATTGAAAAAAATTATTTTGATAATTTGTTCAACACCGTGAAGGATGTTAAGGGTAATAAAAAAGATAATCCAAAGGCTAGAATGGACTTAAAAGAATACTGCAGATGAAAGGAACTAGAGCTGCAAGAAACACACAATAATAAAATGTTAAAGCCCAAGGCTAGCTTTTCATTCACATTGGATGAAAAACGTGAGATTTGTGAGTGGCTTAAGAATTTGAGGATGCTTGAGGGCTATGCTTCAAATTTGGGGAAGCGTGCAGATATGAACGAAGGGAAGTTGTATGATATGAAAAGCCATGATTGTCATGTTTTCATAGAAACTTTGATTCCTATTGCATTTAACTGGTTAGCTAATAGGATATGAAAGTCAATCACAGAGGTAAGTTTGTTCTTCAAAGATTTGTGTAGTAACACTCAGTGAGAGGATAACTTAGAATGAATGAATGAGAATATTCATGTGATTACTACTAAGTTGGAAAAGATCTTTCCATTTGAATTTTTTGATGTGATGGAACATTTACCGATTTACCTCGTATATGAGAGGCGCCTTGGAGGCCTAGTTCAATACAGATGGATGTATCCATTCAAAAGGTACTAAAACTATGACTTTGTACACAATGAATTCATTTTCTTAAGTTGGTTTAACCAAATTACTAACATCAAAATTTTATACAGAACTATTGGCAAGTGCAAAAGAACTGTTAAGCAGAGGTCTAAGATTGAAGCATCTATTTGTGAAGATTATCTTGCAAGAACAACTGATCATTTTTGTTCTTACTATTTCGAGCAACAAGTGCCAACTTTAAGAAATAGGTCTATCCGCAATGAAGATGGTGATATTGATCCCAGCTACCTGCCGATTTCAACTTTTAATCAACCAGATCGAGGTTCTAAAAAACAAATCAGATGAGGTTTGAGTAGTATGAAAATGTAATCTATTGTGACACACATTTTTCTTAATTGCCCGGAGATACAACCATATCTTGAGTAAGTTCTAAGTGATGTTATTGAATAATATTATTTAAATACTAAAGCTTAAACTAATGAAAAATCTCAATTTATTGAACATTTACTTTGTAGAAAAGTGAGGTAATGATGCCATATATACGAGGTTCTCTAATTGGCCGAAAGACTATGTAAGTGTTCAATATCATGTTAATGATATAAGTACAACATAATCATTTGTTTAAATAATATATTTTTAAACACTACGTAGGTTCATGATGAAAATAACACTATTGAATATTTACAAATTGTGAGTGATGTTGCACACGGGCTTAATAGTCAAATTAAGTCGATACATAAATATTGTGTCAATGGTTTTAAGTTTCAAATAGAGGAAACTTCTAAGTATAAGAAAATCAATAATAAGGGAGTGTGCGTTAAAGGCGATGTAGACGGTAATGGCCAAACTGTTGATTATTATGGTGTGATACAAGAGATAATGAAAGTTAGGTATGCTGGATGGCCAAAGAAAAAGATAGTACTTATTTGGTGTAAGTGGTTTGATCTATCACACAGAGGTACTATGGTGAATAAACAGAATAATATAACTGAAGTTAAGAAAACCAGACAATATGACCATTATGATCTTTTCATTATTACACAAAATGCTAAGCAGATGTATTATGTTCCATATCCTCTGCGTAGAGATAAGGCTAATTAGTGGGTGATTATAAAGACTAAGCCCGTGGGTTGGATAGAGATTGATAATGTGTTGGATGTGGAGTACCAAAATAATTTAGCAGTTATTCATCAAACTGTGGATGTTGAGTTAGAACAAAGTTTGGAACATCCTAAACATATATTAGAAGTTTCTGATGATGATGTAATAATTGAAATTACAAATGTTAAGGATGAATCGGATAATGAAAATGAACCAAGTGAGGGAGAAGAATCAAATGATGATTATGAAACAAGTGAGGAAGAAGAATGGGAGAATAATGAAAATAAAACAAGCGAGGAGGAAGAACGGGAGAATGATGATTAGTAAGTAACTTAATTAATTTTTTAAGTAATTATTATATTTAATACTTATATTATTTTTTAATTATATATTATAATATAAAACTTTTATGCAGATGTCATCTGGTGATGCTGATCGAGGTCAAACTAGTAGCAGTAGTAAATTGAGTAAGAGTAGTAGGAAAATTATAATGTAAAATTGTATGGAGATGTCGTCAGGTAATGCTGATCAAGGTCAAACTAGTAGGGGTTGTAAATAGAGTAAGAGTAGTAGGAAAACACATGGGAGACCACTAGATTCTAGTGCTGCTTCAGGTAACCTTTCATCCACTCTACATACACGTTCTTCTCCATCTCTTTCCTATGTCCCCTATGGCACTGGACATTGTCGCGGCCCATTTTTCTCGACCCTTGGGCCATCATAACAGTGCCAACTTCTTTCTTCTTGCGGTTTTCTGAAGTAGCCCCGAACTGCAAGGCTTTGTTAGCAGCTTGCAATGCATTCAAGTTGATGATGGTACCATCATTGATACCGTCTTCAATCTTCTCGCCCAACTTGATGATCTCTGCAAAAAATTTCTCACTAACTAACATCAATTTGTCATAAACTTATGGATCCAGAGTCCGCATGAAAATATCCTTCATCTGTATCTCCTCGATTGGGGGCCGTATCCTGGTGGCCTCGGTCCTCCAACGAGTCACAAATTCTTTAAAAGTCTCTATGGGCTTCCTCTTCAGGTTTTGGATGTAATGCAAATTAGGTGCATTTTCTGTATTGAACCCAAAATGCTCTACAAAGGCTGCTGCCATCTCTGCCCAGGTAAACCACTTCTTCGGATTTTGCTCCACGTACTAGCTAAGAGAATCACCAGTCAAACTTCTCATGAACAATTTTATCCTTATCTTCTCATTTCGTCCCACTCCCACCAGCTTGTCACAATACAACCTCAGGTGGGCTCTTGGATCACCGGTCCCAATAAATAATTTGAACTTGGGAGGTTTGTACCCCTTCGGTAGCTCGACATTGGGGTGTATGCACAGGTCTTCATAGTATAGACCCGTTATTCCTTTGGTGCCTTCAATACTTTGCAATCTACTGTTTATCTTTTTTAACTTCTCTACTAGAGTCTGAATCAACTTATCTTTTTCTGAAGGCTCGAATTCCTTCAGATGGTGAGTCACAGGTGCTAACTCCACATAGATCAGGTTGACTGGGTACGGGCATATGTTGCATTTACGTTAGCCGAGGAAGGTATTTATTAGGTTGGTGATGGATAATAGGAGCTAATGGGAGATGGTGGGTTTGGATACATGTATGGCAGGTATTGGTAATATTGGGGTGGGGTATCTTGTGGTGGAGCTACGGGTTGTGACGGTAGAGGAATGCTGGCTGGTGCTTTTGAAGTTGAGGCATCAGCTTGAACCCCGAATGACGTTGCCTGGTTGTTTAAACTGCGAACTTGTGCTAACTCTTCTTGAAGCTCAAAGACTTTCTGCTCGAGCCTCATAATTACCTTGTTATACCCTGGAGGGCAGGCCCCTTCGAAATTCTCTCGTTCATCCCTAGAAGTACTGTTACCACTCTTGTCTGTGGTGTTGTTGTGCTCGTCCATCTTGTTCTTCCCTTTGTTGCTGATAGGAATGGGAGAAGGAGAAGGAGGAGCCCCTTCGGATCTCGTATAATTGGCCACATTTGCACATATCAACCTTTGGGAAAGGGAAAAAATAAAACAAGCAACAAACAAAGACAAAGTCAGCAAAAGAGGTTAAAAATCATGTTGCTTAAAGTAAACATGTTGATGCATCTCCTAGTTTTGGAGCCTCTTTTATACCATAGGTAGGCCTAACGAGTTTGAGAGAGTAACCTGCCATTAAGTTTTGTCATTTTGATCCTAAAAATAAACCCAAGAGGAAATGAAACTTTATTAAAATGAAATTGTTGCAAATACAAGAAAACTACTAAAGAAGAATAACATTAAACTAAATCTTAAAAACTTCTTCGTCAGATTCTGCTTTCTTTGGGTCTTCCAGCACTTTATCAAAACGGTAGAGACTAGATAGGAGATAGACCAATGCTCGATCTTTCCCTATAGCTTCCCCATTCAGGCATTCTTCCCCATGTTTGCTGAATTCGTCGCGCAACTCTTGTACCCTTTCTTCTAAACCCATGGCACGGTTTCTCCAATGTTCCAGTTCTTTACCCAGTTCAGCTATTTCATTGGCGTTGTCTTCATGCAATTGCCGGTGGACAGTCTCAGAGTCTTGAACCTTTATTTTGAGACGCCGATAGAGAGTTTGTGCTTGGCTTCCTTATCCTCCACATGCTTGCCTCGCTTAACACTTGACATTGCAGTACCAGTCCAGTCATCATGTAGCCACTCGATGTATCTGATTACGTAGCCAGCCTAATATTGGTCTGCCTCTATGCTCTTCTCATCGAGGTAGATCTTTTTGTTCCATGCCTTTGCAATGTCCAAAGTATGCAGAACAAAATTTTCCTTGTAGTCCACTTGGTATGCATCCGTGTCGGCAACCCTGGGTATTATTTGCATCCTTCCATCCTGACACATTGTCCGCATTGGAGAGTACAATTAAAGACCTCAGAGTCCTATCAAGACCAAATAATACCGAGACTTGGTATATACCACGAAGTTAGACCTCGAAAACTACTCAAACATCCATTGCACAAAATCTTCTGTCTATTACTCAATATTTTACCCCATTTTTCCACCTCATTAGGCCTTTTTATCGATTTAACACCCATAGTGACCCTGTAATGATGAGTGACAATGTGATCGGTTTTTGTAGGTCGAGGCATGGTTGGATTGCTACACACTTTTTGGAGATGTTCAATAAGCCAAAGTTGAAGCAACAAATTACATCCTTCAAAATGCTTGAACCCATTTTTGCATTTTCCCAAGGCTCGATAGATGTCGGCCACAATCATTTGGGACAATTGTACATGGTCCCTTGTCAACACCTTTGCACAAGGCATGAGCGACTGAAATAAGGCGGATATCGATGTCTTCCTCGGCCCCTCGCGGAAAGACCACCATCCCCATAAAATAAACAATAAATGCAAATACACTCTTTCTGATCCACAAACTCGGATCGGGACTCTCTATTTCATAGATCTCGCGAGACGAATTGTGACCAAACCTGTTGAGTAGTTAAGTTCCCGAAATCCTTCCCTTCATTACGTTCGATACCATGTTGCTATCTTGAAACCCCAACTTGTCACGCACATCTTCTAAGGTGACATATTTTGGTATAATCATTTCAGCCTTTTCCCATTTCCTGTTTCTCCATAACAGGCTCACGTTTTCTACATACCCTTCAATTTCTTCTAATAATGGAGTCATTTCAATTTCACCAAATCTAAAAACAACCAGGCTTAAATTACCTCGAAAGGAAGGTGTTAAGCACCTTTCGAGGCCCACAAATGTAGTTCCCGGCCGGATCCATTAATTACGTGGGGAATTAACTAGTGAGCGAATGATAATTGATTTTAACCTATGTTATTTAAATTTAAGCTAGATTGATAAAAATAAAAATAAATAAACAAACAAATAAATAAAATTTTCAGACAAGCGAGAAGAAAGAAATTTGGACAAAAAGCATTTAATACTGGTTTTAACATTATTATTAAAAACAGTTGCTTCATTTAATTAAGAAAGTTAATCAAAATACAACATATTGCGAATACAATAATTTACAATAAGGTACATTGACAATTTTAACAAACAAATAACTAAAGTTTGAAAATAAGGGGCCGAACCTCAGGCGCCTACGTATCCCGGAGAGGAATCAGGCCAGACGTAGTTCTACACTTAAAAAGGGAGGGGTAATTTTAACCTAATGGGATCACCCCGTGCAACTTAAATAATACTTCACAATGATTTACATTGCTTGTATTATTCAGCAAGCACGGACTATCAGTTTTCGCTACCCGCCTAATTAATTAAATATTAACTTAAAGTGCTTCTATGTGAATAAACTAAAGCCCTAAACGTTTTTCTACCCGTCTCAAACTTAATGTCCAAGAGGCATTGGACAACTATTTTGATTTTTGGATCTAAAAATCTTAGGTTTTAAAGGGAGATTAACGTCAAGCGGGTAGATTACGACAAAAATAGTTATGGGCTTCAAATAAGTCTCGGCATGATTTATAGACATGTGAAATAAACCTGCGTACATGATATCTAATGCAAAAATCAAATTTCAATGCATGACACATAATACATCCTTGTTAAACAGGATTTCTAAACGTGGGCAGATTAGCATGAACATTATTTTAAAGGCTCGAATTCCAGAATATTTATAGAGCATATTGACAAAATGTTTATAAGTCGGGGAATGCTTTCTTGGGTGGGGTTTACGAGAAAATATTTAGTTATTTCTCCTACAGAAAAGATTCCTATATGATGTATATTGTTATACAAACATCAAATCAAGGCAATATAGAATACCACATGTGGTACGCTAAACTCGAACATAAACACATAACAACAACTAATTAATTCGTGGCAGGTAAACATTTTCATAAAGGACTTTTGTTAAATTCATTAACACAGACAATTTATGACTTAATTAATTATCGCCGATTTTGGTCTAAACAAATTGCTATAATTTTGATTTCAATACCTATACGCAGGATATACGTAAAGCAGTTTAATAAATATCAGTTTTGAGCAAATTAAGAATATTAATGTAGCTAAAATAATCTTTGTAGGTAAATTTACTAATTATTTACACGTAAGTCGTTCTTTAACTCAGATCATTATAATTCTATAGGCAATCTAGCGTTACGTATATTATTAAATAAATTAAATTTCTATGGATATGATTTCTATTGTGTGTCAATCCTATAGACATGCTTTCTATGCGAAGTTAACATTTAAGAAAACAGTAAAGAAAGATAAAATCCCCACCCCCATAGAACCCCTTTTCACTATCATCAGCGTTTGTTTATAATATTACAAATTAACAGACAAAATAAATCAGAAATTATAGTAATGTAAAACTAATTCTTTAATAATAAAACTCCTAAGCCAAACACCTACCCCAGCAACTCTCCGACGGGTCCGGAACATATTAAGGCTACCTGTTTTAAAAAATTAAAATACAACAGAAGATGCAACCAAAATTTCAAACTTTGTAATTCATGTTGAAGATCATATTAGCACACAATCACGACAAGAGAGCAATTAGAAGGATTAGATAACGAGATTTAACACATAATGACTTGTTAAAGTAGATATACTAACCAGTTGGATGACAAAATCAGAAACGAATTAGAGACGATGAATACTTCAAAAGCCTTGATTATTGCCCAAACTCAACACATCAAGATCACGGGAATCTCAAGGTCTCCGAGCAGTGCTTGTGTTGAGATGGGTTTAAGAAATTATAGAAATAGAGCGGAAAGCAGAGCAGTTATGCGAATAAAGTAATTTTTAGTCTTTTTGACAGTGCCCGAATGATTATAAAAGAGGACAAAGGGTTGTTTTTATAGAATAAGTAAGAAAGGTTTAAAGGGGAAGGGAATATTAAGATTACTTTCAAATAATTACTTACAATATGCAAATAAATAAATTAATTCACTAAAATTAAATCAGAAAAAGAAAAATCTATTTACCATAATTGCAAACATTAAGAGAGAGGAAAGAAATAATCGGTCTTAAATTAAGACCAATCAAAAGAGAACAAACTGTCATTTAATATTTTACAAAAATAATAAGTCGACATATACAAATATTTAATCATGTAAGAACTTTCTGTAATTAAGGCAAGTCATACGGGAGAAGTTTACCAAGAATTATTAAAAAAACTGTCATAAGAAATAAAATGAATAAGTGCATGCGTAGATAAAATAAATGAATAAATAAATAAGTAAATAAGTAAACAAACAGATGCTAAGTCGGTCCAATTAGTACATATTGCCAGCATAATATTTGTGCATAAATCTTTTAAACAAGTAAAGAAAATAAATCAAGTATGAAAACTTTCCGTAGTTCTTGATCACAAAATTATTCTTGCAGTGCGAATTGATTTTAAATTACCATATTTAGCATGTCAATTATTTTAAATAAACAAGATTTACCAAAGCAAACAAATAGGAATTATCAACTAGATCAACGGGGTTTCATTAAATCAGAGAGTTTTGAGACAGTAATAAATATGTATCACACCTTAATCCCAAATCAAATATCATAGCAGTCTTAATTCTACCTATTTTCCACAAGGGACCAACTGAGCAAAGGAAAAATTATCGGATATGTTTATTAAAAATCACACATGTTCATGAAATTTCAATATGTCATGAGTTCACTTCGAGAAACAGGGCTTACATGAAAAATGCATATATCAGCTGGTAATAGAGGGCAAGAGAAACAAAATAGGTGATGTACACACACACACACACACACACACACACACACACACATATTTGTACATGTCGAGTAATGACCTAAAATCTATATGCTAAAACATGAGAACCAAATAAACAACGATTTTTAACGAGAAAAATCGACTAGATCAGTGTGTGTCAGTGACAAAACTTGTAAATATTAGGGTTTTCATGATATTTTAGAGGCAAACACAAATATTAATTGAAACATTTTCAGTCAAACATAAAACATAACTAATTTTTATCTCTAACTTGGCATAGAAAATAACAAAACGGAATAAAGAAGAAACTAAATATCAAATAGCCAATTCTCGGACAGATTCATAACAAATCTGTTTTAAACATGTCATCACTGTTTCAATAGTCATTCCGTGACTAGGGATAGCGGCGACAGCGACTTGGTTGTTTTATAGAGCAGTGAGAAAAAGGGAAAGGGACAGGAGAGGTCTGGTTGTTCTCTGGCCAACAATGGCCGAAAAAAATATCGGAAACAGTGAGGCTGCATAGGAGCAGTGAGTTGAGAAGGTGAAGGGCGATAGGTATGTGAGAGGAGGAGATGCGATGGCTTCTGGAACAATGGTGAATGGAAGAGGAGAGGAGGTAGATCTGGTGGTGTTCGGGTGAAGGGAGGTGATGGCGTTACTGGGGACGATAGTCGGGGAAGAAGAGGGAAGGGTGTGGTGGTCCACCGGAGCAGATGAGAGGATAGGACAAAGAAAATAAAACGGATGGAGCAGCGATAGCCGCTGGCCGGAGCAAACACACGGCTGTATTATGCTTTCTCCGGTCACCATCAACCGGAGATAGAGAAATGCAGGAGATGTGAGGCGGCGGTGATTTTTGGCCGGAGAAGAGAGGGTGCGGCGCTATGGGTGAGAAAGGGGAAAAAATGAGAAGAGAATTAGGGTTTTGGGGAGTAAGAGGGGTTATTAAAGAAAAATGGTAGGGTTTATTCTCATCCGTCGGATTAAATATGATGGAGAACTGAGATTAGTTTTAGGCTAGGGTCGGGTCATGGGTTTTTAGGCGCGTCGACCGAATGGATTAACGGGTAGAAATTAAATGAATTTGACTTGGACCTAAAAATGTGGCCAGATTTGATCAAAATGGCTAAAATTGACAAGAATTAAGGTGAAAAGTGGCTAAAGTTTAAATAAATTTTAAAAATAGCTGCTATATAATTAATAAAATATTATATTTGTAAATAATTCAATGAATAGAAAATATAATTAATTTATCAAAAATTATTTAAACTTTATTATCAACATAAATAATTTATAAATTTGAGCGAAATCAAGTAATATTTCTACAATAAATAGTTTATAAAGTTTAGTAAAATTATGTAATTATTATCATGTAGATAATTTATAGAAATTAAGTAAAAACACATATTTTAAAATAAAATCTTGTTTTATCAAAGGTACGTATATTAACACGAAATATGCTATGTATGACATAATTACGTAATATCAGAAAACTAATGAATTAAAAATAAATATAAAATAAATAATTTGAAATAATTATATAATTTGAAATAATTTGAAATAATTATGTAATTTTGAAATAATTATGCAAGAGTTGTGATAGTCAATTATTTAACATTATTAATGCAAGCCGGACATTTTGCGTAAAAAGATAACTAAAAATATACATATATAAGTAGCTTATGCAGGCGTAGGGAGGCCAAAATTAGGTGTCAACAGGCATCCAACACATTCATCTGTGCCTCCATTTCCTACTACTTCTCACACTTTCATGCCTACACCTGGCATTCGTCCACTATGAGGAAATTCGACGTATTCATCATCCGGTACTTCTTCCCTGATTGGATTATCTCCTGACATTTCCGGCTTGTGACTTAGAGATAGCAGCTCTGAGTCAGATTCACAGGGTGCTTTTAATACTCCACCCTTGACCCAGTCATACAGAAGCACTAGCACCAGCACCGGCACCGACACCGACACAACACTAGGACCAACAACTGGAGAGCCATAGCCAGGAGATACAGACAGTCTCGGTAGACTGATGATCGTGCATGATGGATCTGGGTAAGTTTGATTTTGTCTTTGATTTAAATTTATAATATTTAATCTTAATATTATATTTATGACTTGACAGATTTATTGTCATTTTTACAGGTTTCATCCGAGAAAAGAGGCCGGAAATGTTCTAAGGGAGAGCATGCGGAGGCTACATGATCGACCTTATCCAAGTTGGACTGAAATACCATATCGGGTTCGATAAGGCATGTTTAATTACTTTAAGATATATAAATGAATTATTATTTGATAAAATTCTTTTTTGACTCGTGATTATTATATATCATCTAACACTGATGATCATTGATTACAGACATTGTGTACTTGGCTTCCTCAACACGATAAGAAGATAGCCATGAACTTCGAGAGGAAGGGCAGTTCAAGGATGTCGGATTGGTTTACAGATGCAAGATTAAAGAACAAGAGGCCTGAATGGATGTTACCTCATCTTTTCGAGGGGCTTCAGAGATATTGGAGCACGCCTGAATTTCAGGCAAAGTGTGAACAGGCGAAGAAGACCAGGAGTGAAGGAAAAGGTGGCTCGTTGCACACTGGGGGTGCAAAGAGATAAGGGACCATAACTAGAGAATTGGTAAGTAATTATTATATTCAATAGTTTTTAAATTTGATTAAATTTTATATATTGTCTAACTTTAATTACATTTTGTTTGCAGGCCAAAAAATTGGATCGCGACCCGACTCAGGAGGAGCTATTTTAGGCTATCCATGTAAAGAAGAAGAAGAACGAGTCTGATGCGGACACATGGGTCAAACAAAGAGTTGAACAAGCCTATCTAAGTTCATACATCTTATATACAAATAGTAATATGTTAAGTTTATTTGAACAATCATATTATACTAATTTTTTTTAATTATGTAGATGGATTATTAGGGGCTCTTGTTTGAGTACAGCTAGACTCAGGAAGCCCTAGGTGGGCCGACCCAGCCTCCGCTGGATGTCGCAACTCAGATTTGAACTGAAAAAGTAGTCGGGGAGAGGCAAAAAGGGAGAGCCTATGGACTAGGATCTGGAAATCCAGTTCAACAGATTCAGTCTGGATTGAAAGGTATTGGCTCTTCTAGCTAGGGCGAGGTGGTTGATGGTATTCAGATCGCTGCTATGTCGTAGAAGATCGAACAACTTACACGTGTCTTCGCAGATGCCGAGGCAAGACGCATTGCAGAGAGTAGGATAATGTGTCATACCATCGAGGCTCTCAAGGCATAAGTGAACAGCCTCGCTAGTGGAGTGCGGAGATAACGTGCTCGTTCTCCTCCTTCCTTGGATGACGAAGAGTTTTCGATAGATGATGAAAATGTTGAAGAGACACCTTAGTTGTTAAGATTATTGAACATTGAAAATAAATGTTGTATATACATATTTTGATATTTTAAAACTTGTTGATAATTTTGGTGGATATTTAGTGTTGTTTTTTATGTTTTAATTCGATAATTTTACTATCTTATTGATGTTGTTGTTGATTTGGAATTGTTTTGGCAACAATTAGTGCTGGATATTAGCTGAAATTGAATTGAATTTTAATTTGGCAAGTAGAAATGCAGAAATTGCAGCTTTCTGCTGCTGGTGCATTTGCAGAAAATCGATGGACATCGTAGGTAAGTCCATTAGTTTTCTGCAAATATACCACCAACAAAGACCCAGAAAACCGACGGACAAACAATACTATTCGTCGGTATGTTCTTAGTTATGACAAACAAACCGATGACACTGTCCATATATTTAAAATTTTTTAATTTAAATTAATAATATTTAATAGAAAAATACTAACAGTGTCCGTCAATATTTCTTTTTTCTTCACGTTGGGTAATAATTAAATAATCCACGCAATTAAAATTTATGAAACCAACGGACGTCGGTCGGTAATAAATGATATTGACCGTCGATTTTTTGATTCCGATGCAACATATTCCGACGATCCTTCGTCCGTTAGTTTTTCATCATTTTTGGCCAAAAAATTGACGCAGTCCATCGGAATTGACCCTCTTTTTTTGGCCAGTTTTTTGTAGTATATCTCACTTGCATCGAAAAATTATTTTAGAAACACTGAATCAAATGGAACTGAAATTGAAAAAATCGAACTGAACCGAGTTAGTTTGGTTCAGTGTACGATATATATATTTTTAAAAGATAAAACTGAAGAATTGAATCAAACTTTAATAAAACCAAACCGAAGAACCGAACGCCCACTGCTAAATCATACCACGTTGTTTTTCCTTGAAATAACCCTTTATTCATACCAACAACTGAAAATGACATCAGTTAATCACTTTTAGGGTTGTAGTTTGAAAAATAACCATTATTTGGGTATTTAAAATTTAGTTACGTAACAACTGTTTATTTTCTTCTGCGCATAAGTTATATAATCACGACATGTTTCATGCTAATTTAGCCAAAATTTATTTTCGTTTCTCATAATCAGAGAAGAACATCATCCAGTATTTATTTTTGACTTGTTTCATCATAATTACAGAGAAAAAAAAAGTAGAAATTAAAAATTGCTAAATGATGATGATATCTAACGATATCAATATACGCTTTAGAGACTTTTTTTTTAAATCACACCAACTTCATCGCTCACTTTGACATTATTCTTCATTTCTTGTTAAGTACCACAGTTCAAATTTCAAGATGTAATGAATTTGAGTAGTGAGTTTTTATTTGTGAATATAATAAAATTTTTTACAACGTTTATAGTTCTTCTTAAATTTAGATACTATTATACAAGTATTGTCTCCAGGTCTTTTTGAAATGTTTTTTTCTTTTCTCTTTGAAGAAATAGGAAGAAGAAGAAAAATAAAGAAAAGAAGAAAAAGAATGGAGGAAGTGGAAGAAGAAGATGGAGCAGAGGAAGAAGCAATTTTAAGTTTGTTCATCTGATTAAAACTTAAATATACTTTCAAATGATGATTATATTTTAAATAACGGCTTTAGAAGTGACTGTTGATACAGTTAGAGCTGTGATCATGCAAGATAAAATCATGATCTGAAATCATATGAGATGAAGTTGAAGTTTTGCTTGAACATACAATTTGAAATTTTTGGGTTGTATTTTTTCTCATGAACATAAAAACCTAACAAGTTGTGAAAACTATTAAAATTTCCTCAATTCTTAGACATTCTTACTAAATAAGTAAAAGTTCATAACAAAGTATATTATACTAAAGTCATTCTAAAAAAATGCAATATTTAATTATCAAACTTTAGTTCAATAAAAAATAAAATTGAACATGAGTTGTAATGTACTACTCTTTAATATAATCATTCCACATGATTGGTAAAGGTTGGTAAGAATAATAATATCAATAATAAATTTTATTTACATATGAAATTAAATGGTTAGTAAATATAGTTGTTATATATAAAATGATGATTTTTTTTATAAAATATAAACTTGTGGGTCAAATTTTGTATTTAAAAAAGTCCATATCATGATTTGATATTCCAAATCAAGATTTTTTAAGAATTTGAAATTGCATCTCATAATTTAAAATCATGAGATGAAATCACATGTCCAAACGTTGATTTCATCTCATGATTTTAAATTACGATATAAAATCGCATGTCTAAAGCCTACTTAATGTTAGACTTGCATTCCCTAGTAGGGTTGTCAACCAGAAAATTACATTTAGTGTTATTCGACGTCTCCGATATTATAATTTTATTTTTGCTTAAATAATTTTAAGCTGAAAAAGTTTATTGGTATGAGATTTTATCATCCGTCAATATAAATTTTAATTTTAGTCTATAAGATAGAATTTGTAGTTAATTGAATAGTTCACTGTCTTGAAATATCATAAATTTTTTGCTTATAAGGCAAAGTTAGAATTTGTATTTATTGGCAATAAAAGCTTTGACTTCATTCCCATAAAACATAAATTGTCACGTTTATCTATAAGACAATGCTAATGATCATTTGAACATATTCACTATTTTGAAATATCTTAAAATTTTAATTTATAAATATCTAAAATGAAGAATACTTTTTTAAAATTTATTAAGCGGAGTTCAACAAAAAAATTACATAATTAAGCAAATCTTACTACCTATTTACAATATATAATAACACTTTTAAAAAATTGCAAAATTAATAAAATAATTACAAAAATAGCAAGTTACCATATGTATCAATTTTTCTACCTTCTCTCTCCAACCCACTATTTGTATTTCTCTCTAATTCAATTGCGCTCTCTCTCTCTCTCTCTCTCTCTCTCTCACACACACACACACACTCAGTCATTGCGATCTGGATGCAGAGAATTGAAGATCTCTGGAGAAATCAAAAAAGAATTCGAACTTTTTGATAATGAAGATGCAGAGAATTGTAGATCTGAATTATTGTCCTTCTTATTTTCCAGAGCTGCTTGTTTTTTGATCTCTTTTGACCTGATCTTTAATTGATGTTGTGATAGTTGTGTACTTCAATATATTTCAGATGTAGATCTTTGTTAAGACACTCACTGGAAAGACCATCACTCTTGAGGTTGAGAGCTCAAGCACCATTGACAATATCAAAGCTAAGATTCAAGGAGAAATCGAAGCAGAAGATTTTATTAGCAATAATACTGCCAGATTTCTCAAACTTTTGTCTTTGTGTATCAATGACAGAATTGATACGCTGTAATTTTTTCAATTTTTTTTTTGTCTTTGTGCATCAATGACGGAATTGATACATATATTAGTATCATATTTTTTATAATTCCATAATTATTATGTACCAATATATTTCTTTGTGTGTATCAATATATTATACCAATTTGTTATTAGTGTGTTTCAATATTTCTAATGATACATGAATGTAAAATACCCATATTACTTTGTGTATCAATTTAGAAATTTTTTGCCAATTATTTGCTTTGTTGCCCATGTATCAGTATTATCTTAAATAAATTACAAATTGAAAATTACCTATTCATGTTCATTAATGTATGGCAATTGTATCATTTTTTATAAAATATTTAATGTTATAGAATTTTACAGATTATAGATTCTTTGATTGTATATCTGTGTTTTTTTAAATTTGACTATTGAAACTGATGATACTGTGCTTATGTACTATATTTGTATATGTATCAAGTTTTTTGATGCTTATTACTATTTATCAATATTTCTAGTGAAATACATAACTTTCATTTAGATAGATGAGTTTTTGATACATGTATCAGTACAAATTTGATTTTTTTTTTCAAATCTGCAATGATGATACAACCAAAAAAAAAAAAATTCTCCAAAATCTTCAATTTCAGATTTAGAAATTATACAAATGTGAAATTTTAGTTTAAAATTTATATATGAAAAAAATGTCCAAAGTCATTAAAAGAGTAATTTACTCCCATTAAATACGCAACTTCCATTAAAAAAATAAATAATATCAATTAAGAAGGGATTGCAGGATTTGAAATTTAGATACAATCATAATGATTATAGTAAATTGTATCAAAAAATAAAAAAATATTCTATACGCTATAATTTTAATAAATTATATTATTTTATTTAATTATTTTACTATATAGTGCTATTTATGAAAATTGCTTAAAAAAAATAAAAATCAATACCAACCCTTTCGGTGCCATTTGTGAACTTCGCCCATTTCCAACATGGCCCAACTTAAAACAGCTTAATGAAACGCTTCCGTTTCAGTTTAGTATACAATATAAACTATAAAGCATCATCGCCATTTTTCTCCTTTTCATTATCCATCCATGGCTTTCATAACTGCTGCAACTTCCAGAATTGGAATTCTATGGAACTTGGAAGCACCAAAGCACCACTTCTTCAACAGCCCTACGAAGTTCTCACTTTCGATTCCCTCTATTTCAAGCCCTAATTTCACTCATCACAAGCTTTCATCACATACAATGCCGGCCAATTCGTTCCGAGCCAACGCTTCCTCTGCTATTGGTATTCTCTCTCTCTCACATACAATCTCTCTCGACTCTCATTGACACTATTACACGCTCTTATCTGCGAATTATGGTGGATTGTGCTTTACCATTTATAGATTCGCTGATCAAATATGTGATTAATTGCTGTAACCGGCTTGACTGTGATTTTTATTTTTTGGTTACTTGTACTTTGTAACCTCGAGTTATTTGAATTTTAGCTACATATTCGCTGGTAAAGACAATCGCTGAAGTCCTATACTAGGCCCAGATTGTTAGTTGATTAAGCTTAGTTTTGCCAAATAACTTATCAACGGGTGATTCTACCTTCAAATCAGGCTTACTTGATAGAAGAAGTGTTCCCTGGCTTGTTCGTAGAGGCGAATCTGGGTGCACCACTAAAAAAAGAATGATAAAAATGTATTAAGTGGGAATTGATCCCAAATACTTAAGTTAAATCACTTAACCTTCGACCAAGTGCACCATCTAGCCTTCTTGTAGCATGTGCGTCAGCATATAAATATTTATACCAATTTTAAAAAATACATACATAAATTATCGAGTTTTATGGAGAGACCACGGGTTCACGTGCAACCTTTTTTATACATAAACTGCTTGTGCAGACAGTGGAGGGTGGGCGGTATGCAACTTTCCCCTTGCAATTCTGGCCCTGGAAAAGGTCACTGAGGGAACAACTCTACCTTGTGGGAAGGCTCGCTAATTCTACTTATAAATATCTGGTGAAATTGGGTTTATTTGCATATGCACTTGCTGTTGTCATTTTATAACTTGAAGTGCCAAAGAGATTATGCTACATATGCAGTAGCCGTCGTCTTCGTATAATTTGAAGATGTTCCATAGAGATTATACTAGATATGCAGAAATTTGTTGTTTTCTCGTTTAGCTGCTGCATTTACTTTTGCATTCATTAGCTGTCATAAATTAGGAACCGCTCATTTGACAAGAAGATTTCTTGGTTAATTGATCACATCTGGTGCATTATGTGTATGTCAACTTTGTTATGCTGTGAGGAATTTCATTCATTGTGCTAATCTCCATATCCAAATAACTCATGAATTAACTTCCGATTCCAATATTCACACACAACAAATAGTCCCTAAAATATATGATACCATTTCATTCCTATGCTACTTACACAACTTTCAAGAATTCAAAATTCATTAAACTATTCAACTTACCGTGAACATGACCTGAGATAGGAAGGTTTGGAGGTTGAGGATTAGGGTAGACGGAATGTAGGTAGCCCGTGTGTTATAGTACTCTTAAGAGGGAGAAGCAGGGAGCTAGACTCTTCTCATCTTCTCCGTATTTGGTAATTTACCTAGTATTCGCATAATATCTTATTCTTAATTTTTACTATTCCCCGTTACTTCAATTGCTTTGTTTATCTTTCTCTCTTGCTATTAGGGGTGGGCATTCGGTTTTTCGGTTCGGTATTTTTAAATTTCGGTTCGGTTTTTTCGGTTTTCGGCTTTTCATGTAGTGTACCGAACACCGAACCAAACTAATTCGGTTCGGTTCGGTTTTTTTCAAATTCGGTTCGGTTTTTTCGGTTTTTTTAATTCGGTTTTTTCGGTTATGGGCCTAATTAATGGGCTATTTTTTAACTTACAAAATGCGCTACTTTTTAAATTAAAAATGAGTTGTTTTATCTTTTTAAATTCAAAATAAATTATTTTAAGTTTGAATTCTAAAGTTTAATTCAACTAAGCTTAATTTTAACTTTTTAAATAAAGAAAATAGTGGGATCAATTGATTTACATTTAGTAGTACATACATAACATTTGAATTTTTGATAATAAATTTTCTCATATGTTTAATATCCTTATAACAAAACCAATAAAAAGTTAAGGGTCTTTTAAGATTTTAATAATCTATGGTCCCTAATTTCTTGTTAAATAAATATTATATATTTCATTTTTCTTTCAAAGCATATTAATAATAGTAAGAATTTTCTTAACATGCTAAAACTATTATAAAACTTGTTATTTGTAAAAAAAACTTAAGCAATTGTATCAATTATATAAATAATTCTCTAAATGTAAATGTGCTTTGAGATTTGGGTTGGGTGTAGTATTTTTATTTTTTTGAAATTAAGTTATAGTTTTTTTTAAAAAAAATATATGTAAAATTTCGGTTAAACCGAAAAACCGAAAAACCGAAATATGAAAACCGAAAACCGATTTTTTTTTTTAAAAAACCGAAACCGAACCGAAAAACCGAAAATACCGAAACCGAAAAACCGAATTAATTCGGTTCGGTTCGGTTTTTCGGTTTTCGGTTTTTTTGCCCACCCCTACTTGCTATCGTTATTTTTCTTTATATCCTGCTTTGATTGCATTTTTTGAGCTAAGGGTCTATCGGAAACAACCTCTCTACCCTACAAAGATAGCGGTAAGGTCTGCATACATCTTACCCTCCCTAGACCCCATTTATGGGATTTCACTGGATATGTTGTTGTTGTATAATGTTGTTCTGTTAAACTATTCAAAATTTAAACTTTAACAGTGCTTTCTCTATGAAGCTAACTGTTCAAGCATTACATCAGTATTTTTGTTCACCTTCTATTGTTATCTTTCTCAAAAGAATATTTCTGTTCACTTCCACTGAGATAACAAAAAATTCAAGATACATCTTAAATCCTGTGTCTAATCTCATAATGTTATACTAAATGGGACGGAGGGGTAATTATTAGCAATAGGCGGCAAATCGATGTTTGGAAGAATACATACTGTTATACTCTTTAGATATACATCTTCCTAAAGTTCAATTATCAAGTTTCATTTTTTTAGTCTTACTTATTGGTTCCTGAAGACGCTCCAAGTGAAGAATTGGAGGCTTCTTCGAGGGGGGGCATTGGAGCAAACGACTTGTTAATTGTAGGACCTGGAGTTCTTGGGCGTTTAGTGGCTGAAAGATGGAGAGAGGTACATCCTGAACTAATAATCATATGATTTCTTTGAGAAGTAGGAACTATCGTACCTCGTAACGTGATTAATAATATACATGCACGTTTATTTCTTGTTTGTTAAATCTGGTTTATTACGGAAATGGTTGATGTTCATTTTCTCAAATCGATATTAGTTGTATGAGTTTCTGGCTTACTAACTGTGACAGACTGGTGGATTTCTGTTTAGCTTAGTGGAGTATGTATCATAATTGAGACTGCTAAGAGTTCTGGACCCTTTAACGTGGCAGGAAAACCCGGACTGTCAGATTTTTGGGCAGACAATGACCACCGATCACCATGATAAACTTATTAAAATGGGAATTAGTCCATCTTCGAGGGAGACCAAGTCCACGTCTAAGTTCCCTTATGTTATATACTGTGCTCCTCCATCCCGGACTGAAGACTACCCTGGTGATGTTAGGTAAGCTTGGCAGTTCTTGAAATAGCTATCTCCTTCAACTATCTGTGAAGGAATTCTTTGATATTTAGTTTCAAATATTTTGGGGCTCATTAGGCATGAGGCTGTGTCAGTTCTTCAGGAACAAGAACATCAAGATGGGAAATTTCTATTAGTATCTCATATAGAGGGCATAAATGCTTTTAAACAGTTGTGCAGTAATAAGCAAAATATTTGCTTGTTTAGTAAACTATTGTTCTGTTGTGAAATAGTCCCTCCTTTCCTACTGATGTATGATTGCTGCAAGCATCCTAGCTAGTCAGTAGCAGTAAATGCTTTATGTAGCAGGCAGCTGCATGAGTAGTAGCGTACGTTTTCAAAGTCATGTCTATGGGATGGTCAGACTAGTTTTCCAATTTGGCTCTGCTAATCTGGCAGTAATGGTCAGCAGCAAATTTAGATTTCAAACATTGTTACTGTTTGTCAGCATTGTGTTTCTTCAGATTCTCTGTGCTGACTTTGATCATATTGATAGTATAATTTGATTTAATACTACAAAACTCAGTGACATCTTAAATTAATTTCTATTTCACACATCCAATGAGCAGGGACGCTGCATTAAGGTGGAGTGGTGAAGGTTCTTTCCTATTTACCTCAAGCTCTGCACCATATGACTGCTCTGATAATGGATCAGTAGATGAGGTGTGATATCTTGTAAACATTATACTGCTGCTAACCGTTTCTTATTCTGATTGATTCCCCTTGAAGGGATTTTTACCGTTGCCAATTAAATATACAGGCTATGGGAACTGACTTTTCTGAAGGAAATTACTGAATTGTAACTCATGAAATTTCATCCTTAAGAGAATTCTTCATGTATTTCACTAAGGACGTCTGAGCTTTCGTTAAACCCTTTCGGTTGTCAAATGTGTAGGATGGTCCCATAGTCCCACTTGGAAGGAGCCCAAGAACTGATATACTTCTCAAGGCAGAGAAAGTAGTGCTGGAGTTTGGTGGCTGTGTTGTCAGATTGGCGGGTCTTTATATATCCTTGGATACAGATCAGCGATCTATAGTTCTTTCAATGTAGCCTTTAGATCTTCATTTTTTATTTACCTTAACCACTAACACAAGGAAGACAGAGGTGCACACACATATTGGTTACATAAAGGAACTGTGGATATTCGTGCTGATCACATCCTCAATCTTATCCATTATGAGGTGACTGGACATCCATGTTTTGGATCATGCTTAGTTTAGAGGTTACACTTTGTTCTTCTTCTTCATGTGTCTACAGTTGTGTCGGTGATATTTTTTTGGCTTATCCTTTCTTACAGGATGCTGCCTCCTTGTCAGCAACCATCTTAAAGAAGAGACTCCGCAGTCGGATTTTTTTGGGCTGTGACAACCACCCTTTATCCAGGTCATCCAATCTACATGATTGTCAATTTTCTGGCTCAAAGTAGAAACTATCTGATCCATGTTGCCCTTAATTATTGTATTACCTTGTGCCAATATCAGACAGGAAGTAATGGACTTGGTCAATAAAAGTGGGAAGTATGAGAAAAAGTTCGAGGGTTTTACTGGTAACTTACTTTATTTTGAAGTCCGTTAGCCACCACTGGTTTAAAGAATCATGCAACAGAAGTGTTTTGTTCCTTCTTTCAGGAACTAGTGGCCCTCTAGGGAAGAAGTTAAACAATTCAAAGACTTGTGCTGAACTAGGATGGGAGCCTAGATATCCAAGCTTCGCTCAGTTCCTTGGAGTTTCAGACTAAATTGCTGCAGGAGCTCTATTCTTTTGAAATGCAGGATGCAGAGTCTTCTAATGCGGTATGTTTCGATTAGTGCTTTTGTGTAACATAAGCCTGGTTCTGGTTTATGTATACTGTCTCCACTGTAATTTGTTGTTCGGAAAGGACGGTTGTCTTTGTCAATTACTACTGAGATGATTATAATATTGGATTAAGGTGACATTCTTGAAATGTTGGTTTTATAATTGGAAAATCTAATGGGTAGGAAATGTTACTGTTTCATTTTACCCCCTTAATCCTTAAGAGCTGGGAAATAATATCCCTTTCACTCTTTGAATAAGAACGACAACCCTCTTGAGAAATATTTTCCGTGGAGATTTAAAATTCTAATACAGAGAAAAAGGTCACTGTCTTTTTCTCATTTTTTTGAAAGTTTTTTTATCCAAAGCCGTCAAAATCTATACATGAAAATAACAAGGTCGGTCATCTTGGCTAATTTTAATACAACAGAAATAAATTATTGCTTTAGAGCAACAATTCTTTCATAATATATATATTTAAGAAGAATCTCTAAAATTTTCGCACAAGGATGACTATTTTAGCATGTTTTCTTTAAGCGAAATGGGCCAACTATACTCTCAACTATTTAAAATGGATCACTTTTTATCTTTTGTTATGTTTTTAGCTTAAAAATATTTTTGTTGTTTAATTTTTGTTAAAATATGCCACTTAACTAGTAAAATAGCTTAAAATGTTCCTTCTTATAAATGGTTGCTCAAAAAAAAGAAAAAAATAATTCAATTTTGCTTTTGAATTATGCAAAATAAGACAATTTAACTGTTTTAAATGACAATTTTTATATAATGCCAATTTTTATGTTTTATGTAAAGTTTAATGACTTGGATTAATTTTTCAACTAAATATTTATTTTATTTTTTTCTTTCAAAACTATTATATAGGCCCTTGAGTGAAACTTGAGATAATTTAGAGTTACAATAAGTAATATAACGTATTAAAATATAATTAAAGTTAACTTTTTATTCATATCATTCTTAGAGCTGGTAAAACAAATTTATTGTTATTAATGTAAAAAAATAAATTTTAAATAGTTAAGTAAAAAAAGGCATGTGATAATATGTTTTAGAAATAAAAATTCATACCTGAATATATAAGAAATCAGAAGAAAGAAACATTATATGTTATTATTTTATTCATTAAAGTGCTTACGAATTATTTTTTTATAGGTTATTATCGGCCCCTCCAAATAAAAAATTTTAAAAAAATTAAAAAATTAAAAGAACTAGACAATTTTGTTTTTATTTTGGAGTAACTGTCAGTGAGAGGAGTATTTTTGAACTATTTTGCTAGTTGGAGGATATTTTTGAACTAAAAACATAATGAAAGATAAAACTGACTCATTTTGAATAATTCGATGATATTTTTAACTGTTTTCTCTTTCTTTTAATTTTTATATACTCAGATAAATTAAGCAGAGATATTAATTCCGATTAATCAAATAGACAAAAAATGCAACATTTCTTAATTTTATATAAGACTTTTGTTTTCTCTGTTACAAGAACTCTAATAAGGAACTTTTCTAAAAATATTCAATTCAATACAAAATATTAAATTCATATAACCCATATTTTTATACTATACTAACATAGCTCTTTTTTTATATTAGTATTTATACACATTATATAATGTTATACATTTACTATACATAATATATCAATCTTGTATAAAAGTGTATAAGAGATGCTTATACACACTTTTACACTGTTATATAAGCTATACAAACTTAAATAAAAAATTATGTCTGATCTCCTACGAACTTCAATTATGAAACTTCATTTGAAATGGGTCAAAACTTTTTCAAATAACTTCAAATTTTAACTATAATTTCGAAATGACACCACTAATAAATTATCAATTTGTAAAAAATTTGAACAAATTCAAAACACATTTGTGAGTTTTCAAGCTTTTAAGAACTCCAATAGTGAAGTTTTAAATTTTTTAAATTTAATTCATCCAATGATACTACCTAAATATATCTTTATAATGACATATTTATAAAATTTTATACATATTTTTTAAATAATATATTAAATTTTCACGTAACATCTACAATCTGAATATAAAAATCATAAAAGAAAAAGAAGGAAAAAAAGAAGCACAAAGAAGCAGCAAAAAAGGAATGAAAATGGAGGACGAAGCAGCAATAACTGCTGAAGAAAATAAAAATTATCAAAAAGAAAAAAATGATTGTGGCTAAAGAAGTAGTAAATTAAAATATAAATAAAATAAATTATTATTTTACCTTAAAGAAGTAATAAATTAAAAATATAAATAAAATAAATAATTATTTTATCTCAACTGTCATATAGTATATTTTTTTCTTTTAATAATAATCTTAAAATAATACTATTTGTGCAAGACAAAAAAGACGAAACTCAAATATTATTTTGAATAAAACTATCATACTTAAGTAAAATGTCATACTAGGCAGGAGAATAAGATTCAAAATTGAGAGGACAAATCGAGGAAAAAAAAATCTTATCTTGAGATTTTTTGAGGTGTAATTTCTAGTCGGAGTGGATGAATTTGGATTCATCCATCGCAACAAACAAAGAGGAAGATTTTCTTTTTTTAACTCACACACACAAAAAATATTGCTCAATTGAAATATTATTCTCATTCAAAAAATAAAGGGATATTAGTTTCTAATCTTAAGAGGTTAATGGGGTAAAATAGAATTTACTCAAACATTTTGAAGCTTGTGTAATATAATTTACTCTGTTTATGTGTTGATTCTAAGCTCGAAATAAAGAATGTTGTGTAGGTTAGTAGACAATGTAAAAATAACTAAACAAGGATCAATTTGTTATGAAATAATAAAGAAAGAAAAAGAACATAGTAGAGAAAGAAAAATAGAAGAATTCTTATTTCTCTTCAAGAATTGCATGAGATGCAATGAATGAGAACCCCTTTATTTTTAGAGGAAAATTAATTTTTCTTTAGAGATACAGGATAGATGTTCACTATATTATAAATACATTTATAACACTATCCCTTGAATGTCTATTTGATAAATAATGTGTCTCATTAAATGATTAAAAAAAATCAGTGAAAAAAATTCTAGAGTAGAAAAAAGAGTACACATATCTAATAATACGCATTTTGATTGCCTCATTAAAAGCCTTATAATTAAGAAAAACTCAACGGGAAAAACCTTGTAAGGAAAAAAGAATACAATGCGTATTACTTCCCCCCGATGAGAACATCAATCCAAAAACTTGAATCCTCGCATCCTAATCTTGTGTACCATTTTTTCAAAAATTGTAGTTGGTAGAGACTTGGAGAATAAACCAGTCATATTATCACTTGAACAAATCTGTTGCATGTTGATATCACCATTATTTTGAATATTGTCACGACCCAAATAGTCGTGATTGGTACCTACACTAACTCCCCAATAGGCGAACCAACGATTCCCAACAACTATCCCGTCAGCAACCATATAAGAAGAAATAACAATATAATAAAATGAAATCCAACTAAACTCAAAAACAGAAAAATCTTCCCAAGATCCGAAAGTCATTGCAATTCAACGTCTAACTACATTCTAGGAATATTCAAACTAAACAAAATGAAATGCTGAAGAGTCTGAAGGAGATACATTTTTATCGAAGGAGTTGGGACCACCTGCCATCAAACTGGCTCACCTTTCAAGAACTCACTACTATTATAGGTGGGGATGAGAAGAGCTTTCTGGATCACATTCTGCACTTAGAAAGGAAGTGCAGGAGTACGGTCAGTACAAAACATGATACTGGTAGGCATCATCGGTCGACCTTACATAATAACATATAATTAAGGCAACAATAATATAAAACTAGTCTCAAACATCAAACATAATTCTAGTAACATTTCAAATACACTAGCTATGTACAGTGACAACCGGCCTACTCACTGGATTGGACCTTTCGCTGCAGTGGTCTCACCGCGACGGAAGTAGTTTCGCTGCAACGGTCTTGCTCGAGGCAGTAGCTCAACTTAGCTGCACCTTTCATCAATTCACCAGTTTTAAATAATTCACACATTCAGATATTCAATCAGATGACACACGAGCTTTTGAAACCAATTCACATCTACTCATCATCATCACATGCGGTTTAAGCATATCATCACAAGGATTACAATATCAATATTAATAATCGTTAATCAATTCACACTTAACCTTTTTTCACCATCTTCAATTCAGGTTACAAGTACAGAATTCACAAAGTCAACTCTACCACTTAAGATATACTCATTCCGAATTGCTAATAAGCTACAAAAAAATCATAAATTGGAACAAAGGGTGACATGTCAGACACAGCCTCTGCCATGTCCCCATTAATACTCCCCTATCAATATCAGTGTACATACATGCTAGAGGGTCTTATTTTTGCCCTTTCAGTCATGACCTACAGGGGACACTAGAAATCCATGTAATGTACTGGCGTGGTACCCGCTCCCACTCATATGCTTGTCCGAATGCTCCCGTAGGACATGAGTCACTCAACTAATATTGCTTGCCCGGATGCTCCCCTTGGGCACAATCCTCTCATCTTAGGATATTATTACTATCCTCAACCATTATTGTTCAATTGAACATACAGAGTGAATTCTTTAAACACTCAGGAGTTTACAATCTTCTCCTTCGCATGCATATGCACAAACCATCAAACATCTCAATAGTAATGTAAAGGAACTTTACCTAACCATTCAACACAATTTCATAACAGTTCACAGACCACATTATAAACACATTACTTCTATAGTTCGTTCAACAATAAAGCTTCATAATAGGTAATATCCACAGACCAATCACATATCATCATTGCACAAAACATATATACTATTAAATAGAGTCTATTTCCCTTAAACCATAACCTACCTTACTTTTTTGGGTATGAAAAGTCAGCTACTCTACAGGAGCCTTGCCCTTTCTCAACTCCTCAAAAAGTTCGAAATCTACAACAATAATATAGAGCAATGTTATACTTTACTCTTCGAAAAAGGGGTTTTAGAAGTTCAAACCCTTCCCTTCAGGGCATTCTTAAAGATAAAAATTCCAATTCCACCTAGTTCTAGGTCTCAATTCCCGCATAACCCACGTTCTCTAGCAAGTAAGCCTCAAGGAATAATCATTACCCCTAAAACTTCTAATCACATCATCCGGTAACTTCCCATGATCCAGCCCTAGTCTATCAACCTAGGATTTCCCAACTTAAAATTCCACCGTTAAAGATTCTATATAAATTCCGAAGTCAATACAATCCATCGAGGGAAAGGAATTTGAGAAATTTACCTTGGGAGAGGAATTCACTGCTATAAAGGAAAAAATCGCCTTCTAACCCTTCTGATCGTGCTTTTGAAAAAATGGGGTATAACCCCAAAAATCTCACTTAAACTCACTTTCTGATTCCCGTTGTCCGCTGTAGTGGTCACATTTTCTCTACAGCGGACCCGCTACAACAGTCAGAAAACCGCTATGACCAATCCGGCGGTTAATTTCCCGATCAATTATGGTGAAACTCCAACCGTCACCATGGTCTCGCTGCAGCGGTCCCTCGAAACCAGTGGCTCACCCAAAAGTCATCTTTTAACACTTAGCTGTTTTCACTACTATTTTCTACAGATTCTAGCTTTTTGAGTGTTCTAAGTCTATCCCCCTTCATAAAGACATGCGAGTCATTACATCAGATACCAATTAAAATACCGTTCATCCCAGAAAGGCCTAAAATAAAAGCAAGAAAGAGAATGCACCAGATTCCACAAACAACTGAGGATATTTGATCTGCATATCGGTCTTGGTCTCCTAAGTGGCTTTCTTTATGGAACGATTCTCCCACTGGATCTTTACCATCGGAATCTCTTTTAACCTCAGATTCCGAACCTCTCTAGCTAATATCACCACAGGTTCTTCCTCATAGGACAAGTTCTCATCTAACAACAGGGAGTCCTATTTGATAATGTAAGTCCTATCTCTGTGATACTTCTTCAATATTAAAACATGGAACGTCGGATGTACCCTAGACAATCTTTGTGGTAAAGCCAGCTCATAAGCTACTTCTCCCACACGCCAGAGTATTTCAAATGGTCTGATGTACCTCGGGCTTAGCTTGCACCGCAAACCTCATCACCTTTTTCATGGGAGATACTTTAAGCAGAACTTGTTCTCCTTCCATAAACTCCATATCTCACACTTTCTTGTACGCATACTGCTTTTGTCTACTCTGAGCAGCTATCAGACGTTCTTGGATTGTCCGAACTTTCTCCAAGGATTCCTTCAGCAAATTGATTCCCTAAACACACCTCAAACGCATCAAACCAACCTATTGGAGATCTGCATTTCCTCCCATACAAAGCTTCAAATGACACCATGCCAATGCTCGAGTGATAGCTATTGTTATAGGGGAACTTTTCCAAAGGTAGAAATTTATCCCAATGGCCCCCAAAATCTATAACATAGGCCCAGAACATGTCCTCCAACACTTGGATGGTCCTTTCTGACTGTCTGTTTGTCTGAGGATGCAAGGCCATGCTCAAGTCCAACCTGGCGCCAAACTTTGCCTGCAAGGTCCTCCAGAATTTAAAGGTGAACTGAGTACCCCTGCCAGACACAATTGACACCGACACCCGTGCAACTGAATCACTTTCTTCACATACATCTTAGCCAACTTCTCGCATTGTAAGTCACTTGAATAGGCAAGAAGTGAGCAGATTTGGTCAATTTGTCCACAATGACCCAAATGGAGTCAAACTTTCCTAGGGTCTTTGGGAGACCGACTACAAAATACATAACTATCCTCTCCCATTTCCACTAGGGGATAGGCATCCTCTGAAGTACTCCCTCAGTCTTTTGGTGTTTTTATTTTACCTGCTAACAATTCAAACACTGGGAAACATGCTCTATAATATTTCTCTTCATCCTGCCCCACCAATAGTGCTGCTTCAAGTCATGATATATTTTGGTGGCCCTAGGTGAATTGAGTACCTCGAGTTGTGAGATTCTATCAAAAGAGTCTTAATTAGTTCATCGACTCGGGGAACACACACGCCGCGTCCCTTTATCCTCAGGACCCCTTCACCATCTAGCACTGCTTCCTTTGCTTCTCCCCCCAAGACCTTATCTCTGATTTTACCCTACTTCTCATCCTCGAACTGTCTTGCCTTTATTTCCTCCAACAGAGATGACTTTGCCTCTATGCTAGCTAGTATCCCACTTCCTCCTGTCAAAGATAGCCTCACCAAACTATTTTCCAGTGTTTGAACTTCTCGATCCATCAGTCACTGAGTAGCTTCCAAGAAAGCTAGACTACCCATGCTTACTATCTTCCAACTCAACATATTTGCCACTACATTAGCTTTTTCGGGGTGGTATAAGATGGTGATGTCATAGTCCTTGAGAAGTTCCATCCACCTCCTCTTCCTCAAGTTGAGATCCTTCTGGGAATATACGTATTGTAGGCTGTGATGAACTGTGAGTACCTCGCAATGAGCCTCATATAAGTAGTGCCTCCAAATTTTCAGAGCGAACACCACCGCTGCTAGCTCCAAGTCATGCGCAGGGTAATTCTTTTCATGCACCTTCAACTGCCTTGAAGCTTAAAAAATGACCTGCCCTTCCTACATTAACTTAGCACCCAACCTAGACCGTGAGGCATCACAATAAATAATAAAATCTTTACCTTCTACCGGTAATGCCAGGATAGATGCCGTGGTTAGCAGAGTCTTGAGCTTCTGGAAACTCACTTCACATTCCTCCGCCACTGGAAAGGTACATCGTTTTGAGTCAACTTGGTCAGCACCGAGGCAATGGATGCAAAACCCTTCACGAACTGATGGTAATAACTGGCTAGTCCCATAAAACTCCGAAGTTCTATCATGGTAGTTGGTCTAGCCCAACTTCTGACTGCCTCCACTTTCTATGGATCAACTTTGATTCCCTCCCTGGAGACCACATGCTCCAAAAAAGACACTGATTCCAACCAAAACTCACACTTAGAGAATTTGGCATACAACTGCTTCTCTTTCAACAATCCCAACACTATTCTCGGATGATTCTCATGCTCCTGCTTGATCTTAGAGTACACCAAGATATCATTAATAAAAAAAATTACGAATGAATCAAAATAAGGTTTAAAGATACTATTCATCAGGCACATAAACGCAGCTAGGGCATTAGTGAGTTTGAACAACATGACCAGAAACTCGTAATGCCCATACCTGGTCTGGAAGGCGGTTTTGGGAATATCCTCAGCCCGAATCTTCAGCTGATGATAACTCAATCTCAAGTCAATATTTGAAAACATAGCCTCTTCCTGTAACTGGCCAAACAAATCATCTATTTGTGGGAGAGGATACTTGTTTTGAATAGTTACCTTGTTCAACTAATGGTAATCAATGTACATCCGCATACTACCATCCTTCTTTTTCATAGAAAAATCGAAGCGCCCCATAGAGAGACACTAGGCTTAATAAACCCTTTATTAAGCTGCTCTTGCAACTGTTCCTTGAGTTCTCTCAACTCAGCAGGTGCCATTGGGTATGATGGAATAGAAATAGGTCGGGTTCCTAGCTCTAAATCTATACAGAAATCAATGTCATAATCCGGCGGCATACCAGGCAGATCTGCAGGGAACACCTCTAAAAACTCACAAACTACTGGGATCAACTCTATGGAAGGAACCTCGGAACTAGTATCCCAAATATGTGCTTGATACACTGAACAACCCTGCTCTATCAATTTGTAGACACAAATGTAGAAAATGAGTTTCTTACGAGCAAGGCTACAATTTCCTTTCAACTCCCACCTGGATGACCCTGGCCTCGATATAGTGACGGTCTAAGCATGAAAATCTAGATTAACATTGTAACATCCCAAAAGTTTCCATGATTTAAAACCCAGAGTTTGAAAACTGCCCAGCAAAAAATATGCAGCAGTGTCTCAGAATGACTCATCTAACGGGTTGTTGGTTCCTCTAACGAGTTGTTGAAGGCAGTCGTTGGATGGGATCCAGGATCTGGTGTCAGGTGTTTTGATGTCACGGAAGAAGGTACGAGTCATTATACATAACAACGACCAGTTGGATGCAATCGTGGAAAGGTTTTAGGCTGAGAATTTTGGAGGGAAAGATGCATGTAATGACTCGTTGGTGTCTCTAACTGGTCGTGGGTTAGAGCCTAGGGTTTCAAGTCAGTGACAATGGATGGTTGTAACGAGCCGTTGAAGCTAGCAACGACCCGTGGTGTCAATCGTTGGAAGGGACATAGGGTTGGTCCAGTGTAATTAACAGAAGGTTTCGATGGGTAGTTAGATGTAATAACGACTCGTCCTGTCGGTCCTTGTTTGGAGAAGATGAAGCTGTGAAGGAAATTCTAGTGCACCCAACAGACGACTACCACGAGTCATGGTAAGGACCAATGACTCGTGGTGAGGGTCGTGGTCCCAGTTCGACAGATTTTTCATGTTTTACTCAGGGGTATTTTGGGAAATTCTAATGCTTCCAGAATTAAAGTGACATCATTTTGGGCTTCTAAGGGATGTTTTTAGGGAATTTTCAAGCCTAAACCCTCATTCTCTCAACTCTCCTTCCTCTCCTCTCTAGATCAAGAATTCACCAAGGTTTTCCTCCAAGCTTCAAGGTGTAATTTCGAGTGAGATTTCTTCTACTAGGTATGTGGGTTCTTCAACAAGGGTATTCTTCCATCCTTGTGCCCCAAATTGTTTTATTAAAAATACGATTTCAACTAATCTAGAAAAGCATGATCTAGGATTTGTGTGATGGGTAATTTCTTCTATATATTTTTTGAATGCTAAAATCTACTATGATTATGAATTAATTATGAATATAAATTAATTGATTGTCTTAAATTAAGGGTTAGATGATGAAAATGCATGAGTATAGAATGTTCTTCATAAATTGGCATGAACTTTGAATGGGACTTTATTATTGTTTACTTGATTTTCGTAGTAACTCATGTCCATGTTTAAAATATGTGAATATCGTATAATTATCCCTAATAACCTAATTATGCCATTGACAAATATGTCGAGATGAGTCTGGAGTTTATGGTCTTGATCAATTGAAAGTAAAGTATGTATTTTCATTATGTTATCGATGGAGGTTATTGGGTATGAGGTTAATTTGTGACAATGGCCTAACTATTGCATCTTTCTCATGAATTGGAGTAAATTATGAAATGGGTCTTATGAAATGAAAATGTATGCCTTTTCCATGAATTTGTCGTGAATGTGGAGGTATGGGTTTAATGTATGGGTTCTCTGTAAGTCTAAATAAATGAAGTAATGTATCTATGATAAAGTATGAATTGGATCCATGGACCATGCCTGACCTTATATAACTTGTTGAATGAGATGAACCCGGAACTTGAATGTTGGGAAAGTATAATGCATAATGTGAATCTATGGAATGTTTGTTAGTGTACGATGCTTGAAGAAAATATTGATTTGACTCCATAATGATGTGAATTATGATGATATAGCATGAGATGATCTTTCTGATGGTTGGGCTTGTTGTTGCTAGAAGATAGCCCTAATCTTTTCGAAACGAATATTGTATGATGAAAGTGGTAAATGTGCTTGTCTCTGATTAGCTGTTGCAATTTAGAATGTTCTTAGCCAGTCGGATCTCTCATAAGCAGAGAATGTCTTTTTAGCCAGTCGGATCTCTCCTTAGCAGAGAATGTCTGTCTAGCCAGTCGGATCTGTCATTATGGAGAATGTCTTTCTTAGCCAGTCGGGTCTCTCATTAGTGGAGAATATTTCTTTAGCTGAGAATGTTTCCCTTGGTCAGCCAGTGACTCTCTATATATCAGAGCATACTCTCCCTTTGACATTCAGGGGCTCTCTCTAGCCGAGAACGTTTCCCTTCGACAGTCAGGGACTCTCCCTTCAACAGTCAGGGATCTCCCCTTAGACACTCAGGGACTCTCTATGATATCAGTCACGATTTTGGTCCTCGGTATTGATTCAATTTATAACCTTTGCGCATCAGTTGAGCATATGTCAGTGAATGTCCATATAAGTTGTTTTACTAATATGTATATGTAAATCTCATATAAGGTTGTTGTATCTCCTTTCAGTTATGTTATCATAATGTGTATGATTTATTTCCTTCTTGTATATTTGCATGTTTTAGTTTATTTATGCCTCCCGCATACTCAGTACATTCCAAGTACTGACCGCACGCCTTTATGTGCTATATCATTTCATGATATAGATTCAGTTCTCCAGACTCAGCCTCGTGGTTAGATATGCTTCATCTCCTCTCAGCTGCTAGTGGTGAGTCCTCATCTCCCGAGGACGTGATTTATGTTTACATTTTTCTTATGTTTCAGTTTTCAGACTTTAGGAGTTAGTTGGGGGCTTGTCCCAGCAACTCATCAGTTTAGTAGAAGGCTTTCAGACTTGTCCATACAGATTCAGCGTTGTATCTAAGTGTTGTTAAAATTGTTCTTATAGTTTCTATTAGATTCTTTCTATTAGCTTCCGCTTATTCATGTTGATGGTCGTTTCTGTGGTTAAGTAATATGCTATGATCACACCATGGGTCGATTTGGATTCTTTTGGGGTTCCTTGTCCCGTGTTTCGACTAGAGTGTGAACTCGGGTCGTGACAAATATGGTAAGGGAATAACTAGCTCATTCCCAGAATCACATTAAAATCTAGCATGTCTAAGATCACCAAATCAGCCTAAGTTTCACAACCCATTAAATCCACAGAACATGCACGACAGACTCTATCATCCACCACAAAGTCCCCAACAGGAGTAGACACATGAATAGAGACAACAAGCACATCAAAAACAAGTTTCAATCTTAAAGAAAAATAAGCAGACACATAAGAAAAAGTAGAACCCAGATTAAACAATGCCGTAGCCACTCGGTCACAGACAAGGATAGTACCTATAATTACGCCGTTCGAAGCCTCTGCCTCTGGCCTACCATGGAAAGCATAAAAATGGACCTGATTACCCACTTGAGAACCGCCCTGGTTGGGATGTGCCACCCCTCTACCTGACTAGGTGCCACCCTTACCCACTTGAGCACCTCCTCTACTCTACTGAGCACCAATTTTGATGGCTGGTTGACTACCTCAGCTAAGCTGTGGATGATCTCTACTGAACGCATTACCTCCCCTTCTGGCAAGGCCCGAATTTCAAGGAGCTGGGTGCAGGATGATCTATCCCCCCTGGACAAACCTGGAACACCATCTGTGAATATGGCCATACTCCCCACACTCGTAGCATACCTTCTCTATCACGGGCCTCTGAGTCAGAATAGAATAAATAGGACGAGCGTCAAAGTTTGAGCGAACAAGTTGAGTACCCCCAACTACGCCTGATGGTCGCAGAGCTGTCCCTAGCGGACCTCCGATTGACTCCTGCATAGTCGACTGAATAGGACACCTGGAGAAATCCTGCAGTACTGGAGTCCTAGCAACAACGCCACTGTAGGAAACCACTCTCTGAGCCTTCTTCTCGTCACTCTTTGCGTACCCTTCCTATTTCAATCCCTATGCATTCTTCACATGCTTTACTACCTCCTAAAAGGTCTTACTTGAGGAGATCATCTGAAGAGCTGATAACTGGAGACCCACATTTAGGCCTTTAACAAACAGCCTGATCCTCTCTTCCCCTATGAGCAGTAGGGGTAGAGTATACCTGGATAGCGAATGGAATCGGGTCTCGTAGGCTGCAATAGAAGTGCTCCCCTACTAGATGGTGGTGAACTCATCCCATCTCCTATCTCTCTAGGTACAAGGTACATATTTCTCCAGAAATGTGGAGTAGAACTGGGTCCAAGTCATCGGTGGTGACCTTGTTGCTCTACACTCCACAAAAACTCTCCACCAGAGCTTTACATCACCCATCAGCTGGAAGGTGACGAACTCCACCTCATACTTCTCCACTGCCCCCATTTTGTAGAGCCTCTCATGGCAGTCGATAATAAACTCATAGGCGTCCTCCGCCTTAGTACCATAAAAGTGGGGAGGCTTCATCTTGGTGAACCTCCAGAATAAATCATGCTCTTCCCCTGTCATCACAGGCCTAACCACCAGCCTGGGGAACATGACTGCCTCAGACATGTTATCAATACGAGGAGCCATCACAGCCGCATGTTGGATCCCTGATTGCTGCTCGACAGGAGTTGCTGGTGTTTCCCTATTACCCATGAGGCTACTCAGAAGATTTAGGACCTGAGCCAGAACTTTGAAGGATTCTGGAGCGGCGGGAACCTCTTTCTATGTTGGTACCTCTACCTCTACCGCCACCCTTTCTTGAATCATGGGTGGTATCGGAGATGCCGACCTCTCTTTGACCAGAGTAGGAGCATGAGACCCTCCTCTGGCTGCAGCGGGCCTTCGGTTGCGTTCTTGGCCCCTTCTTCTGCCGTAGAATGTTGTTAATGCTGTTGGATCGGGTGTTGCATCTTTGGCTCCGTTAGCACGTGTTCTCACCATCTGTGAGAGAAAGAATAATAGTTGTTAGATATCAATTTGGATCACCAAATATAAATTAGAATCAAGTATTCGCACGAAAGGAAAGAAGAAAAGAATTTTGCTAAAGTCCTGCTGCCTCTTGAACCGTCTTAAGCTTAGTTGGAGCCATTTTGCAAGGAGTGATGGAGATGGGATGATTGTCAGAAAGAAGTTCTATGACGAAGTCTATTTCCCGCTCAGGAGAGACTCCGGGAAACACGTCATGAAATTCATTAACAACTGGAATTGACTGGATAGTTCGGGTATTAGAGCTAGAATCTTTGACCCGAACTAGGTGATAAATGCACCCCTTAGAAATGAGCTTCCTTGCCTTAAGGTAGGACGTAAACTGACCCTTAGGCACTGAACTACTGCCCATCCACTCTAAAATTGGCTCGTTTGGAAACTGAAATCTGACAACTCTAATTCTGCAGTCAATTGAGGCATAATCAGAGTGTAACCAATCCATTCTAAGAATGAGATCGAAATCGACCATGTCTAACTCTAACAGATCAACTGGAATGACCTTATTCAATATTGATACTGGGCCATTTCTATACACCCGACTGGCTCTAACTGACTCACTAACTGGGGTAGAGACTGAGAATGGTTCTGAGAGGACTTCTAAACTGATTTCAAACTGGACAACCACATATGAGTCACGAATGATAGTGTGGCTCCTGGAGCTAGTAGGGAATACACATCTAGGTGGAAGAGACATAACATACCCGTGACCATGTCAGGTGAGCTCTCCTAATCCTGACGAGAGGACAAAGCATAAAAGCGATTTTGGCGCTGACCGCCATTCGTACCTGAAGTATTGGCCTGGTGAGCTGATTGACCTATTGGAGCTATTAAAGTGGTAGACTGTGATCTCCCCCGTCCTGCTGACGGACATTCCCTTAGTCAGTGACCTAGCTGTCCACACCCAAAGCAATCCTCTTTGCCCTGGAGGCATTGACCTGGATGATTCTTGCCACACTTAGGGCATGTTAGGTAGCGGTTGCTGGCGCTGTGAATCTGGGACTGAGAGCTTGATGCTCCACCCTTCCAATCCTTGAAAGACCGAGAAGTAGGGGCACTGGATGAAGTGGGTGTTGGGGTCCTCTACTGCTGCTGCTGTTGTGGGCGGCTACTACCGCCAGACCTCTAGTGGCCAGTCCTAGCACGTTTATGCTCCCGCTCCATATCTTTCAACTTTTCTGCCTCAATTTGATGGGCATGAATGATGAGGCTGGAGATGTCACAGTCCTGACTCCTTAAGTACCAGGTTTGATACCCCATTGACGAACTTAAGCATACAAGCCCTTGGCTCGACTACCATCTCTGGAGCATATCTTGACAACCACGTGAACTCTAATGCATATTCCTCCACTGTCCTGTTTTCCTGCTTCAAATTCATGAACTCTACAACCTTAGCCTCCCTTAACTCTCGGGGGAAGAATCTATCTAAAAATGCTGTGGTGAACTTTCCCACTCCACCGGTTCTACTCTTACTGGTCTCCCTTCTTTCCACTAATCATACCAGATTAGTGCCACCCCTTTCAACTGGTAGGCGGCCAGATTAACACTCTCAGCGGAACTAACACCCATAATCCGAATGATCTTCTGTACCTCATCCATGAACTCCTGTGGGTCCTCTCCCACCTTGCATCCATGAAAGGCTGGAGGGTTCATTCGGGTGAAGTCCCGAACCCTGGAAGCTGCTGCAGACCCATTGAGTTTACTAGAGCCACCTGTTGGTTCACTTGGTTCGTTACTGTCTAAGCCAGTAGCTGGTTCCACTGAGGATACTTGATCATCCTGAGGGGCTGTTGGAGCTGGTGGGGTAGGTCAATTAGCGTTGCCAGCCCTTCTTTCGTTTTCGCATCTTGGAGCCATAGTTGTCTCATCTAATTTTGGTTAAAGAAATAATTCAATACCTTATTTGAACTCAAAACTTTGGATTATGGTATTCTCACTCTGATCATTTTGACTTAATTGGCTACTCAGATAAAAACACAAGTGATACATGTCAAATTCTTGGAGAATACATCACCTCCTGGCATAGTAAGAAATAAAGCTCCGTGGTTCTTTGAACAACTAAAGCAAAATATCTACCTCTTGGAAATTGTGGTACTCAATTACTATGGATGAAATATCAACTACTTGTTATGATTTAAATTATAAATAGAGCACGAGTTAGGAGAACGTTTCTGGAATTGAACTTCAATGCACAATAAGGAATATGAACAAAAGGGAGTTTTCCTAATAACGCCCCGTAGCCTCCCCGTCATAAGTATGACGTGCTTTACACCTATGAAAAAGACTCTACTTGACATGGCTTTTAGACATCCTAGGATACTCTAAACATAGTGCTCTGATATCAAGTTTTTCATGACCCGAGTCTATACCCTGGACGAGACACAGTACTTGGAGTCACAAGTAATCCTAAGACAACCCATGGTCTATCATAACACTGGTAATCTGAGTAAACATATGCGAAAGCTTTAAATAATAAAACCATTTAAGAAAGCTAATTTGATAAAAGTTCATACATTTGAAAAACAATACTGAATGTCTTAGTCTATGTCTGATATCCATCTACTAATGATGAGTTACTGGGATAAACCCCCAACTAACTCTAAAGTCTAACTGAAAGAAAATAACTGAAAAATAAATATCTTCCTCGAAAGATGAGGACTCACCAAAGGCTGCTGCTGGAATCCTCCAAAGGAATCTACTGACGATATTGGGGCTAAGGACCTATGCCTATATCATGATACAATACAACATAGAAGGTATGATTCAGCACTTTGAATGTACCGAGTAAGTGAGAGATAATATAAACATGAGGAACAAGTAACTGAACTATAATGACATGCATGTAATGACCAACTAAAATGTTGGAAACTGAATAACTGAATATAACTGATATGGTCAATAATGACCCTGACTGATGGTCATAGACATGTCTTGAATCTGAGATTCTAATATGAGCTAACTGTACTGAATTGAAGTGAGCTAAATTGATCTGTACTGACTAGTGCGAGAGTCTATAACCGACATATAACTACGTGAGCTAGACGTGGAGTTTGATAATAGATTTGGACCACAAACCCATTGGGACCACAAACCCTAGTTATCCTTTAGTTATTGATTCACAAATACAATCTTAATTGCTGTCTATTTTTATTATTGCTTTTTATTAGAATCTCCCCATTGTGAAGTAATTACCATACAAGTTCATCTACCGGCTGTAATCTAGATCTTCCGTATTCCCTGTGGGATCGACCCCAACCCTAAGTTGGGTTCTTTATTGACAATGTCTGCTTCATACTTCAGTTTGAAGTGTGGTTTGAGCGTTATCAAAAAGTGGCGCCGTTGCCGGGGAATACGGCTAAGACTAGGTTATTAGCTTGTATTTGACTTGTTGGTAATTACTTTACTCTTGATGTTTTCTTTTTCTTTTGATACCCACAGGCTGTCCTCCTGTGAATGCCAAGAACTTGGAGTAGAGGATACCCCCTTGTTCCACTAAATCTCAAAATCGAACGACCACTACATAGAATGGAAAACCCTGAGCAGAGAGAAGCCCACTTAGCTGAAGAAGCTAGGCAAGCCGAGCTAGCTCAGTTAGCTGCACTTCAGTAGGCTGGTGATGATAGAGATGAGGTGGTAAATGCTGGTCGTCATGGGAGGGGCAATTGAGCTCAGACATTTGACCCTCAATTCTTCGATGATGATGACCCAAATATTGATGAGGTTGGGTCAACTGGAGCAATTGTACCACCAACACTGCCACTGGGGCCAAATTTGACATTACGAGCACCATGATTCAACTGCTAAACATGAAGGGGGTGTTTAGTGGCCATTCAGTAGATGACGCCAACCTTCACTTGATGAATTTTGTAGGAATATGAAAATCATACAGGTTGCCCGGAGTAAGCCAGGATGCGATAAGACTCCGACTCTTCCCTTTCTCTCTATCAGGGGAAGATGCATTGTGGTTATTGGAGTTGCCCAACTACTCCATAACCAATTGGAGAGAGCTTAAACAAGCCTTCTTGCAGAGATTCTTTCCCCCATCAAGGATGTTACAATTAAAAGATGAGATCTATAATTTCTGGCAGATTAAGACGGAGGCACTTCATGAAACCTGGTTGAGGTTCAAAAAGAAGTTGACTAATTGCCCGAACCATAAAATCCCAGATGACAGTTTGTTGGAAATCTTTTACATGTCTCTTAATAATAGCACCAAGGCTGTAGCAAACATGGTGGCGGGTGGAGCATTGATGAGTCACATCCAGGAGAAAGCAACCACTATCCTTGACAGGGTGACAAATACAAAAAGGGCCTGGCATACGAGGGAGGCTGATGCAGTGGCAGGTACATATGCTGTTGGTTTGACTGTAGACCAACGAAAGAAGGAGGAAGAACGCGATCAGGAGTTGGCTCACATGCACACATCATTGGATTTGCTGACAAAGCATATCATGGGAGCAAGAGCCATAAAGGTAATTGTAGTGGAACACAAGGAAGGGAGCAAGGGGCAGGTCACTCTGATTCTGAGGAGGAGGAAAACTTCCTAGATAGCCAAGTGGCGGGTTTCCAAGCCAACGCCCAAGCGTCTGGATAAGATAATTGGCACCAAGGTTCTGAAAATCAAGGTCAGAACCAATACAGAGACAACTACAATAGGAACGGGTTTAGAGATAGGAGTTGTGGTCGTGAGCGAGAGGGAGAATGGAGAAGGAATGACGGATATCGCAACGGCTGGGCTGGATTCTATGTGCCTCCTAACGCACGAGAAGGGGAGGCCAGACAATCAAAGTTGGAGAGTATGATGGCCGAAATGCTGAAAAAGGTAAGGTCCACGGATGATCAATTAAAAGAAATTCAAAGTGACTTATCTAGCATGGGTCAGAAAGTGGAATCTCATGCCACCGCAATCAAGCAGATAGAACACCAAATTGGGCAACTATCGGCATCAATGAACCCTAGACAAAAGGGTACACTTCCTAGCAACACTGTCCAGAATCCAAAGAATGATGCTCATTGCATGGAAGTGATGACTAGGAGTGGTAAAACCATAATTTATTCCATATTTCCTGTTGAAGTTGAAAGGAGGAAAGAGAGCGTGATTGAGGAAGTAGAGATTGGTGATGAGACACAACATGATGGGTTGCAAAAGGCCCCTAGGAGTGAGAAGGAATGCGACATGGATCAAGGCGCAACTCTAGTGCAAAAGGCTATCCTGAGACCACTGCCACCATTCCCGTAAAGGATGAAGAAAAAGGCAGACAACGGTAAGTTCCAAAAATTTCTTTCAATGCTTAAACAACTTTCTGTGAATATACCGTTGGTCGAAGCACTAGAGTAGATGCCGGGATATGCAAAATTGATGAAGGACCTGGTGACGAATAAAAGATCTATAAGCTATGAGCTGGTTGACAATGTCCATCACTGCAGTGCCATAGCAATAAGGGTCTTAACTCAGTAAAAGGAAGACCCAGGTGCCTTCACGATACCTTGCACTATTGGTAATGTCGAGTTCGCAAGGGCACTCTGTGATATGAGAGCTAGCATAAATCTAGTGCCCTTGGTGGTATTGAAGAAGCTAGGATTGGGAGCCCCCACACCAACCAACATGCGGCTACTGATGGCCGACAGAACAGTAAAGAGGCCGGTGGGCATCCTAGTTGCTCCTACGACTCGTGGTACGAGTCGTGACGGGTCAAATTTTACCCGATTCGACCCAGATTTTTACATTGGCCCTCACCTACTTAAACTTCAAAATCAACCATCTACCCACGACTTGAGAACCCTTTTCCTAATACCTGTAGCTTCCTATCATCAACATTAAGCTTGAAATTCTTGCTTCAACTGAGTGTGTAAAGCCCTAGAAGTTGATTTCCAGTCTATGAATCGATAATCAAGTAAGTGATTTACATTCTAAGTTTTTAATGCTTGAAAGTGAACTTAAGGGAATCGAAAACCCATAAGAATCACTGGGTATGCTTGAAAATCAATGGATATGTGCGAAAAACTCCAACTCGACCGAAAACCCACTGAAAATTGATTGAATTTTGAACCAAGAGCACCTAAAGCGAGTTATGGGTAGGGGAGGATTAAGTGGTGTAAGAAGGGAGTTTACCAAATGCTAGACCTGGGGGAAATCTGAGTACTCAAAAATGTGCAAAACAAACACCTACAAACTAATAAAAAAGAATCGTAAAAATGGGCTGAAAAAGTGTACGCAGTGTAGTACGGGTCGTAGGTTGACTCTACGAGTCGTACAAGGTGCTTGTACCACTTATCTTGAAAAAATCGATCTGGGAAGCGCACCCTACGACTCGTGGAATCGACCTACGGGTCATACCATGAGTCGTGGTGAAAAACAAAATTTGTGCAAAATGGGACTTCATCAGACGACTAAAGGTACGACTCGTACTGAGGACCCGTGATGAGATACCAAACTTCTTCTATCTGATTTTTCTTTTTCAAAAATGGAAATGCTAACCTCTTTCTCACCGGTATGATGACATACAAACACAGGGCACACAAAGCACAAGCCCGCAGGACGTTGATACATGAAACAACGGACTTAGAGTCTGATCAAGCTGGAGATTCACCTAGTGGTTCACTTGAGGACTATCAAGTAGATACCTCGGACACAGATGGGACAAGAACCACTAGGGAAAGAGCAAAGGCCCAATACAAAGCAACCACGTCCACATCTGCTCAAGATACCCAGTCTGAAGAGGGAGCTAGAGAGGAACAACAAAGGCCGGGAACTGACTCTAACACTGAGGAAGGGTCAGAAGGGACCAAGAATGATGCAGAAAGCAGAGAGAAAGAAGTGAAGGAGGAGACCCCTTCCAGAGAGAATAGAACAATGTGGTGGAGAGTGCCGGGTGCTAAAGAGATATATGAACAAGGCATCACTCTCACTGCCAAACAAAAAATCAAAAAGAAGCATCCAAGAAGAACCGTAGATCCTCACTAATTCCTTGAATGAAGTTGAAGAGATGAAGCATATTTTTAGCTTCTATGGGTTAGAGTGGATGCCCAATACCTATATACAATACACATAGGAGATCGTCAGGGAGTTCTACGCCAACTAACTGGCCACAATGGAGGAGAAAGCAAAGGAGGGACAGAAGATAAAGGAGCAGCCTTGCTCGGAGAGTGTTCGAGTCCGAGGGCGATTAGTAGATGTATCCGGTCGGACTATTGCACGGATTTTGTGTGGACCTCAGTTCAGACCAACTAGGATAACCCCAGAGTATGACTACAGGGTTTAGGCAATGAAGCAAGTCAGGAGTCTGAGAAGCGGTGAGCGACAAAGGTAGTTGCAATGGCTAGATGAGAACAAGGACGAGGCTGAGTGTGTTATAGATGGCAAGAAGGTGACAAAGAATTCATTGAACTTCATCGCAAAGTAATGCTGGCCATTGGTGAAAAATCGATTAGCGCCCACAGTCAATGATAACACACTGAGTGCTGATAGAGCGGCGTTGGTGGCATGCCTCATGTCCCGATACCCTCTTAACATCCCGAGGATCATAGCTACCGAGATATGAGATAGGGTAGTGGAAGTAAACACTACTATTCCATTCCCGAGCCTTGTATACAGTTTGTGTAGGGAGGCGAGAGTACAACGGGGTGATGGAAGATTGATCGGAGGCCAAAGAATTGCAGATATAGGCCTTATCCGGGATGAGATGAACCCGGTAAGCAGATCCAGAATACCCATATCCATCCCAGCATCTCATCCAGAAGGGGATGTACAGGTGAATGTCCCCAGTACCCAGGAGAAGAGCGAGACACCGGCTACAGAGGCCGGTTATTCAGAGTCAGCTCCCTGCACCTCAGCTACACCGCTGCCCATTGTACAGACTCAGACTCCAGCAGGGTACATCTTGGTACCGCAGGATTTCCTCCAGAAGCTAGCAAAGAGATTGGCCATGGCCGAGCACAAAATTCAGGCAATGCTGGAGAATGTAAAGCCATGGGTCAAAACTAAGATAGATGCAATAGCTCAGGCCCTTCATGCCCACCTGGATAGTTTTGAGAGCAGATTTATCTTGAGGATGGCAGAGCAGTCAGACACCGGTAGTCTCCATGCAGAGTTTGGGGCCTCTTCGAAGCCAAGTGGTTGAGTTGTCTTTACGGCAACCGACTGTTATAGCATCCCCCACTCTTACGGACTTGGATGCAGAGCTTGAGGAGGATATTGACTTGGTAGCATATTGGGGTCCAACTGCAGCCGGTGATAAAGGCAAGAAGAGAGCTGTTGAAGATGCTGGTGAGGAGAGTTTAAAAAAGAAGATAAAGAAGGAGAAGAAAGAGCGCAAGCGGGCTAGACCGAAGAGTATGCGAGCTCATGAGGAGCATATGACTGAGCTGCATAAGAGAGTTAGAGGAGCGGGAAGCTCCGACACAGCTCAGCCCGAACTTGCTAGTGGCCATGACCCTTTGGGTGAGCCACATTCAGCCCAGGTTTCCATAGAGGCCGTTCAAGAGGCTAGAGTCACCGGGGGGGGGACCACTACCCCTATTGTTACACAATTGAGTGCGCCAGCCATCGCTAGCGCCACTACTACCGCAGAGGTACCAACTTCGCGAGATGATAGAGGCGAAGTCTGAGTAGCCACAGGTATGTCCTTCTCCCTTGTTTGATTAAATTTTATGCTTCGGGGACGAAGCTCATTTTTTAAGGGGTGTACTTGTATTTTGGGATATTTTTATTCACCTGAGGGGTTTTCTTGCCGTATTTCTTTTCCCTCAAACATGCGATCTAGTAGAACCGGCATGTGTTAGGATTTTTTGTTTTTAGTTGTGATTTTTGTTTGATTAGAAAATAACATAGGAATACTCAGCCAAATGAATACGTACTACTTTTGTTGTTTTTGAAAAATTGACCCTGTTTAAAATTTTTTTTGCTATGTATTTGTGACAACAATGCATGATATCTGTGGATCATTTTATGTCATTTAGTTATTAATAGTGCTAGTCCTGTTAAGCCATGTACAAACCAGATAGGTAAAGTGAAAATAGTTCATGTACCATGTGTGAGGTTTTAATATTTGTTGCGGTATGTCGTTGAAGATCTAAAACTTGCCTGGTTGGTCTCTGCATAGGTTGAGGATGGTTGGTTAGGAGATGATCAAAGGATATTTTTGTGTTAGCTCACTTTTAGCCTATATTGCCCTACCAAAGTGTCATGAATCCGTTGATCCCAAGTTTGAGCCTTAATTGACCATATTTCCTTGATTTACCTTCTAACCGTACCCATTTATTTATAATGAACCTTTTTGGCCCTGGTCCTTCCTTGGATGTTGTGAACCTCAATATAAGCAAAATTCTTAAGTTGAGGGTGGCTAAAGTCTCGGCTCTCTGTCGATCCTGGATGAATCGAGAAAGGAGGTATTGACGAGCTCTGTTGGATCTGAGAATGCACCGGTTCAAGCTGGTAATATTGGAGATGACATTGGAGGCGTATCTACACCCTCCACCGACCAGGTAGCTAACACCTAGGTCGCACAAGTATGTTCCCTATTTCCTTAGTTTTTGTTCGGTATATATATGCGTCGAGGACGATGCATGCTTTCTTGATTGGGGGTGGGGGGAGGAATACCTGTGCATTCTTTTTGCTGAACATAACCCGAAGGTTTTTCTTGCCGGATATCTTTTCCCTCGGGTGTTCCATATCTAGTAGAACCGACATGTTTAGGATTTTATTTTATATTTTTTGTGTTAGTTGGAAGGAAATAGGAAAACTAAAAGCAGTCAAGAGCTGAAATTGTTGAAAATAACTGTTGTTTGATAATTTGATACTCCTCCGAAAAATTTGTATATGTGTATGTGAAAGTTGACAAGTATGACATTTGTGAATCTTTGCATGGCATTGAAACTGTGAACTTGTTTATCATTGTATGGCTGTACCTGAACTAGCAATTGGTAGAAGTGATGATGGTGACATGTGCTATGTGTGAGTAAGGTTTAATAGCTGAATTCAGTTGTGTGTGTCAATCTAAAACTTTCCTGATCAGTCGTACCGAGATAGAGGATAGGAAACTAGGAAAGGATCATAGGCCGTTTTTGAACTATGAGTCCACTTTAGCCTTAAAAGACCTACCAAAAGTGAATAAAAATCCTTTGATCCAAATGTTTGAGCTTAAATTGACCTTTCTGTTTGTTTACACCAATTTACCTGCCTGATTTTATTATAAATGAATCTGTTTTGACCCTGGTACCTCCTTGGACATTGTGAACCTCAACTCAGAAAAATCGCCTAAGTTGAGGGTGACTATTATAGGGGTGATTAAGAAGAGTCGGGTGGAAAGAAAATTAGGTAATGAAAAGAAAAAGAGTGGGTGTGGTATGCAATGAAAAGAAAAATGGAAATTATTGTCAAAAAGCAAGAAAAGAAAAGAAAAAAATATGTGACATCAATGAGTGTTTGAAAAAGGGAGAAAATAGAAATAAGGTGAAAAGTGGAGTCAGGAGGTGTGTAGTGCCAAGGAGGGTTGAGTTACTAATTCCATTAGTACCATACCCAAGCCCGAGCCTACGTTACAATCCTAGAAAGTCCTACAGTGATCCTAGTTACTTGTTCGAAAATCAAGGTATTGAAAGTAAAGGCAAACCTATGATATTGTATGCACACAGTTCGAATTTCTTTATGAGAGTAAGTGAACTTTACCTAGTCCCAAGAGGAATTTATTGACATAATCATATACACATGTGTGAGTATGGGACTTCTTTGAGGTGAGAGCATTTGGTCAACAAAATCATCTGCAAATTGTCTGGGTCAGTGTTATAGATTTATGTGCATGGTTGCAGGTGATAGTATTTTGTCATGTTTTCATTCCTCTATGTTATGGTTGAAAATTTTGCATATGCATAGTGATTTGAGTTGATACGATGAGGGAGGGGTTAGAAAATTTGATTTTGATGTGTATGTGTGATTGTTGTAAGTTTCCTAGAGTTCTTTCAATTGAAGCGTCGAAGTAGTTTAGTTTGTTTTATTTTATTTTATTTTTCTTGAGGACATGCAAAAGTTCTAAGTTGAGGGTGTTGATGTGTCGTGATTTTATGGCACTTTCGATGCTTAAAACCAAGAAATTATGCACATTCTGGGTATGTTTATGCAGGTATGATGTGTTTTGTTCTTAGTGTTGTAGGAAAACAGGTTCGGGAGTGAACTGGTTGAATTAATGCTGAAAACAACTGAAAAGGTGAATGCCAGGCACTTCATGAGTCATTGGCAGGAGGCATGACTCGTTGTTTAAAGAGTGGGAAAAAGATGGATTTTTAAAGATACAAGACAGTGTATCTGACGAGTTGAGAAAATGACTCGTTACAACTGGTAAAGAGTCGTGAGGTCAACCGTGAAAGTTGAAAGAGGAAATATTAACAAAGTGGCCAGTGTAGTTGACGACAGACATCACGAGTCGTCACATGAAGGAACGACTCATTGGCAGATCACTGGGACCAACCTAAGGTGCATTGGACTTTTGGAGGAATGAGATCACGAGGGACCTAACGACTCGTGCTTAGGCACGACGAGTCGTTAGGTGACCCATTTCCACGACTGGGTACATTGATGAGGACGACTATTTTAAGCAAGGCATGACTTGTCAGAAGGCCAAACGAATTGTCACCAAGCCCGTCGCCACTGTCGACCTTGTTTCCAGTTTTACTTAGGAAAATGATTTCTTGGAACTATAAATACACAATTTAGATTTATTTTTGACAGACAAATTTTTCTATAGTTATAGAGTAATTGAGAGAGCCGATTTATTTAGTTTTCAACTAGAATTTTGGTATTGATCAATTGTTCTTGATACAAGAAACAAAAGCAACATTGAAGTTTATTCATCTATTGTGGAGGTTTTATTCAATCTACGTGATTTTTATTCTACGATAATTTGTAAGTTGCAATTATGATTTATTCAATAATTTGTGATTGCGATAATACAAGCATGAGTAGCTAAACCCATAACTAGGTTTGTAGGAACCAAGATGAATTAACACACATAGGTAAAAACACCAGTGATTCTTAAATGGGGTTTTATGCATGTATTATTTTTCCTTTTGTTTTGATTGATTCTTGACGGTTGCAAATGTTAGGACTTGTCTTATTCTTACTTACCGTACAAAGGAGGTAATGAATGGGAAAAGGGATTAACAACGGAGATTTGAGGCTATCAACCCTCATCTAATAGCTTGAACTTTTTTGGGGATAACTAGTCCGATATTATGGGTAAGGGTCAACTGAAGTAGACCCGTATACAGACCAAGTTGCATGGTGATAATCATCTAGATAGGGGACCAACCATTTAGGTGAACCTAACTTACCAATATTGCATGTTAAACACCGAAATAGATCACTAGTGTATAGGCCTTGTGGTTATAATATCTTGGGGAACACAATCCCAGTAAAGTCGTTAATTGAATACAAATCGAATTTGATTTCAGCATTCAGCAATTTTGCTTTGTTTATTATTCTATATTTTTTCTCCTTTAGAAATAAGTAACTCAATAGTAATAGTTATTCACACTAACTTAAGTTCTTATCATATTCCCTGTGGGATCGACCTCAACCTTTGTTCAATTGCGAGGTGTAATTTGGGTAACATCACTACATTCAAAAGCTAGGGCTAAAACCATCTTTACAAGAACAAGTATCAACATGATAGCTAGATAGTGGAATTTTACTAACAATTAACATGAATAATATTCCACACAATATAGACAAAATCTGCCTGAAAATTTATTCACATCCGAAAACTCAGGGACTAGAAAGGATAAGAGAATTTAGATGGATTTTGGGGCACAAGGGAAGGATAATTCCCTTGATAAATCCTCATATACCTGGTGAGGAAATCCTGAAGAAAATCTCTTGAGAATCTGAGAAGAAAAGTCTATTTCCCTAGCTTGCTCTGAGGAGTCTGTCTGAGAGTTCTTCGCTCTGGAGATTGAGAGTTGAGATAGAATGAGGGGGATTTAGTCAATTACCCATTTAATTATCTCCAAAACGTTCCCCAAATGATGGGGTTTAGAGATTAAAAAGCTGAGAAATTACTAAAATAACCCTAGGAAAAATCTGAAAATTGCCCAACAGGGACCAACGAGTCACAGAACAAGTCGTTGGTTGATACCACGACTCATTGGGACCAGTCATTGACTGGGTCTAAATCTTGGGCTTATTGAAGTGGGACCACAGGAGGATACCACGACTCATTGGGCTAACCAATGGGTCATTGGTACCTCTCGTTGTCACTGGTAGGAAAAATCTGAGCCCTAAGACAATGGGAAACACAATGACTCATTGGTAGAACCAATGGGTCATTGCATCGACTCGTGGTCAACAATGTTAGGACCTGGGTCTTGGTTACGGGTGGCAGCAACGGTTCGTTGGTAGGAACCACGAGCCGTTATTTCCACTCATTGCTTCTGGGAGGCGTCAGGTAGGTTTTTGAACTTGGGATCCAACGGACGGCTCGTTAGTTCTTCCAATAAGTCATCCTATGCCTCGTTGCTTCCCCTGAAGGAAATTCTGCTAAGCTGACAATGACTCAAACAACGGCCTGTTAGAGGTGACCACGATCCATTGTTTGGGTAGTTTTGTGATAAAATTTTCTGGTTTCCCCTGGTTTTTCTTGCAAGGTCTAAGTTTGGTCTAGGAAAGTTTTGGGGTGTTACATTTCTAGTGTCATCTTGACCATTTATTTTATTTTTTTAAAGATTTAGATCCTTAGAACCTAATGGTCTGCCATGCTTCAGGCGTGCTTTGGACTCATTAGCTATGATACTAGTAGATAGTCCTACATGGGCATTAATTTAAATTGAATCATTCTCTGCAGGGATATGTGATTTAGTAATTCTTTTTAAATGTGTAAATATGTTTGGCATTTGATTTGCTATTTCTGTAGGTGGACCTCTTGCTCACAAATAGAAGCACGTGGATCAAGATGAGATAATAATAGATCATTTCACAAAATTTTTCTTTCGATTTCAGTATTTTCTCCCATTAATCTTGGAAAAAGTGTCACCAAATTGACAATTTGTGAATCGCGCAATGAATACATTTTTCATTAATAGTTTAACGTAGAAAATAATGAGAGGGTGGTTCGAACACAATATATATTCCTAACATTCTTTGGATATTCCTAACCCAACATATATTCCTAACCCATCTTAGTGTGATGTGGTGGTGCTACAAGCACATATACAACACATTCAAAATTTTTTCAATGAGTTATATTATGTTCTTGATCCAAAACTAACTGCAATGGTGAAAATTTATGATAATTTATCTGTCTGAGATGAACAAGTATTATTGCATGTAAAATTGCATGGCCCCAAATAAAAGTGGATAACCTTATTTTCATAAGTAATGGTCTTGATATCAATTGCAGACGTTTAATTAATAATTCTACACGTTTCGAGTATCAACATGAGCTACATGACATTTAATTTTTAGCCCAATTAATACGCTATAATCATTAAATATTTAGGATGCAAACTCTACAATATTATTAATGTGAATAGATTTTATCTGACTATTAAAAACTGTGCCTGTAATTATATTATTGTCGCTAATAATTTTACAAATGCTAGGTTGCGAGATGACAATAGATACACATGAGACCATTTAGAAAAAGCATCAATTAGGATCATAAAATATCTAAATGATCCACTAGGTGGATGAATAGGTCCATAAATATCCTCATGTATATATTTCATGAATGCAGGAGACTCAATCTTTATCTTTATTGGTGATGGTCTAGCAATTTACTTGCCTTGATAAACAAGAAGTGTAAAAGGAATCATTATTTGCAAGAATCTTCAAATTTTTTAATGGGTGCCCATTTGAATTTTCTATAATTTATCTCATCATTATAGATCTAGAAATTCCAATCAATTATAAGAAAGTACGAAAGTATTAAAATTAGTAAACTTTTGATTTACAATAGAGTGTGTCTCAACAACATTATATTTTATCCAATATAAGTCAGAAGATAAAGCAAAAATTTTTTCTATAACACATTTCTACCATATACATTCTTAATGATACCAAGATATTCAAGATTCATCTCATATTTTTTCTTAATATGACATTCATTTCGATGGATATCTTTAAAACTTAATAAGTTCCTTTGGGATCTAGGAGAGAACTTGATATTATTTATAATGAGTTTAGTTCCCTAGGCAAATTTATGATGGCTCTTCTTAAGCCTTCAATCAAATTAATACTATTAGAAATCATAGTAACATTTATCTTTCCCATGAATAAATAAGAAAAATATTACTTGTCTTTGAATATCGTGTGTGTTGTAACGGAATCAATTAAACAAATGTCTTTATAGCTGGATCTTCGCCCAAACTTGCTTTGAGAGTTATCCATATATTAGTTTCTAAAATAATTTCTTAACACGAGAAAGTCTTGTGTTGATAACATATTATGAATAATAAAGCAAGCAAGAAGAATATAGTAGAGAAAGAGAGAATATAGAAGACTTTTTATTTCTCTTGAGGGATGAAATAAAATAAATGAGAACCTCTTTATTTATAGGGAATAACAAACTTGATCCAAAATTACTAACTCTAACTTTTCTCTAAAGATACAAAATAGACATTTCACTATAATAAATATACATTTATAACACAATCTCTTAAGATAAGGAATAATCACTCAATTTTAACTATTCCCTCCATCTCAATTTATGTGGCAAAGTTTGACTAGACACAAAGTTTAAGAAAGAAAGAAATGCTTTTGAAATTTATGATTTAAAATAAATCTAGTAATTTGTTGGCTATAAGTCATTTTATTAAGGATAAAAGAGTATTTTTAAAGTTACATTGTCTCTAGTTATTATAATACGATATTCTTTTTGAGCCCGGACTAAAAAAAATTTTCTGTATAAATTGAGAGAAAGGAGTAATTTGATGAGACCTAAAAATTATGAGAAATTTATACTATTTTCTTATGTCAACCAATTTTATTACTTATTTTTGTCTATTTCGATTTGTCTTTCGATATGTACCTATGCAAGAAATTTATTTATCCAACCTACCTATTTTCAAAGCCCTTTCCTTTTTAATCGTAAATTGCGTGAAACCTCCATTATCAACATATCTATTTTCTCTCTTAATGCTTGCATTGGTCATTTCTGGAAAAATTTTAGTGAAGAAAATTGGAGATATAAAATTAGAGCTTAAAACTCTTGGTTTTGAAATTTCAATTTGAAGATCTGTTAGTTTGATTCAAGGTGGATGTTATAAATAATTATTCTGATATCTTTGGAAAGTTCATACTATAATTGGTCTTATTACGAGCTAATTTGAATTGTATGGATCAAAATTTTTAAGACCCATAATTGTTGAGCTTGAAGCTCTTGAATTTGAAATTTTAACTTGAAGATTTATTATTTAATTTAAAGTGGGTGTGTAATGCTCCATAAATTCAGGCTAAGATTGAATCGCTAAATTTTGGGTGGTCCGATTCAAACTATGATAAATAGTGTGAAAATGTATTGATTTTGATATCTAAGTATGTACTGGGTAACATTCTCTCTATCTCTAAGAAAGGAGGTAGAGTAAGGTCTACATACACTCTACCCTCCATAGACTTCACTAAGAATATCAAAAAGGACGGGACGACCCAATACCGTCCCAGGCCATCCCGATTCGATTGGAGGTATGAAGAGATAGGATACAGTATAGTGGGATGTGGGATGGGATAGGTTGGGGATTTTGTCCCGAGGGTCCCGGCCCCAGTTGGACCCGATATTGACCCACTGATTTTAAACTTTTTTTTTTAAAAATTGACTAGTGGGGGCCCCTAACGACTATTTTTCTTCCCAACCCAACAACCTCCCTCCCCCCTCCCCCTCCCCCCTCCCAATTTTTTTTTAATCCCTGAGTTTATTATTTTATACTTTGATCCTACTTTACAACAATAAATACCCCTCCGCTCCATTATTTTCTCACAAATTCCTCCATCTCACTTTTCTCACTCTCTCTTCTGTCATTATATCTCTTTATATTCTAAATATTATTGTTATCAAGTATCAAATTTGAAATATTTTGGAGCAAGTAGCAAACTTTAAATTTCAAGTTTCAATATTTATTTACAGCTTTCGGTTATAATCATCTGCTTTAGTGCAGACATTTGGTACATGCATTTTGTTTTTTAATTTTTTAACCCTCACATTTAATTTATTATCTTGATTAGTTTTCATATTTAATTAATTATATTTTTAGAATTATGTCTCCTAAAAATTGTTTGACATGGAAATCCCTTCGCTTCCAGTGTTTTTCAGAAAGAGTAGTAAATGTGATTGTTCTAGCAAGGTTAAATGTAAGATTAAAACAAGGATAAACACAAAAGATTTATATATGTTGATGAGACTTCTTTCTTCTCCCCCTCCCCCCTCAATTTTTATGATATAAATTCAAATACTTTTTTAGATAATGAAACCTTAGAAAGTCATTATGGGAATTTTGAAGAGAAAATATATGAATAAGTAGAAAAAAATGAATTTAATGACACACCAACTAGTTCAATCACCGAAGCTCCAAATCAGACTCCTTCTCAGTTTGGAACTAGCCTTCCCCTATACCTCCTATAAGGGATAAGACCTTGGTGCAATGTTCTTGAACATTAATTATATGAAATCACTCTAAACGAAGAATGTACTTTTATCTTTTGTAATAACTTAAAAAAAATTTGCACATGAAAAAGGTGTAAATATGGGGGCGGGGGGGGGGGGGGGGTATCAGGAAGTTAGGTAGATATTTGCTAAAATATTATAAAGAGGCATATTTGAGGGATCCAATTGAAGCCGGACTTGACACGTATTCCATCAACGTTGGTATTGGCTCTCCTGCCTGATCTGTAAAGGGATCCAACATGGTTCAACGACAATTAAACTCTTCTAACCTTCCTTCTAAACAACGTCTATATGAAAAAGATAGAGATCGTGAATATATTGCAAAAATAATAGCTATTTGTGGTTGCCTTTTAGTTTTTCTTTAAACTCCAATTTTATGACTTATATATAAGAAACATATAATTTTGCTTTTCAAGATTCTTTTAGAAGCACATTTAGAAGTGATGTTTTTAAATTTCAAAGTGCTTATTGTCAATATATACGTTGCATATTTTATTATTTAGATTGTAAAGTATCCATCACTTATGATTTAGATCATAGCATTAATGTAATGATTACTTAACTGTTATTTTCCATTGGATTGATCATGATTGAAATTTATAAATTTTTTTTATTGGCTATAAATATATAGACGAGAAAAAATTATTGCATATCTAGATATATTCTAGAAATATTAGAACTATATGGTTTTCTTGACCAAGTGCGTATCACGTTAGATAATGCTTTTGCTAATACTCGTGCTATTATATTCTTAAAAGCTAGAATTTGTTTATTGATTGAGCAAAATTTTCATTTTAAGTGTGCATGCCATGTTTTTAATTTACTTGTAAGAGATGTTATTGGGTTATTTAGTTATGGTTGTAGTAAACTAAAATATGCTTCTGTTTGGATTGTTAAAGCTAATAAATGTAGTATAATTCGTGAATATAAAAAATATTATATATCATGTGATCTTTCATTTAGAAAAGTCCCAAAAGAATTTTGTACTAGATGAAATTCTTTATATAAAATGTTTGAAGTTGCATATGTTTATCAAAAATCTATAATAAATGATTTTTAATACACAATGCTGGCCCCCTTGATTGAATTACTCAAACTGATTATGATGAAAATTATGCGCTAATCAAAATTTTAAAAATATTTATGCTATGACAAAATAATTTTCCGAAATTTGTTATCCTACTATTTTAAAAATTTTATATTATATTTATGCTAGTTTATCTCAATTTGCTAAATATAAACAAATAAAAAAGTTTGAGCCTGCCATTATTAAAATGATTGAGAAAATTAAAATTTTTTCTTTTTTATTCCTCAAATTTATTTAATTATTTCTCTATTAGACCCATCTTTAAAATTATGAAATGCAAAGAGAATGACTGCTAATATTTATAAAAACTTAGAAATTGAATACCCAACTCTTCTTGAATGTCAAAATAACATATATGTAAATGCTTATCAGAATAGCATATACGTAAAGACTAGGTTAATTTAAGACAAGTATAAATTCATGAAAAAAATTACATTAAAGTTTTCTGTCAAACTTTTAAGGTTAGAATAGATGATACTTTTAGTTTTATGATAGAGTATATTGGTCTTGATTCTTCTGGTAATGATTATGCTCTTTATTCTTATCTTAATAAGAGATTGAAACAAATCAAGAATGGAGAAGTAATGACCAATTTTTAGCATGGTAGAGAACATGTAACTTGATATTTCATCTCCATTACTTTCAAAAATGACTTGATATTTACTTGCTGTTCAAGCATGTTTAGTAGCGTCAGAGGCGCCTTTCAGCGGGCAAGATTTCAACTTGGAGACCACAGACATTTATTAATAAAGGACAACTTAAAAATATCTATTTTATTCAAAGATTGGAGCAACACCTATATGAAGAAATTTCAGGCAATAAAAATTAATCACCCGAGAAGAAGAATATAATAATGAAATACGCAGCAGTAATAGTGACGACGGTATGGAAGTTATGGACCGTCAATCAACATTACCAATTTTAGAGAAAATTTATAAGTAAATTATACGAGACTTACAAAATTACTATATAAAAGCATATAAATTTTAGTATAATAATTTGAGGTCTATTTCAAACAGAATCCTTCCTAAAAGGTGGCTACATAAATTAGGTACTCTTTAAATGTTTACAATATAAATTTCGTATCATTGTTTGTAATTTGAATAAAGTTAAAAGCTTTAGCCTTCATTTTTTCATTAATAATTATCTTGGCTCATTAAATAGTTACATTTAATACAAGTTCTTTTTTTTTTAAAATTTTTCTTGCTTAGTTAATATTTTAAAAGACACTTCACTAAACTTATATCATTTCTTTAAAAAAACTTATAATTTTCATTATTTAATAAATCATTTCTTAATATTCTTGCTTAGCTAATCTTCTAATACCGTACTTTTTCATTTCTTATTTAACTATATTTTTTAGTCTTACTTCAATGGGCTATTGACTCATAAACTTGAATTTGATTTGAACAAGATTCCTAAATTAATTTGTGACTTAAAATATCTCTATTATGGAAAATTGAGCAATAAAAAATGATTCAATTATTATGCCATGATTTTCTATATCTTGTATTTGGCTTAGATATTGGGGGAGGAGTGTCATAATCTGAACATAGGTCCGGATTGAGATATGAAACAAAGAATCCCAAGAGGTTCCAAGTCGATCCATGACATGAACATGACATCTAAGCTCAATATAATAAATACGCATTCTATCATATAATATAGTGGAAGTCTGAAAATCTAATAACATCAAATAACTGAACCATAACACAAGTCTGAAGCTGAATACATACTATATCTGATAAGCCTCTACTACTGACAAATGGATGAGACAAGACCCCAACTAACTCACTAAAGTCTGAAACTGAAAATACTGGAAATACAACTGAAAAGAAGGATCCTCGGAAGATGAGGCCTCACCAACTCTGGCTGGACAGTGCTAACACTGAGGATCTGGCTAACAACGAGACTGTTTTTAAATATCTGAGTCTGTATCATGAAATGATACAACATAGAGTATGTGGTCAGCACGTGGAATGTACTGAGTATGAAAGGTAAGTAAAACCACTAAGCAAGCAAAATTAGAGATCATGCATGTCATAAACATTTCATCATAAGAGACTAAGAGTAGGGATTCCATGCTATTATCTGAAATCATGATTTAAGCATAGCTGAATATCATAGCTGAATTGAGTGACCCAAAGCTGAAAACTGATAATCATAAGTAAACCTGAACATTGGGTTGAACCTTCTGAAAACAAAATATCATGACTGATGAACATGCATAACTGAAATCATGAGGAACAATGGGAGACTCATCTTACAACCGATATTACCACGATAGAGCTTACATGGTCCCGACCATTATACTCAAGTGGGTAGAGCCGTCTAAAACCTTGCCAGGGTTAAGGACGCTACCATGATATCGATATCAAGATGAAGGCCTCTGGGGGCAGGGGAAGCTCACAAGGGAGGTCCCAAATAATCCAGACATACCTACATTGGCACGTAGTTTTGAGGCATATTGTTGACTAACTCTTAGCCTACTCGGTGCTAGACACTACTCCCAAAAATATACATATGCTCTCCATTATTTTTCAACAAAGCTGACCGTCGCCTAGTGACGAAGCTAAATCATAACATACATGCATAATGTGAAATCGTAATATGAGGAGCCTTGGTCTCAAACCATACCACAAGCTAAAAATAATGGGAGTCTAAACTCCAAAACCATGTGGTAAGCTAATAACATGAAGTTTAGATAAATCATGAAACATACTTGATCATATAGGCTTGCCAATACTTAAACATGCTTGACATAGACTTAATCATTCAAAAACATAAACATGGACATGGGTAATTCGAAATCATACTTTCATCATATACATCTCATTATGCTTAAATACTTATATTATAAATCTCAACTTTCATAAGCTTCCATGGGTGGGCATCATAATTTGTAAAAACTTGAAAACATAATTTGTAATTGAAAATATTGTAAAATATGTCCAAACATTAGAAATATGTATAGATCATACCCATGATTGATACTTAGAGAATTAATATGTTAGGTTAAAACGTCATAGATTCATAAACTAGAATTTTTATGAAATTAAAGAGGGAATGGTCATGGGTGTGGATGAATACACCCATTCGTAACTCTACATACCTGAAAAAATTTGATTTCACAGCCCTCTTGAGAGCCCAAGGGAATTTGGGGAAGAACTTGATGAATCTAAGCTTGATCACCCTTAGAAACTTTTAGGATTGCATGCATGAAAGAGAATAGGCTTAGAATAAACTTAATCCTCTTAAAACACACTTATATGAGCTTAAAACGACATAGTTTAGGTCTTAAGAACTTAGGAATTATGAAAAGTCCCTTAATAAATTTGCAGGAAAATACTCATTGCCAGTCCCAACGAGGGGCTGGATGAATCATGGTCTCGGGGGACGACTCATCATCTACCTGTCATTGCCATCACTAGAATCATACCTCGGAGGGTTACCACGAGGGACACCACTACTCATGGTGACCAAGTCGTAGCCTGCACTGTCCAAACTCTTCACCTTCAAGCCCACCACTGACCACGAGAGACTTAACGACTCATGGTCCTGACCATGAGAGACTTAACGACTCATGGTCCTGACCATGATTCATGGCCTCTCCCGTGGTCAATTCCTTGGCCCAAAAATCTAACCAAGTCCACGCTCCTCCCCACGAGTCACTTAATGACTCGTGGTGCACCTCACAGGTCATTGAATGACTTGTCTTGTGACCTGGTGCAGAAAATTTTGTTTTATCCGTTTCAACCCTCGAGTATGCTCTTAGGGCTTTCGAGGTATTACAGTATCTCCCCTTTGGGAACATTTGTCCTTATTGTGGGTAAACATACAAAAAAGATGAGAAATGCAACTGCCATATCAAATACTGAACAATTGGAGCTGAAAACTGAAGGAGTGACTGCCTCCGGACTGAACTACATGACTAAACTAAATTCATGAATCACACATACATACATTGATACGAAAGAAACTGGAGCACATGATCTGAACATGAAACTGAATAGAGTACTAGGGAGGAAACTGATACCTCAAGTTGAAACTGAGGCGAAAGGGAATAGATATGGGTATTTAGCCATCAGATTTGCTTCAGCTTCCACGTAGCTCCCTCAATATGATGATTTGTCCATAAAACCTTTACTAAAGCTACTTCTTTATTTCTTAGCTTTTGAACCTGATGATCCAGTATATCCACTGGAACCTCCTTATAACTGAGGCTATCCTTCATACCTACACTATCTACCAGAACAACCAAAGCCGGGTCACCTAAGCACTTCTTTAAGAGCGATACATGGAAAACTGGATGTACGGAAACCAATTCTAGGGGTAACTCCAATTTATATGCTACCTTGCCAACCCGTCTTACAATATGGTATGTGACAACAAAATATGGACTGAGTTTCCCTTTCTTTCCGAACCTCATCACTCTTTTCATGGGAGACACCTTCAGAAATACCCAATTATCAACTTCAAACTCAAGTTCTCTTCTCCTCACATCTGCATAAGACTTTTGACGACTCTGAGCTATTTTCAACCTTTCCCTTATGAGCTGAACCTTCTCCATAGCCTCATGAACTAAATCTGGACCTCGGTCACCAAGGAAGATTCTGATCCATTCTGAATAATGACACCACCATCCGTCGAGTCAACAAGATGAACTCCTAGTGGTGCACGCCGATGCAAATCCTTCACTTACTCCTTCCTCTTCTCATCTACCTGGGTCACACTCTCCATAGAAAGCCTGCTAAGAGCGTCTGCCACCATATTAGCCCTTCCCAGATGATAAAGGACACTCATATCATAATTTTTCAAAAGCTCCAACCACCTTCTCTGACGTAGATTCAGATTCTTTTGGGTGAACACGTATTGTAGGCTTTTGTGGTTCATAAACATATCCATATGGACCCTGTATAGATAGTGTCTTCAAATATTCAAGGCAATTACTACGCCGCCAACTCGAGGTCATGATTCAGATAGTTCTTTTCATGGGCTTTCAACTGCTTGGAAGCATAGGCTATAACTTTACCGTGCTACATTAATACACAACGAAGGCCGATCCTCGAATCGTCAAAATATACCACAAACCCATTGGTACCCTCAGGTAGGGTCAACACTGGTGCTAAGGTGAGTTGAGTCTTCAACTCTTGGAAGCTCTTCTCACAAGCCTTCGACCATTAGAACTTCACTTTCTTCTTGGTCAACTTAGTCAAAAGTGCTGCAATGGATGAAAACCCTTCAACGAACCTCCGGTAGTAACCAACTAAACCCAAGAAACTCCCGATATTCAAAGGATTCACTGGTCTAGGCCAATTCTTCACTGCTTCTATCTTCGATGAGTCCACCTGTGCCCCCCCACTTCACACTACATGGCCTAAAAACGCCACTGGGTTTAGCCAAAACTCACATTTGCTGAACTTAGCATACAACTGGCGATCCTTAAGAGTCAGTAGCACCACCCTCAAATGAGCAGCATGCTTCTCCTCGCTTCGAGAGCATATGAGAATGTCATCTATGGACACAATCACGAACATATCCAAATCTTGAACACCCTGTTCATCAAATCCATAAAAGCTGCAGGAGCATTCATTAGTCCAAAAGACATAACTACAAACTCATAGTGACTATACCAAGTCCTAAAGGCTGTCTTCGGAATGTCACTCTCCCGAACTCTGAGATGCTGGATCTGAGGTCTATGTTTGAAAAACACTTAGCACCCTAAAGTTGATCAAACAAATCATCAATCCTGGGGAGGGGATACCTGTTTTTGATGGTAACCTTATTCAATTGCTGATAGTCAATGCACATCTTAAGGGAACCATCCTTCTTGCGGATAAAGAGAACTGGTGCACCCTATGGGAAATTGCAAGGTCTTATGAAACCCTTGTCTAAGAGGTACTTCAACTGCTCCTTCAACTCCTTTAGCTCAGATGGAGCCATTTTGTAAGGAGGAATAGATATAGGCTGCGTATCGGGAAGAAGGTCAATACCAAAATCGATCTCCTGCTCGGGAGGAATCCCTGGTAAATCATCTAGAAATACTTCTGGATATTCACACACTACAGGAACTGACTGGATAATCGAGGCTTCATATGTATCATCCTTAACCCTAACTGGATGGAACACGCAACCCTTAGAAATCATTTTTTTGGCCTTAAGGTAGGAAATGCAGCGACCTACAAGCACTGCTGAACTACCCTTCAACTCAAGGACTGGCTAATAATGCTCAAACCATACCTTCTTCGAAAATATAAAGTAGATATTGTCAATAAAGAACCCAACTAGAGGTTGTGGTCGATCCCACAGGAAATATAGAAGAGTTAGATTACAGTCGGTAAGTGAACTTGTTAGGTAGTTACTCCAAAATTGGGGGATCCTAAAGAAAAGCAATAATAAAAACAATTTTCAAAAGTTCAGTTTTGAATCAATATTAAAGGATAACTAGGGTTTGTGTTCCCTATGGATTCATAACTGCTTTAGGTATACACTCGTGATCATCACTAACTTACTTATAGAACTGATAACAAAGGTTCATTCAAACGACTGACCAGTCCTTATTGAATGACTATACTCAATCACTCGACCAAGTCTCAAGAGCAGTTTCAAACTATCCGTTATCACTAAGTTCCAAATTTAACTATCCTGTGACCACAACTCAAGTTAATACAATGATCATCAAGAGCAAGGCTCCATTGTAATTCTCTTTTCCTAATCTCTACCTCTTAGACCTAAGCAAGTAAAGAATTCAAGCAAGTCCTAACGTTGTACACCGTTAAGAGACGTTTAAGCATAAAGAGAATACAATACAAGCTTTCAGTATTGGTTTAGAATCACTTTGTGCAACCCTAGCTTGTTAATCCACCATGGTTCCCACAACCCTAGCTATGAATGTTTTAACATCTCATAGTTGCAAGGTTGTGATTTGCATTCATGATTACAAAAATAAATCAATACTTACAATTATGGGTGAGAGAAAAACTTCTTTTAATAAATCAGCAAAATCTTCAAGAACAAGTAGCAAGAACAAGAAGAATTCAAGAAAAGGTTGATCACAAGTCAAATCAACTCAATTCTCTCCTTTCTCAATGTTTTCTAACTATTCTCTAACCTCCACTAACGTTCTCTTGAAAATAAAACATAAAACATATTTATACATACATAAAAATCCTTTTCCTAGGTTAATAGGGTGAATTTTCATATCTAGTGCCACCAGTGCCACGACCGATCCTACGACCCGTATCATGAACCTACGAGCTGTACCTTCCTCCCATACATTATTGACTGGCTGAATTTTGGCTAAGTGTTTGACCCTGGTATGACTGTACCTGCATACTACGAGTCGTTGGTCGGTCTGCGTTATATGGGTATATAACTACACACAAGTGCACGTGGTCGAACAAGTAGTAAAGTGGCTTTAGTAAGCCAAGTATCGATCCCACAGGGACTGGGATGAAGTGCAATTTGTTCAAGTGTACTATATTTTAATTCTAAAAATGCAGACAACAGTGTAACCAAAAGTTTGATGTTTTGTTTTATAATTTCTATACTAAAGCTAAAACAATTATCTACTTTGAGTCTGAACTATGAATGAGAGAATGCTGAGGTTAAACGAACATGTAATGAAATTAATTATCATCATAATTTGGTTAATCTTTTCCTCCAGTTGCTAGCCAAGAACTATTGCCAAGAGATTAAAACTCTCGTATTTAACCTCACTTAAGAATCATGAACCATCCACCTACATTTCTGTGATTAAATGCAATTAATGTTCTAGCCCTACAAACTAGGTTCCTAAATTGACTAATACGACTTTCAGGTATATTTCTATCCTGAAAGTAAATCAATTCCCAATTTTCCTAAATCAAGTAAAGATCATATCCTATTAATTCACAACTTTCCAATTTCTTGCTCTCTCGAGTGAAACCGGACTTTTTAGATGTACATTAACGAAGGCCACACATTAATGCAGTAAGAACAAGAATTAATAGAACAACATGGAAGAAAAGATGAAAAACCAAAGAATCAATGATCACATTTCATCACAATTGTTCATAACCTCAGCAAGAAGAGGAATTAGCCACTCATTTATGGATTAAACATCTTTAAATGAGTGTTAATCATACAAGCAATTGAATACAAGAAGAAGGAAAGAGAGAAAAACCCTGAGGCTTTCGTCCCCTCAACTGCCTGGTAACCCACGTTCTTGCTCCACCAAGTCAGAATATTGAAAAATGAACCTAAGTGTTCTATTTATACTGGTGGGAATTTTTCCTGGAATAACAAGCAATGTGTCACGGAGTGCATCGCGGAGCACTGCCTCCGTGACACGCTACGGACGCGGACCTTCACTGGAACTGGGGGTCCAGGAATTAAAGCTCAACGTGGCACGGCGTGCAACGCGGAGCCAAGCCACCGTGCCACGGACAGGACGTGGACCCTCTCTGGAATTTGGGCGAAATTTCCCTATCCAGGCAGAAGGCCCCCGCGATGGAAGCATGCCACGGCTCCATCGCGGAGCCCCTTTATTTCATGCTGTCCAATGCCTTGTCCCGTGCTCGCATCCAAGTCCAACCCCGATATCCTCCAACATGCATTTAAGCTTCCCAAAATTACATTTTACCCGCAAAAGAATGCTAATCATGTTGGTTAGTATAAATTCACATTTTATTACAAATTACATGAGAATGTATACACATTGATAGCTAAACAAGGCGAAAATGGTACTTTTGAGTATCACTTGGGCATATAAATTTGCCCAAGGTCAGTCGTACTGTGCTTCTGTGGCTTGACTCTGAGACTTTGAAATTTTTTTGAAGTCCATCACGACTGCTATGGTACGACTCGTACTGTCTATCCATAGTAGGAGTCAGCCTCATGTGCAAATCTTCTTAATCTTTTCATGACTTCTTCACCACGTCTCGTACAAGCTTTGTACGACTCATACTGAGACTCGTATAATGCACCTCTTCATCCTCAGCCTTTGACAACTTCTCACAGCCTGCAGTACGACTCGTAAGACCTTCCTACGACTCGTACTGTGAACTGTGACTTGAGACTATTTTGTACACTTTCAGGTTATTTTTTGCACATTTTAGCTCCAACACCAATTTATCCTGCAACCAAAGGAAAAGTTCCTTATATCCACATAAATATACCTAAGTCCATGCTATTTTCTTAGTTTTGAGCGTCGAAAGTGCTATAAATTCACAAGACATCAACATCCTCACTTAAGACTTTTGCATATCTTCAGGCAAAGAAAAGAAAAACTAAACACGACCCTCAACTAAAAAATAAACCTAAGATATTACAACCAATACTTAAACAAAATTTTCACTTTCCATACAACCTCTTCTGACCCTTTTCCATGGACCAACATTAGCTAATGTATTACAAGAGACCCCAAAAAATAATGAACATGGATCAAGACATGTCATCTAGCTATCAATAGGTAGTCAAGTCATTACTAATGTTTTTCACACAGATCAACGACAAAAGTTAACATAGTCTATGTACCCTCGCAACCAATAAAGTCCCCACTCACAGATGTAATATTAAATATGTATGGGACTAGACAAAAGAAACACTTACCGTCACAAGGAAGTTCCAAGTACCAAGTATCAGATACCATAGGCTTGCCCTTATTTTCTCTCCTTCAATTTGTCGGATGGTCAAATTAGGATCACTATAGGACTTGATATGGCTTGTAATGTAGGCTTAGGGCTGGACATGATAAAGATGAGAGATTTTTAAGTTACTATCCCTTCCTTGGCATTACATACATCAACTTCACCTTTCACCTACTTCACCCTTTATTCTTTCATTCCCTTTTCACCTCTTTTATATACATTTGCATGAGTGTGGCATATATTTAACTTTTTCAACATTTTCATTTTCTTTTGGAATTTCTTTTTCAAGATTCTCAATATCTTTCATCTCTTTTCTTTTCACCACACCACACCTTATTTTTCACCCTTCTTCTCTTTTCTTTCCCTTTTTCTTGTTTTCACCATTTACGCACCCCTACTGTAGCCACCCTCAACTTAAGCATTTTGCCTAATGTTGAGGTTCACAATATCCAAGGAAGGACTAAGACCAAAATAGGTTCATTATAAACAAATGGGTACAGTTCATTGGTTAATCAAAGAAAAAAAATATGGGTCAATTAAGACTCAAACTTGGGATCAACGGATTCATGTAATTTTGGTAGGGTCATATAGGCTAAAAGTGAGCTAAACAAAAATAGCCTATGAACAGATCTTAACCAACCATCCTTAACCTATGCAAAGATCAACAAGGCAAGTTCTAGATCTTCAACACAATATCAAACTAAGTACGATACCTCACTCACTCATGGTAAATGAACTAAATTCACCTCACCTGTCTGGTTTATACATGGATTAACAAGACTACTTGGGTTAATAAACTAAATGACATCAAAAGATCCACAAAAATCATGCATGCAGTCATAAATACATAGCTAATGCATCAAAAATTTTTTAAAACAGGATCAAATTTTACAGGGTCAAATTTTTTTTCAAAACATCAAAACTAGTGCAATTTATTGGCTGAGTAATCCTAAGCTACTTTCTAATAAAACAAAAATCACAAAATAAGAAAAATAAAGATCCTAAACATGTCGGTTCTACTACATAACATGCCTGAGGGAAAAGAAACATGGCAAGAAAAACCCTCAGATGAATAAAAAATTCCCCAAAATCAAAAATACACCCCTCCCCTTTTTGAAAAGTAAGCTTCGTCCCCAAAGCATGAACTACAAGAACATAGAGAAGAGAACATACCTGTGGTTCTCTAGGCGCTCCTGTAATCCTGCGAAGGCGGTATCTCCACTTCAATTATGGCGTTAGCGGTGGCCGGTGCGCTCAATAATATGTCAACAGGGGGAGCAGTCCCCCTCAGTAGTCGTGGCCACTTCTATGGCCTCTATAAAAATCTGGGCTGAATATTGCTCAACCAAAGGGTCACGACCACTGGCAAGCTCGGGCTGAGCCATGGTGGAGCTACCTGCTCCTCTAGCTTGCTCCTGTAGCTCAGATAAATGTGTGTCATGAGTCCTAGGCTCTCTGCTCTAGAATGCTTGTGCTCTTTTCTCTCCTTCTTCCTTGTCTTTCTCAGCCTCTCCTCTCCAGCATCCTCAGTAGCTCTTTTCTAACCCTTATCACCAGCAGCTGCCGTCGGCTCCCAAAATGCTGCCAAATCAATCTCCTCATCAAGATCGACATCGAGGTTCAGAAGAGTGGGGGCTGCTATAACTGTCGGTTGTCATGATGACAACTCAATTACTTGGCTTCGAAGAACCCCCAATTCTGTATAGAGACTGCTGGTGTCTACCTGCTCTTCCATCGTACATTGAATCGGCTCTCAAATTTATCTAGGCAAACATGTAGAGCCTGAGCTGCTGCCTCTATCTCTGACTTGACCCATGGATTTACATTTACCATCATGGACTGAATCTTTCGCTTCACCATGGTCAACCGTTTAGCCATCTTCTGGAGGAAGTCTTGTGGCACCAAAACATGCCCTGCTGGTGTTTGAGTTTGCAGGCTACGCTGTGGTGCAGCTAAGGTGATAGGGGCTGACTCTGAATGATCGGCGTCTATAGCCGGTGTCTCAATCAACTCCTGTGTAATGGGACATTCACCCGTGCGTACCATGCTGGCTAGACTGCTGGAATCGCGGTGGGAATCCTGGCTCAGCTTACCGGGTTCATCTCGTCCCGAATAAGGCCTATCTCTGCAATCCTCTGGCCTCCGATTAGCCGCTCCTCGCCCTGTTATATTGGCACCCTTACTCTGTGCATAACCTGAATACCCGACTTGGGAATGGAATAGTAGTGCTCACTCCTACCGCCCAGTCTTGTATCTCCTCTGCGATGATCCTTGGGATATTGACGGGGTAACGGGACATGAGGCATGCTATCAAAGCTGTCCTGTCAGCACTCAATGTGTTTTCATTGACCGTGGGTGCTAACCGATGGCGTAATAGTGTCCAACAGGCTTTTGCTATGAAATTGAGCAAGTTCTTTGTCACCTACTTTCCACCAGTAACCCACTCAGCTTCTTCCTTGTTCTCAACAATCACCTCTACCAGCCATTTCAGCTGCCTCTGCCATTCCTCCAAACCCAGCTTCCTAATCTGCTTCATTGACTCCACCCTATACTCATATTTTGGCATCATTATTGTAGGCAGGAACTGAGGTCCATACAAAATTTGAGAGATGGTCCGCTTAGATATATCAACCTCTCGACCTCGAACCGCAACACTCTCTAGATGGGGTTGGTCTTTTATTTTCTGCCCTCTTTCACCTTTATCTGCATAGTGGCCAAATAGTTGGCGTAGAACTCCCGGACCATTTCTGTTGTATACTAGGCTGGATTCTTGGCCATCCACTCAAAACCATAGAAACTGAATATCCCTTCATCTCCTCAACTTCGTTGAGTGAGTTAGTGCGGATCTGCGGCTCTTCTTGGATGCTCCTCCTTGGCTTATTTTTGGCGGTGAGAGATGCCCTGCTCATAGATCTCTCTAGCTCCCGACACTCTACACCGGACTGTGTGGTTCTCTTTGGGTGGGGTCTGTTCCTGTACAGCATTAGGAGCCTCCTCCTCTGATTCTTCACTTCCACTCTCTTCTCCAGTTTGTTTCTCTCCTGACCCTTCTTTAGCATTTGAGTCATTTTTCGACTCCTGATGTTCTTCTCTAGCTCCCCCTCCTCAGACTAGGGAGCTTGAGCAGATGTGGTAGTGGCTGCTTCGTCTTGAGCCTTTTCTTTTGCCCTAGTGGTTCTGGTTCCATCAGTGTCAGAGGTGTCTATTTGGTAGTCCTCAAGTGAACCACTAGGGGAATTGCCTACATGTCTAGCCTCAGACTCAGATGTTTCATCAATTGATGTTCTCGGGGCTGTTGCTTTGGTTTCCTTTCGCTTTTGTGTCATTGTACCTGTAGAAAAAGAAGTTAGCATTCCAATTTTGAAAAAGAAGAATTAGAAAGGAAAGTTTCAGATTCTCATCACGGGTCAACAATACGGGTCATACCACGAAGGTATGACTCGTATGAAGTCCCAAAAGCTCTGCATGTTTATTATGTCTCACAGGTATGACTCGTACCACGAAAGTACGACCCGTACCTTGAGTCGTCTGATGGAGCCTCAATATTATTATTTCTCTGGATTTTTCCACGACTCATGGTACGATCCGTAGGTCGATTCCACGAGTCGTAGGAAGGACCTTTCTGTGCACCATTGTTCAATTCTGTGGTACGAGTTCTTAGTACGACTCATAGTGACAAACTACGATCTATACTGTGCTTCATACCACTTTCAGGCCTTGGTCTAATTTCTTTTTCAGTTTGCAAAGGTTCTCTTTTCACATTTTTGGGTACTCAAATTTCCCCCAGGTCTAGGCATATCATTCAATCAGTTTAACCCGTGCTCATTCCTCCCCTTTTTAATCACTACCCGTAACTCATTGTAAATGGTTCATGCCCTAAATTCATCAACATTATAGAGTATCTCCCAGTCATAAATAGTTTCCTAACACCCTGATCATTGTCTTTTTATTCAATTTTTTTTCTAGCATAACTCATGACTCATAGGGGTTTCGACACCATCTCTTTTAGCATATGGTTGTTATCAATATTCAAAGCAATACACTTACTTGTTAGATGCTTCTTCGACTGGTAATCAATGTTTTGGGTTTAGAGGAATTTGGTTTGAACAATAAATTTGCTCGATTCTTCTGTGGTTTGAGTTATGGGTGTGTGGGGAGAGTGAGTGTAGGTCGTGAGTAGTGGGTTGTTTTCGTGGGAGAAGGGTCGATTTAGGCATGAGATTTAGAAATCTGGGCTGATTCGGGTTAAGTTGTTTATTTTACCCGTAACGACTCATACCACGAGTCGTAGGAAGTCCCTACGACTCATCCCTTGGACTCATAAGTTAGAATTTTAAAGACTTACCTAGGGAACTACGAGTGCATCCTACGACTCGTACAATCGGGGTACGATCCGTATGATGACTGTAGGTCAGAGCTTTGTGTTATTTCTCTAAACCTTACCACGACTGCTGCTACGACTCATAGGATACCATCACGAGTCGTACTGAGGCTGTAGCAGCTGCTGTTTTTGGTTTCCTTGCATGCTGAGCACACATTAGTTCAATAACTTGGGTTTCCCCCTAAAAGCGCTTGATTTAACGTCGCGGCACAACGCAGGCGACCTGGTTACTCAGAATTCCCCAAGCCTCCACTTGGGTTGCCTCTCAAAAAGCGCCTGATTTAACGTCGCGACATGACGCAAGTCTCTTAACTACTCAGAATTCGTAAAGTGACTCATCATCATCCTCTAGTGTTGAGATTACACTATATTCCTTGGGTTACTTCATTGTCTGGTAGATGTTGAAAGTGATCTATTCTTTGTTTAATCTGAACTTCAGCAGGCCAGTCTCCACATCTACTAAAGCCCTCCCAGTTACAAGGAATGGTCGCCCCAAAATGATGGGGACCTCATAATCAACCTCGCAATCCAAAATTACGAAGTCTGCTGGGAATATAAATTTGTCTACCTTAACAGGCATATCGAATAGGATTCCCATTGGCTTTTTAACAGTTTTGTCGGCCATTAGTAGCCGCATGTTGGTCGGTGTGGGGGCTCCTGGGCTCCGAATCCCAATTTCTTAAACACTGCCAAGGGCAACAAATTAATGCTAGCTCCCAGATCGTAGAGTGCCTTTGCGAACTCAACATTGCCAATTGTTCACGGTATAGTGAAAGCAACCGGGTCAATTTTCTTCCGAGCTAGGACCCTTGTAGCTATGGCAGCACAATGATGAACATTGTCAACAGGCTCATAGCTCACCGATCTCTTCTTAGTCACCAAGTCCTTCATAAACTTTATATATCCTGACATTTGTTCTAATGCCTCAACCAATGGTATGCTCATAGATAGTTGCTTTAGCATTGAGAGGAATTTTTGGAACTTACTATTTTTTGCCTTTTTCTTCAACCTTTTAGGGAACGGTGGTGGTGGTCGTGGGATAGCTTTATGCACTTGAATTGCCCCTTGATCAATGTCAAGGTCCTTATCACCTATTGGGTCCTCGTGAAAGTCACCATTCACCATCTCAGCACTCATATCATCTTCCTCAATTATGCTCTCTTTCTTCCGCTCAACTTTAACCGTGAAAGGGGGGTCAACTGTGATTTTGCCACTCCTAGTAATCACTGCCACGCAATGACCATCATTCTTTGGGTTCTGGATGGTGTTTCTAGGCAGCATACCCTTTTGTCTAGGGTTTAGTGATGCTGACAGTTTCCCAAGCTGCTGCTCAATATGCATGATGGCGGTTGCATGAGATTCCACTTTCTGTCCGATACTTGATATATCTCCTCTGATCTCCTTCAATTGCTCATAAGTGGACCTCACCTTTTTCAACATTTTGGCCATCATTCTTTCTAACTTTGATTGCCTAGCCTCATCCTCTCGTGCATTAGGAGGCACATAAACTCTGGCCCGGTTGTTGCGGTAACTATCGTTCCTTCTCCATTCTCCTTCACACTCAAAATCGCAGCTCCTATGTATGTACCCATCCCGGTTGTAGTTGTCTCTATACTGGTTCGGACCTTGATTTACAGAACCTTGGTGCCAATTGTCTTGTCCAGACGCTTGGGTGTTGGCTCAGAAACTTGCCACTTGGCTATCTAGGAAGTTTGCCTCTTCCTCAGAATCAGAGTGATAAGCTCCTTGCTCCATTCCTTGAGTTCCTACTGCATTTACCTTTTTCGCTCCAGCTCCTATAATATGCTTTGTCAGCAAGTCCAATGATTTACGCATATGTGCCAACTCCTGGTCGCGTTCTTCTTCTTTCCTTCGTTGGTCTGCAATCAAACCAACATCATATGTACTGACCACTGCATCAGCCTCCCTCGTATCCCAGGCCCTGTTCGTCTTACTCACCCTATCAAGAATAGTGGCAGCTTGCTCCCAGGTGTGACTCAAACTGTCATCTGGGATTTTGTGGTTCGGACACTTTGTCAACTTCTTTTTGAACCTCAACCAAGGTTCATGAAGTGCCTTTGTCTTAATTTGTCGAAAATTATAGATCTTGTCTTTTAGTTGCAACATTTTGGAGGGGGGAAAGAATCTCTCCGAAAAGGCCTATTTAAGCTCCCTCTAGTTGGTTATGGAGTCATTGGGCAACTCCGATAACCATAACGTGGCTTCCCCTGATAGAGAAAAAGGGAAGAGTCTGAGCCGTTTGGCATCCTGGCTTACTCTGGGCAACCTGTATGCCTCGCATATTCCCATAAAGTTCATCAAGTGCAGGTTGGCGTCATTCGCTGCGTGACCACTGAACACCCCTTCCATGTTTAACAATTGAATCATGGTGCTCGTAATGTCGAATTTGGCCGCCGTGGGCAGTGGTGGTGGAACAATGCTCCAGTCATCCCAACTTCATCAATGTCTTGGTCCTTATCATCGAAGAATTGAGAGGCAAATCTATGAGCTCTGTTGCCCCTCACACGTCGACCAACATTTACAACCTCTTCTCTGCCATCATCTGCATCTTGCAGTGCAGCTTGCCAAGCTAACTCGGCTTGCCTAGCTTCTCCAGCTATGCGGGCTTCTCTTTGATCTTGGTTCTCCATTTTGTGCAGTGCTCATTCGATTTATGGATTTAATGGAATAAGGGAATCTCTTCTACTCCGAGTGCTCGACATTCACCAGAGAACAACCTGTGAATCAAAAACAAGAAGAAAAACGTAATTAAGGAAATAACTACCAAAAAGCCAAATAATAGCAAATAATCTAGTCTTAGTCGTACTCCCCGGCAACGACGCCTCTTTTTGATAACACTCAAACCACACCTCCTTCGGAAGTATGAAGCGGACGTTGTCAATAAAGAATCCAACTAGAGGTTGGGGTCAACCCCATAGGGAATATGGAAGAGCTAGATTACAGCCGGTAAGTGAACTTCTTAGGTAGTTACTCCAAAATTAGGGGATTCTTAAGAAAAGCAATAATAAAATCAATTATCAAAAGTTTAGTTTTGAATCAATATTAAAGGATAACTAGGGTTTTTGTTCCCCATGAATCCATAACTGCTTTAGGTATACACTCTTGATCATCACCAATACTTACTTAAAGAACTGATAACAAAGTTCATTCAAACGACCGATCAGTCCCTATTGAATGACAATACTCAATCACTTGACCAAGTCTCATGAGCGGTTTCAAACTATCCGTTATCACTAAGTTCCAGATTTAACTATCCTGCGACCACAACTCAAGTTAATACAATGATCATTAAGAACAAGGCTCCGTTGCAATTCTCTTTTCCTAATCTCTACCTATTAGACCTAAGCAAGTAAGAATTTGGGCAAGTCCTAATGTTGTACATCGTTAATAGACATTTAAGCATGAAGAGAATACATACAAGCATTCAGTATTGGTTTAGAATCACTTTGTGCAACCCTAGCTTGTTATCCACCATGGTTCCCACAACCCTAGATATGGAGGTTTTACCCTTTCATAGTCGCAAGGTTGTGATTTTCATTCATGATTATAAACATAAATTAATACTTACAATTATGGATGAGAGAAAAACTTCTTTTAATAAATCAGCAAAATCTTCGAGAACAAGTAAGAAGAACAAGAAGAATTCAAGAAAAGATTGATCACAAGTCAAATCAACTCAATTCTCTCCTTTCTTAATGTTTTCTAACTATTCTCTAACCTCCACTAACGTTCTCTTGAAAATAAAACATAAAACATATTTATACATATATAAAAATCCTTTTCCTAGGGTAATAGGGTGAATTTCCATATCTGGTGCCGCCAGTGCCACGACCGATCCTACGACCCATACCATGAACCTACGAGCCGTACCTTCCTCTCGTACATTATTGACTGGCTGAATTTTGGCTAAGTGTTGGACCGTGGTACGACTCGTACCTGTGTCCTACGAGTCGTACTATGCTTTCGTGGCCTAACTCTAAGACTTTGAAATTTTTGTAAAATCCATCATGAGTGCTATGGTATGACTCGTACCTTCATTCCACGACTCGTGCTGTCTATCCGTAGTAGGAGTCAGCCTCTTGTGCAAATCTTCTAAATATTTTCATGACTTCTTCACCACGACTCGTAAAAGCTTTGTACGACTCGTACTGAGACTCGTATATCGCACCTCTTCATCCTTAGCCTTCTACAACTTCTCACGGCCAGCAATATGATTCGTAAGACCTTCCTATGGCTCGTATTGTGAACTATGAGTTGTGCCTATTTTGTATACTTTCAGGATATCTTTTGCACATTTTAGCTCCAACACCAATTTATCCTGCAACCAAAGGAAAAGTGCCTTATATCCACAAAAATATACCTAAGTCCATGATATTTTCTCAGTTTTGAGCGTCGAAAGTGCTATAAATCCATTGCACATCATTGGCTCACCTGGAAATCGAAACTCTACCGCATGAGTTCTACAATTTACTGAGGCATAACATGCATGTAGCCAATCTATGCCAAAGATAACTTCAAAATATGTCATGGATAGCTCTACTAAATCTGTTGAGGTGACTTTCTGAAGGACTGTGACAGGACACTTTCGATATACCTGTCGAGCTATAACAAAATCATCGATTGGAGTAGAGATTGAGAAGGGTTCTGATAGGATTTCGGGATTGACTCTGAAACTCCTAGCAACCGTCACACCCCAAACTCGGGGAGGCATGATTGGCACTTGGTGCCATCCCTGATATCAGCATATGCGACGTCCAAAAATAAAACAAAGGCCAGAATCGATGAGGTCCGATAATACAACAACTATAAAATTAGAATAAGACGATATACTATAGCGAAAGCTGGCTCACCTGACCAACTAAAAGAAATACAATATGCTGTCAAGGCCACGAAATGGAAGACAATCTACACAATAAGGCCCACCCTGCCTACAAAAATGACACTATACCCATAGCAAATGTCTACGATCCTCTAAAAATATAATAGAAATCAACTGTTCGGTACAGGGCCCCAAACTACCCATAACTCAACCTCTGGCAACTCCGAAAGAACTGGAGCACACCGACTCAACTAGAACTCCACTCATCAACCAAGAACTTGATCTACTAGCCTACCATCACATGCAGGCATGAATGCAGCGCCCCGAATAGGGCGTCAGTATAACAATGTACCAAGCATAAAAGGCAGATACAACTGGAAGACTCAGATTAGAGATTAACAGATATACTGAATATCGCAGGAGGCGAAACTCAATTTAAGTAAATATATAAAACCTACCTAGCCCCCATAAGCCTGGCAAGTACAAGAAAACATACAAACAGAACCTACCTGGCCCCCGTAAGCCCGGCAAGTCCAAAAGTAAATAACAACACAACGGCACCTAGCCGATAAAGATCACCTATCATCACCTCTAGACCTCTCAATGGCCTCAGCTAACACCAGCAAACATCTAACATCCTCTGCTATCAGATAATAGATAACAAAAATAACAACCACAATATGATGCCAAGCAAATCAAAAGTAAATACTAGTCAGTGAACATCATCAATCAAGCACTGTCGGACTCTCTCTCGGTTGCGCATAGTTAGCAGAGCTCAATCCATCTGGGAGAAGCAATTGCGATCCCAGGAAGGCTCAGACATGTCGGACCACTATCGAATCATGTCTCAACTCGACACTACAAAGGACATCATTCTCAACCCCATAGGTCATTTCACTCCTTGGTCTCAACCCCTCAGCCGAAAATACTCTCGTGCGTCGGGTATCCGTAAGCCACAAGGCACCTCGGGCTTGATCCTTAGTAGCAACAACTCTCGTGCATCGGTATCCACAAGCCACAAGGCCTCAAACACAGCACACACAATCAAAAACAATAATAATACATGATCAAACAGCCAACAATCCACTCTATTCACCACCAACATCAAGGGACACGACCAAACTAACCCAAGTGTCACCACAGTAGTCACGTGCTATCGACCCAGTCGACATGACTGTCGAATCAAATATAATAACAGATCATTGAAACCATTGACCTTAAATACTCTAAACCCTCATTCACTTGTCAATATAATCACCTATTATTATTCACTCAAACAGCCCACAGCTTGCTACAAGAACCACATGGCTCACATGCGGCCTCTCGACACGAGCCTAATAGTTTGCCATGACTACAATTCCGCCCTCAAGCCCAATCCACCAACCAAACCAGAACCTTATACACATCTTTATCACCATATAAACAGCAACACAAGAGTCAAATAACAATATAACACAAAGCATCACAAAACAGCCAACACACACGTCAACACGGACGACAACGGCTATGGAATGAATGCCGACAAAGGGAGGGACAAGCCTAACATACCTTAGCTTCAATACTAGCCAAACTTGAGCCTTCAACACCATGAACCTACTGCCTAAAGGCAGTCCAATATTCTGCCAAAACGCAGCCAACACAACTCAATAACAACACAAGACAAACGAAGCTTACCCGACAAGATTCATAGGAATTTGAAAGTAAAAACTCTTAGACAACAACTTACCGAGGTGAACACACCTATAACTAGCCTTAAACACCAAGGAGAACAAAAGGAAGAAGGCTTACCAATAGCTTCACCATAAAACAGCTACTAACATCCCGGAAAAGACACCAAACCATGGACTACACTAAGCTCCCGACTTCCCGACATCAAAATCATGTTGAGCCATGGCTTCTAGCCCCAAAACCCTTGGAAATCCATGGAAGGACCTTGAGAGAGGTTTTGGACATGAGAAGTTCTGAAAAATAAGAAACTAAGGCAACCAACCGACTAAGGGGATTTTTGTAGTCCTCCACAGCCTTAGATCCTTGTGACGTCCCTGCTTGGACGGTCCCACGAAAATGTGCATATCTCTTTATTCCGAAGTCGGATTGATGAACGGTTTGATGTGATGGAAACTAGACTCATAGAAATCTAATTTGATTGGTCGCAACCCCCTAAACCCTTATATATATGGAGAAAAGATTTGATACATTTGACCTAAATTTCAAGGAATCTCAAAAAGGAAATTTTATGATAACTTTTTCTGAATTTTGTTCTACAACTTGATTAATGTCCAATCTTAAATACGACCATAGAGTGACTCAAATAACTCATGAAACTTCCTTCTTAGCCTATTTTGTACTCTTAGTCCTACCTCAAAAGCATGATTTTATCGCTCAAATTATCTGGGGTGTTACATCCTTCCCCCCTTAGAAACATTTGTCCTCGAATGGTGGACAATACGCATGACTCCAACTCAAGGACTGTCACATCACAACATCGCATGTCATAGCCTCACATAAAAATCCTACCATAAGCAACTCCAAACAACAAAACCTTGCACTATGCCGAGGCACGACACAACTATAACCATAGTCAAAATAAGAATCTTACCTGTCGCCATGTCTTGCCACTGGACGACTATAATTCATCAAGTTACAAGCATCCCTACAAGAGTCAGAAAATGTAAGTCTACACCCGACTCCTATGACATATGACTTCTCGCACGATTTTGATCAAGAAAGAAGGGTAACAATCCTAAATGCCATGTAGCCTCTTGTATATAAGTACACTGCGCAATACACACATAAATAAGATTCTACTAGACATGGCTCATAGACTCCCTAGGACGAACTGCTCTAATAGCAAGTATGTCACACCCCAAACCTAGGGAGGAATGACTAGAACCTGGTGCCACCCCTGATATCAGCATACGCGATGCCCAAAAATAAAACAAAGGCTAGGACCGATGAGGTTCGACAACACAACAACTATAAAATTAGAATAATACGATATACTATAGCAGAAGCTGGCTCACCTGACCAACTAAAAAAATACAATATGCCTTCAAGGCCACGAAATGGAAGATAATCTATACAATAAGGATTACCTAGCCTACAACAATGACACTACACCCACAATAAATGTCTACGAGCCTCTAAAAATATAATCAAAATCAACTGTCTAGGAAAGGACCCCGAACTACCCATAACTCAACCTCTAGCAACTTCGAAAGAACTCGAGCACACCAATTCAGCCGAAACTCCACTTAGCAACCAAGAACTTGATCTACCAGCCAACCATCACCTGCAGGCATGAATGTAGTGCCCTGACTAGAGCGTCAGTACAATAATGTACCTAGCATGAAAAGGCGGACACAACTGGAAGACTCAAATTAGAGATTAACAGATATACTAAATATCACAGGAGGAGAAACTTAATTTAAGTAAACATATAAAACTTACCTGGCCCCCATAAGCCTGGAAAGTATAAGAAAACATACAAAAGAACCTATCTAGCCCCCATAAGCCTGACAAGTCCAAAAGTAAATAACAACACAGTGGCACCTTGCCGAAATAGATCACCTGTCATCACCTCTAAACCTCTCAATGGCCTCAGCTAACACCAACCAACATCTAGCATCCACTGCTATCAGATAATAGATAACACAAACAATAACCATAATATGATGCCAAGCAAATCAAAAGTGAACACCAGTCAGTGAACATCATCAATTAAGCACTATCGAACTCTCTCTCAGCTGCGCACAGTTAACGGAGCTCAATCCATCTGGGAGAACCAATCGGATCCCAGGAAGGCTCAGACATGTCGTACCACTCTCGAATCATGTCTCAACTTGACACTACGGAGGAAATCATTCTTAACCCCGTAGGTCATTTCACTCCTTGGGCTCAACCCCTCAGCCGAAAACACTCTCGTGCATCGGGTATCCATAAGCCACAAGGCACCTCGGGCTTGATCCCTAGCCGGAACAACTCTCATGCACCGGGTATCACAAGCCACAAGGCCTCAAACACAATACACACACAATCAACAACAATAATAATACATGATAAAAAAGCCCACAAGCCACTCTACTCACCACCAACATCAAGGGACATGGCCAAACCATCCTAAGTGTCACCACAATCATCACGTGCTATCGATCCGACCGACATGACCGCCGAATCAAATATAACAACAAATTGTCGCAACCATCAACCTTAACCACTCTAAACCCTCATTCACTCGTCAATATAATCACCTAATCTTATTCACTCAAATAGCCCACAACTTGTGTCACGACCCGAACGGAGGCCCGGATCGTAGATACGGGACAAGGGACCCCGAGAGACCCAAGTCAACCCATGGCGTAAGCATATGACTAACTCATTTTATAAATGAAGAAATCATCAATATAACTCAGCGGAGGTCTAATCCAACATAATATCAGAATTACATCTGAAGCTAACACATACATAAGTCTGAAAAGCCTCTAGTCTGGACGAGTTGAAGGGACAAGACTCAACTAACACAACAATACTGAAACTGGAAATACATAAAGGAAAATAATAGTCTAGTCCTCGAAGGATAAGGATTCACCAATCTGAATAGGTACTATCTCCAGAAAGCTGTCTAAGAGTGGGGCTAAAGCTGCGAACCGGGTCCTGTATCATGAAACAATACAGTATAGAAAGTATGCGGTCGTACGTGGAATGTACTGAGTATGCAAGGTAAGTAAAACCGCTTAAGTAAAATAAATCATTTAAAGCACTTCATAACATATCATAAGCTTTCAAGTCTGAGAAGAAGAGCTACATGCATTCATTTTAAAATCAAAATCTGATCATGACATGACAATGCATAACTTTATAACCTTATGACTGACTGGAATGAATCAAAGCTGAAACACAAAATTTATGATAAAAGTTGAACAATGAGTCAAACCTTACTTTTAGAACATGCATGCATAAAGTAATGATTAGGAGTAGTGAATATGCAAATATGAATCATATAGACAATGGGAGACCCGTCACTTAACTGACATACCACGATAGACCGTACGTGGTCCCGACTATTACACTCAAGTGGGCAGAGTCGTCCAAAACCTTTCCAGGGCTAAGGACGCTACCATGATATCAATATCAATCTTAAGGGACAATAGGGCCGAGGATAGCTCATGAGGGAGGTCCTAATAATATAACAATATCATCCTACGTTGGCGCATAGTTCTGGGCATAGGGTGATTGACCCTTAGCCCGCTCAGTGCTAGACTCTTCTCCCAAAAACATGCAATGCTCTACGTCATATATAATGAAGCTCAACATCATCTATTGATGAATCTCAAGATGAAATCATGCATAACTCAACATCGTATGAAACAAAGCTCAACATTGTCCTTTGACAAAGCTCAAAAATGATGTACATCTAAATTATGAACTTATGCATATGAGAAGCTTTAATTTGAAACTTACCACAAGCTAATAATATGAAATTTAGGAGATTTCGCTCCAAATAATGTGGTAAGCTTATTTCGAGAAAATCATCATTTTTAAATCAACATGTGGGCATTGCCTAAAGCTTTGCCATACTTGGATCTACTCAATTCATTTTGAAAATAATATCATAATCATGGGTAGCTTTAGAAACATGCTTTTTATCACCAAATCTCATCATCATCATTCATTATAATCATTCTCTTCTTTCATGAACTTCTCATCCATGGGCATTTAATTTCATAATTTAGAAAACATAATTTTTATTGAAACAATTTAAAATCTGCCCAAGCTTCACAATTCATCAATATGAACATAATCTAATCATACCCATGTATAGAGATTGAAGGATTATGTAATTGGGTAAAAACCCCATACTTGATCATAGGTAATTTTCATGATTTGATAGAAATTAGGCATGGGTGTGGAAGAAGACACCCACTCATAACCTTACATACCTGGGAGGGATGATTTTACCACTTCTCTAATTGCCCAAGATAAGATTCCAGTGGAAACCTTCAAACTTGCTCTAAATCCTCTCTTCAACTCACAAGTTTGCATGCATGGAATGAACTAGCTTAGAATAGGTTTACTCCCTTAAAACCCTGTAAAATGAGCCTTAAACGATGTAGTATAGGCCCCTAGGAATTAGGAATAACGGAAATACCCTTACTGATTATGCAGAAAATTTGTTCACTGGACCAAACAACGAATGAACCAACGGGTCGTTGGAGGATACCACGACCTGTGGTATCTGTCCGTACTATGCACTACTCAAGCCTTCTCTTGAAATCAGTTCACGGATAAACGGGATGACTCGTCCTTAAGTCAAAAGGGTCGTTCATTCGGTCATTGATTACCCTCCTGAACCTTCTAAACTTTCCCACGACGAGTGTCACCACAACTCATTGTGGGCTCCAATGGATCGTGGTATCCGTTCGTCATGTCCACTGGAGATCTAGGTTTTCTTACCATGACTCACCACTATGGACCGTTGCAAGCCATGAAGGGTCGTAGGATGACCCGTTATACTCCCCAACTGCTAAGTCAATATCTTACCATGACCACTAACGACGATTCGTTATTTCTTACAACGAGTCGTTACATCAACCATTACTTCCACTGCCACCCGAACACCTTCCATGACTACCAACAACGGCTCGTGGTTTGAAACCATGAGTCGTTATTCCACTCGTCTGAGATACTTTTTTCCAGTTTTTGCAGATTTCAGATTTAAACTCCTCGGTTTATTCTCAAGCACTTTCAGGGTATTACAATATCTCCCCCTTGGGATCATTCATCCTCAAATTTAGGAGACAAGCAGAAAATAGAGAAACGCAATCATCATAATCAAATACTGATAATTTAAATCGAAAACTGGCAGAATGACTACCTCTGAAAAGAATTATATAGCTGAACCGAATTCAGACATCACATACATCTATCATATCATAAATCAAACTCGTGCACATGAACTGAACATTAAAACTTGCTAAAGAATTAGGGAAAAAATTGATACCTCAAACTGAAACTAAGCCGGTAGGGAATAGGTGAGGGTATTTAGCCACCATAGCTGCTTAGGCTTCCCAGTAGCTCCCTCAACATGCTGATTTATCCTGAACACCCTACCGAAGCTACTTCTTTGTTCCTCAACCTCCGAACCTAACGATCCAAGATTGCAACTGAAATTTCCTCATCTGAGGCTGTCTCCCACACCAACGCTTTCCACCGAGACAACTAAAGATGGATTAGCCAAGCACTTTTTTAAGAGAGATACATGAAAGACGGGATGAACTGAAGATAACTCTGGTGGAAAGTCCAACTCATACACTACCTTACCAACTCTTTTCATAACTCGATAGGGACCGACATAGCGGGGACTAAGTTTTCCTTTATTTCCAAACCGCATGACTCCCTTCATAGGAGATACCTTCAGAAATAGCCAATCTTTTACCTTGAACTCCAATTCTCTCCTTCTCACATCCACATATGACTTTTGATGACTTTGAGCGGTTTTCAGCCTGTCCCTTATCAACTGAACCTTCACCATAGAATTATGAACTGAATCAGGTCCTATCATAGTTGCCTCACCAATCTCAAACCATCCAATGGGCGATCTACACCTTCGCTCATAGAGAGCCTCGAACGGTGCCATTTGGATAGTGGAGTGATAGTTGTTATTGTAAGCAAACTCGATCAAGGGCAAGTGATCGTTCCAATTACCTTTGAAGTCCATCAAACATGCTCTCACTATGTCCTCAAGATTCTAGATTGTTCATTCAGCTTGGCCATCCATTTGCGGATGAAAGGCTGTACTGAGCTTAACTTGAGTCCCAAGCCCCTTTTGAAATGATCGCCAGAACTGGGAGGTAAACTGAGTACCTCGGTCTGAAATAATAGACAAGGAAACTCCATGTAACCGAACCAACTCCCGAATATACAACTTGGCATAATCATCCGCTGAATCTGTGGTTTTGACTGGTAGAAAGTTGCAATCTTGGTCAACCTATCTACCACTACCCATATAGAATCGTACTGTAGGCGAGTACGAGGTAGGCTGGTAATGAAATCTATATTAATCTCTTCCCACTTCCAAGTGGGAATGCTAATGTCCTAAAGTACGCCTCCCGACCTCTGATGCTCGACTTTCACTTGCTGATAGTTCGAGCACCTGGCTATGAATTCTGCAATATCCCTCTTCATACCGTTCCACCAATCTATTTCCTACAAATCATGATACATCTTGGTGGCACCCGAATGGATAGAATACCTAGATCCATGTGCGTTATGTAATATCCGGCCTCTCAAACCCTCAACATCTGGAACACACAGACGACCCGAATATCGAAGCACACCATCTCCACCTTGGGAGAAAACCTCCACCTTTTGACTCTGCACAACTTCTTTCAACTTTACCAACATCGAATCCTCATCTTGTCTAGCCTTCACATCAGTCACCAAGGACAATTCGGATCCGTTTTGCACAACAACGACACCATCAGTCGAGTCGACCAATCTAACTCCCAACCTTGCAAGCCGACGGACATCTTTCACCAACTCCTACTTTCCCTCATCCACGTGGGAGACACTCTCCATAGAGATCCTACTAAGTGCGTCCGCTACCACATTAGCCTTACCCGGGTGGTAAAGAACACTCACGTCGTAATCCTTAAGTACCTCCAACCACCTCCTTTGTCGAAGATTGAGGTCTTTCTGCGTAAACACAAATTGCAAACTCTTGTGATTCATGAATACATCCACGTGGACCCCATACAAGTAATGCCGCCATATCTTCAATGCGAACACCACCGCGGCCAACTCAAGATCATGGGTCGGGTAATTCTTCTCATGAACTTTCAATTGTCTGGAGGCATATTCTATCACTTTCCCATGCAGCATCAACACACACCCAAGTCTGATTCTCGAAGCATCACAATACACCACAAAACCATCGGTATCCTCAAGTAGGGTCAACACTAGTGTTGAAGTGAGTCGAGTCTTCAATTCTTGGAAGCTTTTCTCACAAGCCTCCGATCATTAGAACTTTACCTTCTTCTGAGTAAACTTGGTCAAAGGTGCTGCAATAGATGAAAAGCCCTCAATGAATCTGCGATAGTAACCCGCTAAGCCCAAAAAGCTCCTGATATCCGATGGGTTCACCAGTCTGGGCCAATTCTTCACCGCCTCGATCTTCTGAGAATCCATCCTTATGCCCTCAATCGATACCGCATGGCCCAAAAATGTGATAGAGTCTAACCAAAATTCACACTTGCTGAACTTTGTATATGACTGATGATCCTTGAGGGTCTGAAGCACTACTCTCAGGTGATCGACATGCTCCTCCTTGCTCTGAGAGTATATAAGGATGTCATTAGTGAACACAATCACGAACATGTCCAAATATGCCTTGAACGCCCTGTTCATTAGATCCATAAAAGCTGCAGGGGATTAGTTAGTCCAAAAGACATAACAACAAATTCGTAGTGACCATACTGAGTCTTGAAAGCGGTTTTCGGGATGTTACTCTCCCAAACCCTGAGCTGGTGATACCCGGATCTTAGATCAATCTTGGAGAAACACTTAGCACCCTAAATCTAGTCAAACAAATCATCGATCCTGGGTAACGGATACCTATTCTTAACAGTAACCTTGTTCAACTGCTGATAGTCAATGCACATTCAAAGCGAACCATCCTTCTTCTGGACAAACAACACTAGTGCACCCCATTGAGACTTACTCGGCCTAATAAAGCCCTTATCTGTGGCTTGATGAGCGCAAATGAGGAAGCGGGAGAAAGAAAACCAATAATATCTTTCTTTTCCTTCTACTTAAGGTTAAGGGGCAAAGAGAAGTGCTTTTTTTTTGCTACTGAGAAAGCAAACGTCAGCCTGAAGGTTCAAGACTTAGCCGAGCGTATAGGTCCTTTTTACTGATCCTTTAACTCCTTTAGCTGGATGGAGCCATTCTATAGGGAGAAATAGATGTAGGCTGGGTGTTGGGAAGAAGATCTATACCGAAATCAATCTCCCGCTCGGGAGGGACACCTAGCAAATCATTAGGAAAGACCTCTGGATACTCACGTACAACTGGAACTAACTTGATAGTCAGGTTTCGGACTCGACATCCTTAAACTTAACTAGATGCTACATGCAACCCTTAGAAATCATCTTCCTGGCCTTAAGGTAGGAAATGAATCAACCTACAGGCCCAGCTGAATTACCCTTCCATTCTAAGACTGGCTCACCTGGAAATCTAAACTCTACGGCCTGGGTTATACAATTAACTGAAGCATAGAATGCAAATAGCCAATCCATGCCGAGAATAACACCAAAGTCGGTCATGGATAACTCTATCAAGTCTGCTGAGGTGACCTTATGAAGGACTGAGACTGGGCAACCTCTATATACTCGTCTAGCTATAACTGAGTCACCTACTAGAGTGGAAACTAAGAAGGGTTTGACAAGACATCGGGACTAACTCTGAAGCTATTGGCTACATATGGTGTCACAAAAGACAATGTGGCCCCCGGATCTAACAAAGCATATACATCAATGTGGAAGACTCATAACATACCCATGACCACATCCGGGGAGACCTCCTGCTCCTAACGGGAAGCTAAAGCATAGAACCTATTCTGGTGCTGACTACTAGCCGTTCTAGTAGATGCCCCCTAATATGTTGAGCGTGGGGGTGGGGCTACTGAACTAGAAGCTGGTCCTCGGCCCCCAACCTGATCCTGCCTCACAATTGGACAATCTCGAAGCATGTGCCCAAGCTGCCCACACCCGAAACAAGCACCTGAACCTGCCAAGCACTGGCCTGTATACCCCCGACCACATCTACAACAAGCTGGGATGCTAGAATCTATGGGTCTACTGCTCTGATCCTTCAAGCCTGATGCTCACCCTCTCTGTTCATTTCTAGGCCTAGATGGCACACTCACTGCCAAAGATGCGGGGGCAGATGATCTCTGGTGAGTCTGCTGTGGGTGTCTACCACCAGACCTCTATTGAGAGAACCTGCGATCCTCAGTCCTGGCCCTCTTGGCCTCCCTCTCTCTAGAGTGTGCCGCCTCTATCTGTTGGGCGTACAACACAATATGAGGGAAGTCCATATCCTGGTGAAGCATAGCAATCTAGCACTCCTTGTCCAAATACCCTACTATACCATGAACAAACCTGCTTACCCACGCCTTCTAGTCATCCACTAACTCTGGGTGATATTTCTATAGGCGAGTGAACTCAAGGGAATACTCTTGCACTGTCATCATTCCCTGCTTCAAATTTACAAACTCAGCTGCCTTCCGTTCCCTCATCTCCCGAGGGAAGAACTGATCTAGGAATGAAACCTGAAACTCCTCCTACGTGATCAGATCCACTCCTGCAACCCTGCTATCTTTCCATTGGCGAAACCATATATGAGCCACCCCCTTCAACTGGTAGGAGGCCAACTCTGTGCACTCAACACTACTCACCCCGATGACTTGGATGATATTGACAATCTCATCAATTAAATCGTGTGGGTCCTCATCTACCTTGGACCCCAGGAACTCCGACGGGTTCATTCTCAAGAAGTCTCTGACTCTGGCCGCCGCTGCATTGCCATTTTGAGGAACATGCGCAATGCCCTGCTAATTGACTTGAGCAGTCAAGGCCTACACGAGCATCTCAATAGCGGCTCGAAACTCAGCATGAGCGGCTGGCTCCGATACTTGAGGCTCCTGAACTAGTGGGGCTAGTTGATGCCTATAACAATTTTCATTCTTGTGGCCCTCACCACCTCCACTCCTCCTTTCGTTCATTCTTCGGGGAGCCATGATCCTACAATCACGATTAGCACGAATTAGAAGGATAGAAAGACTTTTCATAGCATGACATAGATCATGAAAGAAGGGAACATTTCCTAAACGTCTCATAGCCTCTTCGTCATAAGTGTGACGTGCTTCACACCCATGAAAAATACTCTACTTAACGCAGCTTTCAGACACCCTAGGACACCTCAAACCTATTTCTTTGATACCAAGTTTGTCACGATCCAAACGGAGGCCTGGATCGTAGAAACCAGACAAGAAACCCCGAGAGACCCCAAGTCGATCCATGGCATAAGCGTATGACTAACTCATTTGATAACTGAACAAATCATCAATATAACTCAGCAGAAGTCTAATCCAACATAAAATCAGAATAACATCCAAAGCTAACACATACATAAGTATGAAAAGCCTCTAGTCTGGACGAATTTATGGGATAAGACCCCTACTAACTCAACAATACTGAAACTGGAAATACATAAAGGAAAATGATAGTCTAGTCCTCGAAGGACAAGGACTCACCAATTCTAATAAGTACTAACTCCGGAAAGGTTTTTAAGAGTGGGGCTGAAGCTGCAAGACGGGTCCTGTGTCATGAAACGATACAACATATAAAGTATGCGGTCAGGACGTGGAATTTATCGAGTATGAAAGGTAAGTAAAACCGCTCAAGTAAAATAAATCATTTAAAGCACTTCATAACATATCATAAGATTTGAAGTCTGAGAAGAAGAGCTACATGCATTCATTTTGAAATCGAAATATGATCATGACATGACCATGCATCGCTTTATAACCTCATGAATGACTCAAACGAATCAAAGCTAAAACATAACATTTATGATAAAAGCTGAACAATGAGGCAAACCATACTTTTAGAATATGCATCCTTAAAGTAATGATCAGGAGTAGTGAATATGAAAATCTGAATCATATAGACAATGGGAGACTCGTCACTTAACTGACATACCACGATAGACCGTACGTGGTCCCGACTATTACACTCAAGTGGGCAGAGCCGTCCAAAACCTTTCCAGGGCTAAAGACGCTACCATGATATCGATATCAAGCTTAAGGGCCAATAGGGCCGAGGATAGCTCATGAGGGAGGTCCTAATAATATAACAATATCATCCTACGTTGGCGCATAGTTCTGGGCATAGGGTGATTGACCCTTAGCCCGCTCAGTGCTAGACTCTTCTCCCAAAAACATGCAATGCTCTACGTCATATATAATGAAGCTCAACACCGTCCACTGACAAAGCTCAAGATGAAATAATGCATAAATCAACATCGTATGAAACGAAGATCAACATTGTCTTTTGACAAAGCTCAATAATGAAATCATGCATAGACTTGACACCATATGAAAATGAAGCTCAACATTGTCCTTTGACAAAGCTTAATAATGACGTACATCTCAATTATGAACTTATGCATATGAGAAGCTTTAATTTGAAACATACCACAAGCTAATAATATGAAATTTTGGAGGCTTCGCTCCAAATAATGTGGAAAGCTTATTTCGGGAAAATCATCATTTTTAAATCAACATGTGGGCATTCCAAAGCTTTACCATACTTGGATCTACTCAATTCATTTTGAAAACGATATCATAATCATGGGTAACTTTAGAAACATGCTTTTCATCATCAAATCTCATCATCATCATTCATTCATCATCATTCTCTTCTTTCATGAACTTCTCATCCATGGGCATTTAATTTCATAATTTAGAAAATATAATTTTTGATTGAAAACAATTTAAAATCTGCCCAAGCTTCATAATTCATCAATATTAACATAATCTAATCATACCCATGTATAGAGATTGAAGGATTATGCAATTGGGTAAAAACCCATACTTCATCATAGGTAATTTTCATGATTTGATAGAAATTAGGCATGGGTGTGGAAGAAGGAACCCACTCATAACCTTACATACCTAGGAGGGATGATTTTACCACTTCTCTAATTGCCCAAGATAAGATTCCAACGGGAACCTTCAAAACTTGCTCTAAATCCTCTCTTCAACTCACAAGTTTGCATGCATGGAATGAACTAGCTTAGAATAGGTTTTCCCCCCCTTAAAACCCTATAAAACGAACCTTAAATGATGTAGTATAGGCCCCTAGGACTTAGAAATGACAAAAATACCCTTACTGATTATGCAGAAAATTTGTTCACTGGACCAAACAACGGACGAACCAACTGGTCGTTGGAGGATACCATGACCCGTGGTATCTGTCCGTGTTATGCATTGGTCAAGCCTTCTCTCGAAATCAGACCACGGATAGACAAGACGACTCGTACTTAAGTCAAATGGGTCATTCATTCGATCGTCGATTGCCCTCCTGAACCTTATGAATTTTCCCACGACGAGTCTCACCATGACTCATTGTGGGCTCCAACGAATCGTGGTATCCATCCGTCAAGTCCACTGGAGATCTAGGTTTCCTTACCACGACTACAAGGAACTGCTGCAAGCCACGATGGGTCGTTGGATGACCCGTTATACTCCCCAACTTCTAAGACCATATCTTACCACGACCACTAACAACAACTCATTGCTTCTTACAATGAGTCGTTACATCAACCGTTACTTTCACTGCCACCCGAACACCTAACCCACGACTGCCAACAATGGCTCGTGGTTTGAAACCACAAGTCGTTACTCCACTCGTCTGAGCTATTTTTTTCTAGTTTCTACAGATCTCAGATTTAAACTCCTGGGTATATTCTCAAGCACTTTCGGGGTATTAAAACTTGCTTCAAGAACCACATGCCTCACATACGGCCTCTCGACACAAGCCTAATAATTTTCCATGATTACGATTCTCTGCACTCAAGCTCGAGCCACTAACCAAATCAGAACCTTATACACACCTTTATCACCATATAAACAGCAGCACAAACGTCAAATTAAAATATAACACAAAGCATCACAAAACAGCCAACACACACGTCAACACGGAAGACAACGACTACAAAATTCATGCCGACAAAGGGAGGGACAAGCCTTACATACCTTAGCTTCAAGAATAACTGAACTTGAGCCTTCAACACTATGACCTACTGCATAAAGGCAGTCCAATATTCTGCCAAAACGCAGCCAACACAACTCAATGACAAAACAAGACAAACGAAGCTTACCTGACAAGATTCATAGGAATTTGATGGTAGAAACTCTGAGACAACAACTTACCAAGGTGAACACACCTATAATTAGACTTAAACACTAAGGATAACAAAAGTAAGATGGATCACCAAAAGCTTCACCACAAAAAATCCACTAACAACCCGAAAAAGACACCAAACCACGGACTACACTAAGCTCCCAACTTCCCGACGTCAAAATCATGTTGAGCCATGGCTTCTAGCCCCAAAACCCTTGGAAATGCATGGATGGACCTTGAGAGAGATTCTGGACGTGAGAAGTTCTGGAAAATAAGAAAATAAGAAACCAACCGACCAAGGGGATTTTTATAGTCCTCCACCTCCATAGACCCTTGTGACGTGCCTGCTTGTGCGGTCTCGCGAAAATGTGCATATCTCTTTATTTTGAAGTCGGATTGATGAACGATTTGATGTTATGGAAACTAGACTCGCAGAAATTTAATTTGATAGGTCGCAAACCCCCTAACTCCTTATATATTGTGAGAAAAGGTTTGATACATTTTACCTAAATTTCAAGGAATCTAGAGAAGAAAATTTTACGATAACTTTTTTCGAAATTTGTTCTACAACTTGATCGATGTCCAATCTTAAATAAGACCATAGAGTGACTCAAATAACTCATAAAAATTCCTTCTTAACCTATTATGTACTCTTAGTCCTGCCTCAAAAGCACAATTTTATCGCTCAAATTATCCGGGATGTTACAGCAACATAGGGAGTCACAAAAGATAAAGTTTCCCCTGGATATAACAATGCATATACATCAAGGTGGAATATTCATAACACACCAATGAATACATTTGGAGAGTCCTCCTACCCCTGACGAGATGCGAGGGCATAGAACCTGTTCTGATGCTGTCCACCACCCATGCTAGTGGATGCATTCTACTGAGCTATGTGTGCTGGTAGGGATGCTGAACTAATGGCTGGGCCTCGACCCCTATCATGGCCCTTTATGGCTGCTGGACAATCTCTGAGCATATGTGCAGGCTTCCCATACCCAAAACAAGCACCTGTGTGTCTCTGGCCACATCTGCTATACTTTGGGATGCTGGACTCTGCAGGCCTGCTCCCCTGACCTCGAGAGCCTGGTGCTTGTCTCCTCTATTTGTGCATAGATTTGGATGGCACACTCATAGCTAATGGCACTGGGGCTGATGATCTCTGGTGGGACTGCTAACGGTGCCCACCACCAGGTCTCTGTTGGGAAAATTCGAAGCTATCAGTCCTGGACCTCTTGGCCTCTCTCTCTCGCTCACTCACCTATACCGCCTCTATCTGCTGGGCATGCAGAACTATCCGAGGAAAGTCATTGTCCTGATGAAGCATCGTGGTCCAGCAATCTTTGGCCAAATAGTCCGCTATCCTATGCACGAACCAACTCACTCGGGCTCTCTGATCTACCACCATCTCAGGTTCATACTTGGACAAGCGAGTGAAATTTAAAGTGTTCTCCTGGACTATCATCTTGCCTTGCTTCAGGTTCACAAACTCAACTGCTTTAATCTCCCTCATCTCACGAGGGAACTCATCCCAACCAATGGGGCCTGCTCCAACTGTCCTGCTATCCTTCTATTGCCTGAACCAAATGTGCGCAACCCCTTTCAACTGATACGAGGCTAAATATGTGCACTCCTCCGCGGACACCCCCATGATCTAGGTGATCTTCAGAACTTAATCAATAAACTTATGTGGATCCTCATCCAACTTGATCCAAGGAACTCTGGAGGGTTCATCCTCAGAAAATCTCTAACTCTCGCAGCTACCATATTCCCATCTGAGGGACATGCACTACCGCTTGTTGGTTGACTTGGGCGGTCAAAGCCTGAGCTAGCATCTGTCTGGCTACCTTGAACTCTGCGCGGGAAACCTGCTTGGGTACGTAATCCTTAGGGGCTGGTGGGGCCTGCTGGTGCCCATCCCTATTACCGTTCTCATGGCCATTTTCGTTACCATTTATTCTTACATTAACTCAGTGTGGGGGCATGATTCTGCAAACGAATATAGCACAAGTTAGAAGGATAGGGAGACATTTCATCGCATGACTTAGATCATAAAAGAAGGGAACATTTTCTAAACGTTTCATAGCCTCTTCATCATAAGTGTGATACGCTTCATACCCATGAAAAAGACTCTACTTAACGCGACTTTCAGACACCCTAGGACTCTTCAAAACCTAATGCCCGAACATAGGCCCGGATCAAGATATGGGACAAAGAATCCAGAGAGGCTCCAAGTCGACCCATGGCATTAACATTACATCTAAGCTCAATATAATAAATATGGAATTCTAACATATAATATAGCAGAAGTCTAAAAATCTGATAATATCAAATAACTGAATAAATAACACAAGTCTGAAGCTGAATATATACTATGTCTAATAAGCCTCTACTACTGACGAGTTGATGGGACAAGACCTCAACTAACTCACTAAAGTCTGAAAATGAAAATACTGGAAATACAACTAAAAAGAAGGACCCTCGAAAGATGAGGACTCACCAACTCTGGCTGGACAGTGCTAACACTGAGGATCTGGCTAACAACGGGACTATATCTGAATATCTGAGCCTACATCATGAAATGATACAACATAGAGTATGCAGTCAGTACATGGAATGTACTGAGTATGCAAGGTATGTAAAACTACTATGTAACTAAAATTAGAGATCATGCATATCATAAACATTTCATCATAAGAGTCTGAGAGTAGGGCTTGCATGCTATTATCTAAAATCATGATTTAAACATAACTGAATATTATAACTAATATCATAACCCAAAGCTGAAAATTGATAATCATAAGTAAACCTGAACATTGGGTCGAACCTGCTGAAAACATAATATTATGACTGATGAACATGCATAACTGAAATCATGAGCAACAATGGGATACTTGTCTTATAACCGACATTACTATGATAGAGCTTACATGGTCTTGACTGTTACACTCAAGTGGGCAAAGCTGTCCAAAACCTTTCCAGGGTTAAGGACTCTATCATGATATCGATATCAAGCTGAAGGCCCCTTGGGGCTGGGAAAGCTCACAAGGGAGGTCCCAAATAATCTATTCATACCTACATTGGCACGTAGTTTCGAGGAATATCGTTGACTAACCCTTAGCCTACTCGGTGATAGACACTACTCCTAAAAATATGCATATGCTATCCATCATTTTTCAACGAAGCTGACCATCATCTAGTGACGAAGGTGAATCATAACATACATGCATAATCTTAAATCATAACATGAGGAGTCTTGGGCTCAAGCCATACCACAAGCCGAAAATAGTAGCAGTCTAGACTCCAAAATCATGTGGTAAGCTAATAACATGAAGTTTAGATAATCATGAAACATACTTGATCATACAGGCTTGCCTAATACTTAAACATGCTTGACATAGACTTGATCATTCAAAAACATGAACATGGACATGAGTAATTCAAAATCATACTTTTATCATATACATCTCATCATGCTTGAATACATATATCATAAATCTCAACTTTCATGAACTTCCATGGGTGGGCATCATATTTTTTGAAAACATAATTTGTAAAAACTTGAAAACATTGTAAAATATGCCCATGAATCATAATTCAATATTAGAAACATGTATATATCATACCCACAATTGATACTTAGAGAATTCACATATTGGGTTAAAACCCCATAAATTCATCAACTAAAATTTTTATGAAATTGAAGAGGGATTGGGCATGGGTGTGGATGAATACACCCATTCATAACCCTACATACCTGAAAAAATCTGATTTCATAGCCCTCTTGAAAGCCCAAAGGAATTTGGGAAAGAACTTAATCAATCTAAGCTTGATCACCCTTAGAAACTTCTAAGATTGCATGCATGGATTCACCCTTAAAACATACTATCTGAGCTTAAAATGACATAGTTTAGGTCTTAGGAACTTAGGAATTATAGAAAAGCCCTTTATAAATTCGCAGGAAAATACTCACTGCCAGTCCCAATGAGGGACTGGATGAATCATGGACTTTAGGGATGACTCGTCATCTACCTGTTGTTTCCATCACTGGAATCATACCTTTGAGGGTCACCACGAGGGAGACCACAACTCGTGGAGTATCCAACAACTCGTGGTGACCAAGTCATGGCCTGCACTATCCAAACTCTTCACCTTCAAGGCCACCACTAACCACGAGGGACTTAATGACTTGTGGTCCTGAACAGGATTTGTGGCCTCTCCCATGGTCAACTCCTTGGCCCAAAAATCTAACCAAGTCCACCCTCCTCCCCAAGAGTCACTTAATGACTTGTGGTGCACTTCACAGGTCACTGGATGACTCGTCCTGTGACCTTGAGCAAAAAATTTTTTTTTCTCCGTTTCAACCCTTGGGTCTGATTTTAGGGCTTTTAGGGTATTATGGGGTGCGGGGGGGGGGGGGGGGGGAGTAGTTGTTTTGGATTGTAACGTGGTTTGCCTAGTTATTTAGGAGGAAGGATATCCATCGAGGGTTAGTAGTCCTTATGTGGTGCCTCAGAGCGGACAAGGGACCCTAAAGTAGTTTTTCCTTCAATACTATTGACTTGGGCTTGTATTGGCATGTTTAACTTGGTTTTTCCTTCGTTGGCATCTTCATGATTAATTAATTTACTTGAAATTAGCTTGATTGGATTCACATAATCTCTTTGAATGTAATGATAATAAATTAACATATCTTCTCATTGATGATTTTCATCGAGTTCTCATCATTTTATTATATCATCGAAATTGAAGTATTTCATTGATATTACTTTACTTATTATCTATTATTATGATTACTTCTATTATATGAACTCATGTCCCAGTCACTCACTGAGTATCCAGTACTCAGACATACTATTATTGCTTTTGATAGTAAGTTATGTAACGGAGATGAACAGGTACAGGGTGATCGCATGGCTAGGAGTACTTGCTGCTTTTAGATTATTGATGAACATATATACTATTCGTGGTGCTCTATTTTGTCTTTTGCTTCTTTTTGTTAGATTCTGAGTTGTGTCTTATATTGGTTACAAAATTCACATAAGTTCTACAGATAGATATCCGTATTATAAGTAGTACTTGGTATAAGTTATTACTTGACTTGAGAGGCAGGTTGCATGTTTAGCTGGCACATATTCATTATATTATTTATACCATTCTTGTAATCTTATTTAATTATTGTCATGACCTTAAATATGCTTAATAAATTTAATTAATTATAATGAGCATTGGTAGAATATTCTATTCTCCTTCTGATGTGGTTGTGTAGCATCAAATATTTTTGCATCAGGGTCAATTTCGGAGCGTAATAAGTTCGGTATCATAGCCTTAGGTATAGAAGTGTCCTAAGATTATTTTGTGGAACTGTGTCTAATGGAGTATTTCTTGTGCAACCTAATCACCTGCATGACCAAAAGACTACTAGAATATTTATAGGTGTTTATTGATATGTCGGGGATTAGCTACACATCTTTGCTTCTTTTTTATAGCATTTTGCATGTCATTTGGAGTAAAATTAAGTAGAAACTAACCTTATTGTGCTATTTTTTAGGATCCCAAGACATTGGATAATGAAAGGAGCCACGGCTAGAAAACTGCTCAATAGACGCGGGAAAAGATGGATCGTCAGTCTGAAGAGCGGTCTATCCCTTAATCTGTCCCTTCCCAGCAGCAAATTCCAAAAACCCAGAAAACCGGGTCCTTAGAGTACGGTTGAAATGACTTTCGTTAATGGATAGCTGGATCAGAGCTTGGTAGAATGGGACTTCTCCAGTACGATGTGAAGTATGGACCGTCTTTTCAAAGTGTCCATCTCTTAAAGGACGACATATCAAGGGACAAAAGCAAAAATGTAAAGGACGGTCCATCCTTTGAAAGGAAAGTTCGTCCCTGCACATTTGGCACTGCGATGTTCAAATTTAATGGGCTTTTTGGAGTATAGTAAGATAAATTTTTCTTGTAAGTTTTCACATTTCTTAGTTCATAGCTAGTGTAGAGAGGAGAACATAGTTAATTTTAGCCCTAGTTTCATGTATATTGTAGATCTAGCTTTTGTAATTCAAGATTATCATCTATCAAGTAAATATTTCAAATTCTATTGGTAATAATGTTGTTACACCCCATAAGTTCTTATCATTTAACCGATGCATGTCGAGGGTTTTAGAGTACGACACATATGGAAAAAGGCTCAGGGAATGAATGAGTGAGTACGAAGTCGAGCGAGCAGAAGGTCGGGGATGGAGGCTAGGCGCACTGGGCGCCATGCAGCGAGCTGCCTTATACGGTGCGTCGCGCCCAACCCTTGGCTCTACGGGCGTCGTGCCGTGCCCCCCCGACCATTGCCTTATATATATATATATATATGCTTTAAGGGTTGAGATTGTTTCATTTGGAAATATATGCCTTGGCTAAGAACAGAGAGAAAATGCAACATTCATTAGATTTTCATTGAATTAGGCTGTCAAACTCCGTCCAAATGCAAATTAACTTCGGGTAACAAGTTCTAGGCCTACGGAAAGCATCTCTGCAGAGTTATTCTTGAGAATTCACTCGGTACACCGGAAATCATTCGACTAAATGTTTTTAGAATTGCTCCAAATTGGATTCTAAATGGCCACATGCAATAGATAAGCATTTCTCCCTTCTAAAATCTCGAGAAATTGTAAATTTTTGGCTAAATAAAATAGAGCTGAAGTTATAATTAACCCTATTGAAAAGATATTATTATTGGCTGTTCTTATTGTTGAAAATAACTGTATTCTCTCAGTGTAAAGGCGGAAACTAAGTGGAATTACTAGCTTCAGGTGGAGACTGTTTAATGAACAAAAGTCGGCATTTTAGGTATGTTAAGGCTTATCCCTTTGGCAAGTTATTCTCGTCTTATGATTATACAACCTATATTGTTGAACGTAGATAGCGATCCTATATGTTGTAACTAGCTGCTGTTAGTAGATAAGGATTATACATGTTGTGATTAGCTGTTGTCAGTAGATTATGATTATATAAGTTGTGGTTAGCTGCTAAAGGATGTTTTGAGAGTGTATTAAAATATCCCTCATTGGGAAAGAATATGTTAAGTGTGACTCACGCTAGGAGCATTATAGAAACTTCTTTGTGTTTACTGTATTAGTAGAATTCTGGTGTCTTGCTACCATGCCAAGACCTTAGAAGTGTAGGGTTAGCTATTGGGCCTGAGTTGGTAAATTGGACAGCATAGGGCGCAACCAGGTGATATAATTATCAGTTGGGCACCTGTATGGTCAGTCTAGCTTGCCTAGAGGCCGTTGGCATATCTTGATGCCTCCAGGGCCAGAATTTGAATAGGATGGTCTTACCCTAGAGTCAGTGGCACTAGGAGTGCCCAGTAGAATGAGTGACATCATACCATGTAGTTAGCCACTGCCAGTGACTACTAGTTGTAGTCGACTTAGTGTTTGTCATTCAGGTCACCCAGGAAGTCAGCCTAATTGCATAAGTCAGATAGACCCATAAGTACCATAAGGAGGGAACCTCATCAGTAGTCGGATACGGGGCGAACACCCAGTTTGCTCTTATAAATACTCAGGTACAGGTTGTCGTAAATGGACAGGTCTAGGTAAACTTGCCTACAAGGTTAGGGATCACCAGAGAAGATATATAAAATCTGAATAGACTAAGTTGAGATTTAAGGTCTGGAACTATAGTAGTACAGTATTACCTTCAGGCTGAGAATCATAGTAAACTGCCTAGGGAAGGTTCGGGGCTGATTGCTCAGGAGCATGTCCAATTAAGTAGTAGCCCCACAGTTATCCTAAGCGAAGAAACTAAATCATTGGTCATCCGCGACCTTATGGTTTGCTTACGAGCTATCACTGTCCTAGCATGACATTCAGAGTATCGTTAGGCCACTCTACCCCTTTCCTTATCTAGTCTAGAGCATTAGAGATTATGAACACTGCTAGGATTCTCTAATCAGGTATAGGAACATGAAGTATGCCCGTTAGCAGCTATACAGACTATTCTAGGGGCGAGTAGTGGTTGCGTTAGGCCTTACGAGCCAGATATGCCTTTTGTGTGGCTAGATCGAGACTAGAATGTAGTATATGGTTGGGATTGACCTACCCTAGGATAGCTTTTCATTGTCCAACCTCAGGGTTACTAGCTGTGTCGTTGCCTATGGGGCTATATGGATCACTCCAAGGAGCTATATGTTATTCCAAGGGACTATGCTGAGGCCCAAGGGACATATTACAGTCCATTCCATGGCTGGAATTTTATATTTATGCCTTATTGACATCACTGACCCTCATCGAGCCTGGTGCACAGGGTGGAGTTATAGGAGTCCACTAGACTTAGACACAGCTACAAGAGTCGAGCGGGCTCAGTTCCAAACCCGGGGACAGGAAGGTTGGCTATAGTTACTTGTTGACTTATTTTGACCTTGTTACAGATATGTAGATTGAAGTGTGCTCGCTAGGGCTTGTTGGGGCCCTGAGCGGGTTATTCTGTGTTGGTTGTACCTTTTAAGTTTATGGGGGCCAGGTCAGGTTCTTGTTTGTATTCTTGCCTGCTAGTTATAGCTTATGAGTGTATAGTTGTACAGTCTTAGCTCCTATACATTTGGTGTTTTACTAAATGCAGGTTATGGATAAGAAAGCTTACAGGTTAATTTCTTTCCCCTTCTTGTTATTCACTTTTAGTTGTTTATGAGTGTTTATTCATCTTTTCATTACTGCCTTACATATTCAATACATATTGTATTGACGGCCAACAATGGGGCGCTGCATACTTGCTTGCAAATTTAGATAGTCAGATTGCTGGGTCTTCTAGCAGTTTTGCAGAGTAAGCAAATTGGCTAGCTCCTTTCATTTGGAGTTTCCAAGTGTTAGAAGTTTATTTATATTTCATTTATATAGCATTTTGGGTAGGCTGGGGCCCTTTCCCGACCAATATTTTTACTCCTAGAGGCTTGCGGACTATAGTCTTCAGTTAGTTGGTTTTTGTTGGCCGTGTGGGGCCTATGTATGTCTTATTTTGCGTGTTGGACATGTGGGGCCTAGTTTGGCTAGTTAGATAGCAGCCTTGTCAGCTATAGTACGAATATGACTGCTTGCTTCCTTTCTGTTATAACTAGACAACATGGTGGTCTTGTCGGCCCGCATAGGATCCCTTTATTGTTGTATTGGCTGGGTCAGTTGTTTTCTTTTATAGGTGCAGCATGGACTCATCGGCCCGAGGCTGTGTTTACATTCGAGATATAGCAGTTTATTTTCTTGATTTTGAGTCGCTGGTTAGCACCAGGAGTACATATGCCCAGCCATGTTAGCCCATATCCCAGTATGACATTAGGTGCCAGTCATGCCTCCTAAGGTGGGGCGTGACAACTGTCTCATTACTTTGATTTTCTTATTCTTCTAGACATGGGTAACTAAACACAAATCTAGATTGTGATCCCAATGGGTTGTGAACCCCTAATGATCCCATTTGTTAAAATTGAGTTTGGGCTATTAAAAATTTGATTGGTTTTCGCTTCGTATGTTGTGATTGATAATGAGAATCATCCAATCCTTCCCGATTAACCTTATGAGGCTTGAGAGAGTAAATTTGAGTTGGGTTAGCATCAATCAATAATGACTCAAGGCGTAACCCTTATTTAATGGATTCTCCTAGACATAGGTTGAATTTCAAATTGGTAAATAAGCAATTGGGTAGAATGGAGTTCTCTTCAATTTGACAAAATTGAAGTAGATTGACACTTATGGTGATGTTGAAAGACATCCATGAGTTGTCTAAGTAAATTGATGCATGTTCATCCCTAGCCCTTTTTTAATTCTTTCACATTGTGTGATTTAGGTGGATCGACCAAATATTGGGGTCACTTCCCTAGAATTATCTCAAATTGCCTACAACCCTAATTTAATACAATTGATAGTTGTAGTTAAATTCTATCATTGTCAATCTGAATAGTCTCTAATCTTGCAATATTTTATTATTTAGAACTAGATAGACCGGGCTTCAAGTAGTCTTTGTGGGATTCAACCCTAACTCCTTGTTAGGTTTCTAAATTTGCATTGATCATTTACACAACTCGATATTGGGAGTGAATTTGAACGATATCAAATATTATGGAGCCATGGCTAGGGACTACGACATAAGCCCTATCTAGTTTGAATAGTCTAGTTTGCCTGCTTAGATCTATTCTTTTACCTTTTCTTTTTATTTTTGACTTGTGATACAGGATCAGGGCCGCTCTTCTAGCTAGGGATTTAGAAAATGTGTTCGCTGATGTTAATAAGGAAGATGACTATGCAAGCGCGATCGTCCCTCCAAGGGTAAATGTTGCCTTCTTGAAAATTGATGGCAGTATCTACACTATACTAAAAGCAGAGGGATAGTTTCACAATTCCATGGATGACGATCCTCATAAACATTTAAAATTTATTTAAAGGTGTGCAACCTTCATAAGAAAAATAATGTTTTGGATGATGTTATCCGGTTGCGAGTGTTCAAGTACTCATTGGTAGGTGAAGCAAGAGATTGGTTGCATAGACTCCCTTCAAACTCAATACATACTTGGAAAGAATTGGTGAGTGTCTTTCTGAAGAAATAATTTCTGCCTAGCAAAAAAGTGGAGTAACAGGATGAGATATTTTTACTTTCGGCAACTACCGAGTGAACAGTTGTTCGAAGCATGGGAGAGATTCAGCAATACATCCTTCGGGCATCCAACCATGGCTTTCCAAAGCATATCTTGTTGGAGAAGTTTTATACCGATCTACATGTCCTGAAACAGTCCATTGCCAACAACGCTGTAGGTGAATGCTTCATGGACAAGACATTCAATCACATTGCCATTATCTTGGACAAAATAGCAAAGTACAATCATGCTTGGAATGGTGGGGACCAAAGTGGAGAAATAAATATTGGAACTCCTTCTTTATTTTATTCGATGAATGAGAATCAATAGTGTGATAAGATGATGGCCACAATGGCAACCAACATAGCTCTCCTCACAAAGAAGTTGACTGAGTTTGAGATCAAGAAAGTGCATGCTATTGATTAGTCCATGATCAGAGTTCAATATGGGCATGGAAGCCTTCATCCTCCTTACCAATATCAATTATTACCAGAGCCACCACCTTACAAGTGGAAGATGCCAATTATGTTGGTGAGTCATCTGCTAGCTATAGACCGCAGTATTAGTAGGGCCATATGTCTTCTTCATACCAAGGGCAATGGAGACCTCTTCCGCAAGGCCAAGGTTAATATTATCCTAGGAACAACTTTGGTGGTCAAAATCAGGGTTGGCAAGACAGTGGGAACTACCTGAATAGAGGTTCACCTTTTTATGCTCCGCCTAAAGGTCCTCCTCTAACTCCCAAAATTGGAGGGAGGGGCCTTCACATGATCATGGGGGTTCAAAGCTCGAAGGGATTCTAGAAAAGGTGCTTGCCAACCAAGAGAGAATAGATGCGTGTCAAGAGTCTCATGGAGACTGTAGGCTCTCACATGGATTCTATTCACAAATTAAAGAAATAGGTGCGGTCCCATGATCAATATGTCAAGTTAAAACTCCATCTTCCTAGTAACACTGTGGTGAATCCAAAAGGACATGTGGGATTTTCTAATGCTCAATGTATGGCCATTGTCTCTAGGAGTGGGAAGATTGTGCAACCTATTGATGTGAAGGTTGAAGATGGTGTGGTGGAGGACAAGTATAAAGTTGTGATTGAGTTGGATGACCTACAAGAGATGTCCAAAAAGCCTTGTGTTGATGAGATAGTTGAGGGTGGATCTAAAAAGCCACCATGTGAAGGAATTTAAAATGACGTGTCAGTTGTCCGGAAAGAGTGGTGGAAGGCTAAGGGAGGAGTAGAAGACTTTACAAAATACTTTCCTCCACCTGTCCCTCCATTTCAACAAAGTCAACAGCCCTTGAAGCAAAGGTGGCAAAGCATATCAAGAGGCTTAAGGAGACAGCACTCGGGACCCATTCACTGATTCCATCAAAGAGATGCCAGGATTTGCTAAATACTTGAAGATTATCTTGACTCGAAAGCTTCCTTGTGACAAAGAGAAAGTCATTCCCATAATCCATAGAGTGAGTTCATCGTAGTAGGCACACTTGTTGAGAAGAAAGGTGACCTAGGGGAGTTTATTGTGCCTTGACAGATTGATATATATGATTGCTTGCATGCCCTTTGTGATAATGGGGCAAGCATTAAGTAGATGCCTTTGTCCATTCACATGAAGTCAAGGTTGTCTATGTTGAAGTCCACTTCCATTTGGCTCTAGATGGCCGACAAATCCATTAAGACTCTGGTGGGAGTGATGAAAGATGTGCTTGTCAAAGTTGGAAAATTTATGTTACCGGCAAACTTTGTAGTTCTTGATTGTGATGTTGATAGAGACACATCCATCATCCTTGGGAGACCATTCTTGGATATTGGGAGAGAATTGCTGGATTCTAAAAAGTGTGAGACCATGTTTTGTATCAAGAATGAGAGTATCACCTTCAAAGCCCGAAGAGGCCACTTATTGCCCATAGGACTTAGGGACATTTGTGTGGTTAATGTTGAGAATGAAGTTAGAAGGGTCTGAGCATACTATGGATGAGTCACCCAAAATAAAAAAGGTTAAATCAGCATGTGAAGTAATACTTCTGTGGAACTAAAGGCAGGAAGTGGGTGAGGAAGTCCCGGCCCAAAGATGGCTCACCAAAACCATGATCATGTACCTTGCATTGTCGCGATATTAAATCAAGCGCTTCATGGGATGCAATACAAGGGATGCTACACCTTGTGTAGTATCAAGATAACGTGCCGTGATGTTAACCCAACCTCTACTTGAGAGGCAATCCATGTATTTTTTGGACTAATGGGTATTTGTGGATACAGGTACATTTAGAAATTTGAAGGAAAGTGACCTAAAATAGAAAAAAAGAATTTTAGTGCACAAACAATGGTAGAACATACGAGTTGTCCTCTCTAAGGAAGGATCACATGTCCCTCTATTATTTTCACCTGGCACTGGAAAGGAATGGGGCAAGAGATGGTCTAATGTACAGACCGTACTCTGCACAGACGGACCGTCTCTTGGCTCGTCTCTGGTCATTAAAAGGGAAAAGCCAATGGGCCTACGCGAAGACTTAAGCTTGGGTCAGGAATTATTTAATTGGGCCAGGTTGGCCTTTAATTAGCCATCCATGGGCTTGAACCACCCGACCTAAGTGGTTTTAAAAGAGACAAGGGATCTACTAGTTGTGTACAGTCGTATTACATAAGCAACACCCTCCCCGTCTTCTTCATCTCTATTCAGAAAAACTCCTCCATTTTTGCTTATTGAAGCTTCAAATCTTGCTTTGATGTGCATGCACTTCACCCGCACACACTGAGCGATGCAACTCTAGGATTTTTTCACTCACATTAGTCGCAACACACTACTTCATCAGCACACACTTACTTAGGTAATGTTCTTCACCTTGTGCCTTTGAATTCATGCCTAATATGATGATTGCACCGAGTGTGGTAGTGGCTTTATGTATACCTTGACTTGGAAATAAAATTTGGGGGGAGAACTTGGGATTTTGATGCTAGGCTGATTGGAAAGGACATAGGAATGGATGTGTCTATGCTTCCATGTTTACTAACTGTAATTTGAGCTTAAAATTGGACTAGCCCTATCCATTGTCTGTGACTTGTGAAAATAAATTGAAAATACCTAAGTGAAATTGTCTGGAACCCCAAAAGATGGAAGAAAAGATGGACTGTCTTTTAATAAGACGGATCATGTGTCGTTCCTCCAACTGAACTCGTAGGACTCATTGTTACACCCCAAAAATGTTTTGATGATTATTTGATGTTTATATGCTATCGTAAGGGAAGTACGGGTTGTATATTGGTTGTAGGTGAGGAGGAAAACATGTACAAAAGGAATAGCAAAAAGTATGTAAAGTTCATAAGTAAGGATCAACTTTACATGAGTCTAGCTTCTAGAACATCAAATCGTTCATCAATTGGAGTTTGAAATAAAAAGTTATAGGCCTTTTACCAGGGCACTATTAAGTGATGACATGGCCACTTCCCTAAAAAGACCCCAGCGCCCCAATTAGATATATATCTAAGGTTTGACTTATGATTCATTTTCCAAACTTTCTACAATTAAGCTGCTTTCTTACACACCTATAAATTCTCTCATTTCCAGTATCCAAGCCTAAGGAACCACGAGGAATCCATCAAGAAAATACCATCAAAACTCAATCAAAAGTTCATGGAAGTGAAGGCATCGCTGTGGTGAAGTTGTTGCTTCCATGTAGCTACATCTTGGCAGTATTGTTACTGTGTGTTTGGGACTATTTTGAGCTAAAGTTACACTCCATCCTAGTAGGAGTTTTTCACAAGAAAGAGTAAGTAATTTCTCTTTTGAAATCTCTAACAATCTATGGAACTAAGTCAAAAGTTAGCAAGGTTGTTGTGTTGTTTTGTATGTGTTATGGTGTGAATTTGCTACTGTTTTGAGGAAGCTTATGCAGATGGATACGTGATGAAGTTATAAACCATTTTTTTGATGGTTAAACACCAATAAATGTAAATGATTCTAGTATCTAAACTTGCAAGAATCCTAGATAGAAACTAAAGGTAAGGTGCCACATTTGGCTACCATTTTTTGTACGATTTTGCTGAAGGTTACTGCTCATTTTTGAAGGTTGTTGTAGCTGTGTGTTACTATAAATATACTCCATATTGATGGGAGTTGGTTACAAAGGAGGTTAGGTAATTTCCTACTTCCATTCTTTCCTAAAAGTGTGTAGAACAAGTTGTATTATGTTAAAATGCTGTGTTATATGTCCTTGTTGTGGCTGCTGTGGGTAAGTTTTGGTTGAGTAAATTGGCAGGAAACAGCCTTGTCAATTGGTTATAAAATCAATAAATTAAAGGGTATAAATTCTGGATGTAGAAGGAAAGAATCAACTAAAGGAAGCTCGTTGGAACAAGGTATATAAGGCGCCCCGTCCTTCATTCTTTCAAACATAATTCTTAAGTTATAGGTTGAATGAGCCAGAAAACTTCTTATTTATATTGAGAAAGTATGTTAAGATACATTAAAGCTTTAAGTTCCATACTTAATTGAAGCTAAGTGTTGGATTTATGTCTAGCCCAAAGAGGCGTTTAAAGTGTTGTATTGATTGTTGTTGTAGTTTTACATTGAGTTGGAGACCCCTTAACATGGGCATTGTTAGCTGGTACTTTACATTATATTGTATATATTATATTGATCATGTATGAAGTTCTTATTGTTGTATGAAATTGAAAATGAGGCTAAGACAACGACATAAAAATGACGTATGCTAAGAACAAATGTTAAGTTAGTAAGGGTGAACGAAGGTACCAACATAGAGATTTCTTAACATGGTCTACTACCTGTATATGTATATGTTTTAAGATACTTAAGGCCTAAAGGGAATTCTATAATTCCTATTTCTTAAGCTATAGGTAAGTTACTGAGTTATTGAGTTTTAAGATAACCGAATGTCGAGCTAAATATCTATAATTAAGGCTAAGTACTCCAAGTTGAGTTCAAGTTGAGTCTAAGATTTATAAGTTGAATCCAAGTATCCGAGTGGAGTCCAAATATTTCAATGTTGGGTCAAATCATCCATAGTTGATTTTCGAAACCCATAAACGAGGTCCAATATCATTTCCCTCGAGTCTCATGTTCATATTAAGCTTCCAAGTCAATATATGTTTTATGTCCCCTTCTATCTGTTGCTAAGGTTATTATATTCAGTTGGTCCCTCAAGTTGGACCCGTCCGCTGAGTTAGTTATATTACATTATTTAGTTACTGGTCTACGTATCAGTTTGCTAATTTGCATGATTGTATTTTATTTACCCCACGCCCTCTCTTGTCCAAGTATTAGATGACTGTTTGTGCGATGCTGCAGACCCTCCATGGTCCAAGTATCAGATGGCTGATTGTGCGAAGGATTATATATGAAAATTCTGGTCCAAGTATCAAGTCGACCATATAAAGTCCTGGTCCAAGTATCAAGCAACTCTTAAAGTTCTGGTCCAAGTATGAGGCATCCATACCTAAATCCTGGTCCAAGTATCAAGTATCCACCAAGTCTATTCTCATAAACTCCGGTCGAAGTATCGAAAGTGCTAGAATTTAAGTCAGTTATGTTATACTCATGCACAGAGTCTGCATATTGGTTAGCAAGCTATAGAGTTACAGATTATCTACCTCTACCCTATCTTTGGAGTTATGTTCAACTATTATTTTCCATTGTATGTGTTTACAAGTTCGAGAGTGTTAGATTATGGATATTCCCTTCTCTAGTTTAGTTTATCTTTGGCATTACTAATTTATTTATAGCTTTCAGTCTTACATACCAGTGCATTTCTTTGTACTGACATCCCTTTGTCTGGGGACCCCTACAATCGTGCTACAGGCGCAGATAGGGGTTCGGATCAGTCGTTGTAGTAGGAGCCCAATTCCAGAGGAGAGTTTATGCTCCCTTGTTTTAGGAGCCATATGTCTGGTTTGGTTATTATGAGTTTTGTGTATAGTATGGGTAGGCCAGGGCCTAACCCTGTGCATTTTTTTTCTTACTTTTTGAAGGCTTTTATGGACTAGTTGTATAGTTTCAGTTTGGTATATGGCCTTACTAGCCTTCCGTAGTTCTTTTCATGTGTTATCATGGCCTTTTAGCATCCTATCGTTATTTTATTGTTGATACCTGGTTGGTTGATTTTTGTGCTTTAATTGATTGTGATAGGCAGCCCTGTTGGCCTAAGGGTTACAGTTCAGATGTTATATAGCTGGCTTCTCGATCACTTAGAGTTGAGTGCCAGCGCGCCCTACCCTAATTTTGGGGTGCGACACTCATCTCTCTGGGTCATAGTATGACTTAAGGGACGTACCTTCCTTTCAAAGGACAACCCATACCTTGAATCGTACATTGAAATAGTAAAGTGAAATTTCTAGACTCAATTGACGGTACAGGGTATGGTCCATCCTTTGAAGATATGGAGCGTCCCATCAACCGTCCTACGCTTAATTTATGCTATTTTGAAGATACTCTGAATCTCTGTTCTAACAAATTGGTGCATGACCATGGAAAAATGGGAAGAAAAAGAGCTTTACCCCGAAGAGGCAAGTCCAACACATGCAACCTCTTATTGGACAAGGATGAGGATGAATACATGCCTCCGGTAGCAGGAGAGTTGAGGTGTCACTCGTTGCATCAGATAAGGTGGCATCAGTTGAGACACCAACACCAGATGCTACACCCAAGTCCCGTGATGATGAGGACCAGGCCCAATCTCAGGGGTCATAGATAGAGATTTCTTCTAGCGAGGCCTCTGAGGAGGTATCATCGAGCTAAACATGCTCCCCAACACCAGAGTTGAGATGCCAATAGGAGAAGGAGATGTTCAACATTAGATGGGCAGTCTACGGCCCGAGTGAGGGTTATCTATAGGGTCGCAACATGGTCAATGGTAGAGTTTATCAAGGACTTACAGAGGAAAGGTCTGTGATCTTTACAGGGTTCGAGGCATACGCCATTATCATGGAGCAGCTCTGATTTCAGCACTAAGAGTTTCTTTCGGTCAGTGGGTCAGTACATTCAAACACTGGTCTAAGAGTTCTAAACAATATATGAGGAGATCCTTCTGAGGTCAAACCCAATGTTGAAGATATAGATCAAGTCACTGCCCTCAATGATGATTCGAGGGGTTTCAGTTGATATCAATACAAAGGCAATCAACCGTTACTACCTGGGTGAGGATTATGAGGTGGTGGACACCTCAGCTTATGATGAGATTACCGACAGAGGCAAGCAGGCCAGAGGGTGGATAACTGGTGTTATTACTAGGGGTACCCCAATTTGGGCTATGCCTAATACAACATACATCTTCAAGAGGGACCTTCACTCGTTCGCCAAGTTTTGGTGGAACATAGTTTGCAACAGGGTATGCCCTATGAAGAGTGACAACAAACTACTTCTTGGACAGGCTTTTATCGTGGCATCCATTATGGGTAAGTTGAGAATAGAAATTGGCCAGATGATCAGTGTGGAGCATAAGGATCGAGTAGTATAGATGACCATCTCCCTCTCATTCCCGTGTCTTTTCACAGCCCTATGTCGGAGTGCAAGGGTACCTATCTTACTAAGGGAGGACATTTTCACTGATGCTCACTTGGTGACGTATGCGGGATGACACTACGGACGTTGGAGTGAGTCCTCTTAGTTCAACATTACCAGGCAGGCCCACTATTGAGGGGTACAATATCCAAACTGAGCTGCCCATATCACAGCCCGCTGGTGAGGTAGACCTTGCAGCAGTAGTAGCTTCAGCCATCGAAGCATCCACACCAGTTGCTCCATCGAGGCCACCACTAATTTCCAAGGACTCACTTACTGGGTTGGCCTCGAGAATAGATAGAGAGGAAAGGAAGTTGGCTAGACTGATCGAGGACTTGCCGGCCTTTATGGCCACTATTGTTGAGCGAGCTCTTTAGCTACATTGGGATGCCATGGATGCCTAGTTTCATCAGCTGAGAGGAGGTACTAGTGTATTTGGTGTTGCTAGCCTCCAAGTAGATCTTAATGAGACCAGGGCTGCCGTGCTCAAGAAGCAGATATGTGAGCGCCAACCAGTTGAGGTGTAGATACCACTGGTGGATAGGACACCGCTAATAGCTAGCATCCTAGATTTTATTCCATGAGCAGTGCCTATTCCACCAGCCCAGACTCAGCCCATGCCACCGCTAGCAGTCCCAGTCACCAGGGCTAGCACTACAACGGAGCAGGTGCCTGCTCAGACTTAGGCCCATATAGGTGCAGGCCCAAATAGGGGTTCCAGCACTACCAATAGATAAGGGCAAGGGTAGAGCTCCAAAGGCACCACCTGTTTAGTTGTCCACTGTTGAGCCAGAGGCTCTTCGATGAGCGATACAGGCATCAGGGTTGCATGCCCGTGGCCTAGCTCATGATGCAAAGTCTGGATACTCATTGCCACCTGAGGATGATGTTTAATAACATGGTCTGAGTGCTACATGATGCTTTATTTTGCTACTTTCTTTCCCCCATTGTATTTTATTTTATATATGCATTGTGGACACTATATGGTTTTTGGGAAAAGGGTGGATATTTTAGATGTGTTGAATATTTTGGATGTGTGTTTGATTGGATGTGTTTTAATGTGATGATTAATTAATTGTATGATATTTGACTCTTTCAAAACTCTGAATTGTATGTTTGAATACATTTGATGAGCTATATGATGAGTGGTGGTGATCTATAAAGTCCAAATTTTTACAGCTTTCTTAGTATAGTTTCTTATCTTTTTCATTCTTAGATTAACTTATTTTTAATTTTGTAGTTTATAGCCCTCTTTGGTTTTCTTAGCCATGGTTCTTTTCCCGTAGGCTTACTTTATATTGAATCTGGCAAAATAAAAGTAGTTATGTGTCGTAGTGCATGGTCTTGACGATGAATTGCTTAGGCGACTTTCTTTAGGGTACCAATCTACTTTATTGAGTCATATTAGGATAAATAGATTTTTTTTGACTTAGGTGGTGGTGGAAATATAGGTTTTTGCGTGTTTGCGCTATTTTTTAAAAACAATACCCCCCATCCCTTTCAAAATATTTGTTGTAGCTATTTGATATTGAGTTGTAATCTCCACTTGTGACATGAAATTGTTGGAAATGTGTTTCTAGTTGAGAGTGTTGTGTTAGTCAATTCTATATCGATATGCCCATATGTGAAAAAGTAAAATTGCTTGTTCACCTAATTTGATCACGCTCTAGAATTTTTCATGATACTTGTGCCTAAATCTAGGAGTAACTATGGGTTGTTGAGATGAACGTAGGCCTTCTTTGTGCATCACAAGCCACATACACCTAAAGAGACCTATCAAATAAT